>NSJW01000823.1:793976-1088801 GCA_019955255.1 Castanospermum australe
TTCTTTATATTTTGTTAAAATCTTTCAGGTTGATGTGGACATAGCAACCCACATAAACATCTCTGAAGATGGCCCAGATCGAAGGTAATGCATGCATATGCTTCTTCCTTAGCATAATAGCTATTCTGATCCAAATAGAATATTGGTTAAATTGAAATTCGCATAATATTTGAGGTCTTAGAAGCCTGCTCAACACCAGATTTGATTTGGTATGGTGCTTCTGGGAGATACATATATGCTGTTGCTTGCTTGTTTTTCCTTTTGTAGTTTGCTCTATGTGGAGACTGCTGATCGGCCTGGATTACTGGTGGATCTTGTGAAGATTATTACTGACATTAATATTGCTGTTGAATCTGGAGAATTTGACACTGAGGTATATATATATATATATCATATCCAAAATGTGCATATTTATTTTTTGTGACCTAGTCATCCAAATTCTGAATGTGTCAATCTAATTATTCAGCAAAAAAAATAAAAAAAAAGGAATGTGTCATTCTCATCTAAAAGCGTTGTTGTCAAACGTAGGGGCTCTTGGCTAAGGCAAAGTTTCATGTCAGCTACAAGGGTAACGCGATGATCAAGCCTCTCCAACAGGTAACTTTACACTTCTGTTGAATGATAAGAATTCAAGATTGCTTCATACATTGAACTATTGAAGTAGGTTGTAATAAAGTTTGAGCGTCTGGCATCATGTCAGCATGACTCGTCAGTTTCTGAACTGATTTAAGTTCATCCTACCATCTGGCAGGTTCTGGCAAACAGCTTGAGATATTTCTTGAGGCGACCGACAACTGAGGAAGCCAGTTTTTGAGTGGCATCTCTTACAACGAATTGCAGGACATTGTAATTTGCTTTTGGAATATAACCACCATGAATCTTTGTATTCATTTTTTCATTTGGAAGATAAATGCAGAATATAGTTAACCGAGAGCTGGACTGCATCTAAATCATAAAATTCAATTAACTTGGATAGCATTGTAAAGTTACCATTGTCAATTTATTATACATTACTTTCGAGTTCAAATGCTTCTGATACTTGCTCATAATATTCATTACATTGTTTATGATGATCATCATGTCAAAAAACTTTTGGCAACTGCTTTGAGCCAGTGAAGTTTACTGGTCCCACAATTAATGAAATCAAGTAAGAGTAGCTGTTTTGGACAAAAACAAAATATAAACACACTTGCTGCAGGCGCCAAGTTGCCATTCTCATGGTTATTTATTCTTCATGCCAACCAAAAAAGTGGATTTCTAACCAAAGAAAAAAACTGAAAAAAAAAAATTATATCGGGGATTAAAAATTAAAAGGATGAGTACCCAAGGAAAGAAAGAAAATGTAAGAGCATTGGCGCTGACGTTCATCACTGCTGCCATTTGGACACTGTTTTGGCAGTTAGCCCAGGATACATGATGACGGATGGCTGGATTATCTTCGAGTATGTAACTCCTGTGAAGCACTTGAGAAGATCAATATGTGTAATATCATCTAATAGCTCAACTTTATCTGAAACTTTTATTCAAGATATAACTTTTTTTTTGGTACAATACCTTTTGCTTTGTGTTTAATAGCATGTTAGTTGACGTTGGTTTTTCTTTCTGCATGCGCTTAAATTTGTAATCTTTCAGCTCTCTTAACACTTCCAAGTTGCAGAAATTAATAACAAAGCTCTGACCTTTCCATCTTACTGTACTAATGGAGGACAACTTCCATGTGGGGCAGCTTCTGCCCATAATAAATTGACTCGATAATAATTGGGTTCAAATAACATTTATAACAAGCATGCAGTAAAACCAAGTGGCATGAACCCCGTTATCATTTCAACCAGCAGCGGCGAACCGCGTTGGGTGGTGACACTTCAAAATTTTTTTTTAAAAAAAATTTATACATAGTATCGTAATTTTATAAAGGAATATGCTCACCAGTGTCTAGAGCACTAGGTAAGGTAATTAAAAATAAAAAATATTAAATAAATATATTAAATATTAAATATATTAAAATTTAAAACATTAATACTTTTTATTTTAAGTAATTAGAATAATTTAATAAAAAATGTTAAATATTTCTTAATCAGTGTTCAAAGAACACTAATTAGCAAGACTTTTTCTAATAAATACTTATACAGTCAAATCTATCGGATTCTTCACTTAAAATTTTTTAATTCCACCCCAAAATGCGGGAACATATAACATGCCAAACATTCAGTTAAAAATGCTTTTCCAAGTTCCAACGTTACGCCATTCAGCTACATATTTTATTATTTTTCAGAGAACTTTTTACACTTGTTTGACAAAAAACTAAAGTAAAAAAGATGCACCACAAACAACAGAGGGCTAGATTCTCTTTCAAGTTTGCAACGACTCCTGTAACCCACTTGAAGTCTACTGCCTATAACCACCAAGCATGTCTACTGCCATCTAAAAACTCAACTTTATCTGAAACTTCTATTCAGTTTTTTGTTTTTGTCGACTGTGTTGGAAAAAAAAAGTTTATTTCTCTCTGCAATACTATTGCAGATGTGATTATTTAATTCTCAGATTGGTCTCTCATAGTAAATCTTTGATGAAATTATGATGTATGGTGATTGGAGAGAGATATATAGCTTCATCAGTCATTGAAATTTCATGAGATAGTTACTTTACAGCTTACAATATGACAGAAAGAGAAACGATTTTACCAACATTTTCTTTCATCCTGTCCCTTCAAAGAATTACCATTACTGATTTCCAAGATGTATGAGTGTCAAAAATCTCGAGGATCAACGAAAATTACAGGGGAAGAGGATCTAGAGGTGATGAACCAATCAGCAGGCCCACATTTTTTAGGGATATCGTGCTTGGCGTCCTCAAGATTCTTAATGCACCACATGTCCTCTGCCCAAGAGAACTTGCTCCAATGTGGGACTGCGTCTCTGACTGGGTCCCTTTGGCCCAGTTCAGCCACAATGGCCCCACAACCACCATCATCTCTGCCCATGTTATGCACGAATCCGCATAGAAACCTCATGAGGTGCCTACCATACTTTCCTTCCATGTGTAGTCCGTACAGAAAATAAACCCCAAATGGCCTAAACACATCAGGAAAGGAAGGTAGCCTTAGCCATGGTATCCATTCATCCAATAACCTTGTCCCTACGCAGCAGGCATGTGCCAGTGGCGACACCCCCTTCACTTGCAATTTGAACACTTCTTTGGTGTTCCACACACTTAATATTGCATAGTTTGGAGGGAGAATGCCCCTTTTTGGATCATATTTGGGAAGGTACTTCTTGGGGATGGCCATGAAAGTGCCCAAATTCAGCTTGTTAGACAAAATTAACTCTATGTCCCTAGGGTAAAATTCTGAATTGGCAAACATATGGTTATACATGGACCCAGCTAGGCGCGGGGGAAGGCTAACCACGGCAACACTGGAGCTCATTGGCTTGTAGTGAGCATGAACAGGTTGCACTAGCATGGTTAGAGTCCTGAACTTTGAGTACCCACATTTTTTTGTGAACAAATTGATGGAAGGCTCATTTGTACAATCAGTTGCCATGTATGCATACTTAGCCCCCTTTTGCTTGCACCACTCTTCTAAATGTTCAACTAGTTTTGTGCCAATGCCAAATCTCCTGCATATGCCAAGAGAAGTTTTTTACCTCTTATTGCCTTTTCAAGTATCAAGATAGTTATAGCTACTGCTTTTAGGTTTTTATTTTTATTTTGTTAAAAAAAGTATATAGCAAGTAATCAAACAGTGATTAGAATGATGAGCAGGATCATGGGGACGATTTGAACTGAACAGAAAAGTAGACATTAGTGGACCATGCTGTCTAGATGAAGAACTTTGTACCAAATTCAGTGAAATACTTGAAAATAAGAATAAGACATCCTATCCAATTACAAGTTTCTTAGTAAAGTAACCTTAGTGGATACATGTGTCAATGACAGGCTAGCTTGCCCATGCTTTTTCACCTTTCCATGATACGAGGAACATTACCTTCTCTTTTTCTTAGAATCTAATCCCCCACCACTTCTTTTTCTGATTTTTCCGTTTCCCTTATTTTATAAGGTCAGAATGAGATTAGAGCCAAGGAAGCACACAACTTGTGTAGAGAGAGAAAGGGAGGGAGAGATGAATTGGCAAAGGCAAACAGAACAGAAGCAAAACAGTTTCTGAAACCGAACTGTTGTTGTGGAATAGGAAAGGAGCAAAACTGTTATGACTATTTATTTCTTGCTTTCCGTTATTTATCTGAAACGCATGCACATTAACCTCCAAAAGGATCAATCAGGAGTAGTGACTCTCACGTTTCTCTGAATTTCTTTTGATGCTTATAGGCAATGTGCAGTGCAGAAACAGATGGAAGCAAACCAAAAACATATGAGCAGAGTGGAATAGAACCTGTGTGGGGGGGAGACCCTGAGCCCCAGAAGATAGGCCAGCTTGACACAAACTGAATTCCCTATTGTAACTGTTTTTACACACCCCCTTATCACTCCAGCAACTTCTCCTTCTTCTCCGTACTCTGCAACCTGTTTAGAATAAATATAACATTAATTAGCCCCAAAACCAAGAACTTATCCATATATCCAAGTTCAAGAAGCATTCAAACTAATTATCTTACAATTTCAAATTGTGAAACTGAAAATTATAATAATTCTGCAATAGCAGCAATACATTATACCAAATTTCACATCTATATGATGATCTAATATTTTTCTTGTCATATAATTCAAGATAATCTAAAACAGAAAAAAATGGAAAATTTAATTAGAATTGTAGCTAGTCACCAGCATGACATGTAATGGAAAGTGACGGATACGGCATATGGGGTCACCCATGAGGTCAGTGACAAGAGATGGCTTTCCTCTCTGCCCAACTTCACAAAGCCTCTCCATTTTCTCCACTGCCACCTTGTGTCTCTCTTCATCATACTCTCTCACCACCACCAATGGCTCCTCCACCGTCTCTGATGGTGATTTTGGCCAACTTTCGGCTGCTATCTTCAGAGACATAGTATATAGATGAATATAGTTGTAAGCAACAGAGAAAGAAGATCAATAATATCCCTTGCTTCTTCTGGATTGTGCTAGCTTCTATAAGCTTTCAATGCCCATCGCCCTATCTGTATGTATATATACATCTCAGAACCCCCAAGAATATGCTGACGTGGCACCTCCCCAAAGTTTAGTGGACCTTTTTATCTTGGGAAAAAAAAGAAAAAAAAAGGGACAAATCTAAATTTGCATTATGTTGTTTCTATTCCATAGTATTACATCATGTTCATATCTTCTTTTGTTTGTAGTGCGTGATCCAATACATCATGTACATATCTAAATTAAATATGTACTGTTACGCCTGTACACTTTCTTTGTGAGTGATAATACACCAGATATTATTTTCAATTATTGTTGACACATCAAGTTTATATTTGGCCTCCACATTAAATGTGCAGAAGACACAGTCTTCATATTCACAATGTGCAATGCCCACAATGGGGAAATTATGGCTTTATAATGATAACAACAATGACAGCAGCACCAGTTCAAGGTAAGGTTTATCTGCAGTCAAAGTAGTGGCCTAACTATGCATGCAATAATTTGTCCTTTCTTGCTAATAGAAGTGTAGTTAACCCGATCCAAAAGTTCAAGGCTTGAAATTTCTCAAGGTTTGAAATAGAGAGATTTTGTTTATTGTTAGAAAGTAAACCATGTGACTTCAGATCAGATGACTAATTTTAACCGTGTACTAGTTAACTTATCTGCCTTTTTTCTTTTTCTTCTTTGGTTAAAATTTCTCATTCAGTTATTGAAAGAACAGTTGGTGGGTCACTTAGTATTCTTTAGAATCATGATGGCAAATGATTTTTTAGATGCACCCAGGTGTTTGAAAACCAGAAGCCTCAACCTTAGAGAAACAAATCCCTTATCATATTACTTTCCTTTCACCAATTATTGGGGGAGGTGGGATGAAAAGCCTGCCTTTCACCACGTTTTTGGTGAACATGTGGGGTGCCACTGTGAGGATCAAGAGGGGGGCGGGGGTGTTGATCACCATCATCATATGCGCATATTAAGCTCTTTTTTCAATTGTTGTCGTACCAATCCCTTGTTTGTTTATGTTTTAAAAGAATGGCGCCAAATGTTATAAAAGAACAAGTGTTTTGGTTACGCGCGTCCCTAGAAGCTTCACTCTAACCCATATCTTATAAGCTGATGTGTCTTGTTTCTAAATTGGAATGACGTTTGCTCTTTAGTATGTGGTACATTGTGGTCCAAATGTACTAGAACTTACCTGTTTGGGAATAGAAAATTTAATCCAGAATTTTAGACACTTTGAGTCCTATCATTGGGGCTACTTGCTTCAAATGATGCATACAAATGGTACAAGAACAAAAAGAACTCTTGACATCAGAAACAGAGAAGTCTAAATACAGAAGAAAGCTATGCATATACCAAAGTTCTGATTAGGCTTGCATGGTGAACTATCACCAAAATGTGAAGCTGGTCAAGATGGAGTTGCAAAATCTGATTTGCCATATTAATAATCCATACAAAAGGCTTCTGAGGTTGCCATACTATGATATGAGGAAGTTGTGTTCGCTGTCCATATACCATGAAAATCATCAAAGTTTGTAATCTTGGTAAATAATTGTCGTGTGGTTGGTTAATGGCCTCTTTTTCTCTGTCCAACTTTTCAAACCAATGTGTTTTCTTCTTCTATTTTGTTTTTGTGACTGTTTGTTTGCTTGAATTTTCTCCTAGAAACAAGAAAGTCAAATAATTAACATAAAAGTCGTAATCTGAAAAACACCTAATTATCAAAGCCACACGTATCCTGAAGTTTTAATGCCAAATCTTTTGCAGAAATTTTATGCCTAGAAAACAAAGGAAAACTGATGTGACTGCATTTATGGGGGGGAAATGTTGCGTATGACCTGCCTGCCAAGCTTTTGGTTCCAAATTCTCCTTCTGCCAAATAAAGCAGAAGTAAACTGAGATTTATCAACATCTACAAAGAGAAATTTCAGAAAGAGTAATGCTTTTCATGTATCCTTCAAGTCTTGCTGCTATTCTGCTAGAGAAATAAGAATTTTCCATGTTCTTAACTAGGATACATGGAAGAATAACAAGTAAAAATGGTCTGTGTTCAAATAAGAATTATATCCAAAGGAATTAATATGATCCTACAATATCCTTTTTTTTTAGTTTGCAATTTCTTTTTCTAGGGCTTGTTTTTCTCCATTTTTGACGGCGAAGAAAACAGTATAAACTTTGTGGTACAACTTTTTTCTTTTAATTCGCTTTGACCACTAAGATAGATTTGCGTGGAATTTTTTGACCCTCTATTGCCATGAGTTTCACAAGTTTGTTTAGTAATGTTTATTTGGCTGTCAAACTAAACGTAATTGATTACAACAGCAAATAGATATTCGATTCTAATTTCTGAGATCAATAACAGAGTTTTGTTGACTATATTCTTGTGTTCTTAAACTAATGAGAAGCAAAGACTAGAGATAGCAAACATTCTTGCATTATAAATTTTCTGCTGATCCTAAGAATGAAGATAAATTGACATGGTCGGTAACGTGGAAGTGGGGAATGCATAGGCATTTATGCAAATTCCCTTTAGAAACTAACTTTACATTATAATATTCCATGGTTTATGAGCTAGTTTCTTAAAGATTAGGGATGGAACTGATAAACTTTTATGGGGACTTACACATAAGTAAGGGAAATATCAAATGTATTAATTTTTTTCTTGACATTAATGCCCATGAGTTTTCAATTTATCTTGCAAGATCTTCCCTTCTTTTGTTTGTTTTGCCAAGCCCTATAAAATTATATGTTTCAATGGTTGAATCTTTAACAGATAGCAGATGACTATAATATTTCTACATAAAAACTGAAAAAAAGAAAGATCAAATCTATGGCATGATAGGATTCCGACTAACCTAATCATAGCCGTAGGACAGTTATATAGACTAAATATCATGAGTGAATCAAATCTTTCAGAACAAAATTCAACAAAGGACTTCCAAGAGGGGTGCCTGTTCCAAGAATGTGCCACCTCTCAAAAGTAACATTCCAAACTAGAGATAGGTATGCATCTAGTGTCTTAGTTCACATTAGTGAAACGCATGAAATTATTTATATTGTGATTAAATCAAGGTTGGCTTCCCTTTTATCTTGTGGCGCTTGGCACACAGGAGCAAGGTGGTCCATCACCTAAAAAGAAAGAAAAAAAAAACCCTATAAATACTGCTTATCCCTAATCATTATGCTAACCAAAGATATAAAAAAAGTATTCCCGTGAGTCTAAAACACTAGCTCAGTATTAAAAAAATCTTAACAGAAAAAGAGGCACGCTTGAGTAAATTTATGTGGGCATGCATACCAACAAGACTAAACAATGCTACTAAAGCAAACGGCCCCAAATAATTGTAAAGGGTCTCTATTATCAGGGGGGAAACATACAAGGGTCTTAAATCATTGACATTCTATATGTTAAAAAAGCATATTGTCTTTCTGTTCCAAATGCACATGAGAATGTAATAGACTAATAGGCACTGTTTGGATGAACTATGGAGAGAAAAATACAATTATACAATCAATGTGAGAGGCTTTTTTTCAAAAAAAAAAAATATTTTTATAATAATAAATTTGATTTTTCTGAAAATAAACAAAAATAACTAAGTTGGGTGTTTGATTACTTATGTAGCCAAGAATCTCTCCAACTTATTATCACGACTAGTTCACAAAGGCCTTTATGCTTAAAGGCAAACAAGTGACCACTGGGTATCAAGCTCAAAGACAACGCTGAACTGTTTTCAGCTGCAGGAAGGTTCAGCAATGAGAATAATTTTTACTTTGAAAGTCGAGATGGTACAGTGAGATGAGATCCAAATGGGAAGCCAACCGAAGCACCACATTAATTATTCAATAATTTTGAACTCTGATCATTAATATTATTATCACGGTTACTTTAAGTTGGTAGATTACCAGAATATTAACCTTCTGCATAATTAATTCTACTGTTGTTAATATTTATGGCATAAACGTGGATAATCTCTCACCAAAAATGGGTATTGAAGGAGGAATTGAAGACACATTAATCAGATCCAACAACTTTGAGTCATTTAAAGGCTAAGGGCAATCTAAATTTGAATATCATTTGCATTAATTATCCTTCCCCTGACTCTTCAATTAATTTGACTTATCTTTATCCTCTCTTCAGGTCTTATCTCTAACTGCTCACAACTCCCTTAACTACAAAGATAAATATAGATCACATCCAACAAAAATAATTAAATAAATGTCTCATTGATGTACACCTCTCGAAAGCAACATTCAAGATTAGAGATACGCATCATACAAAAAAAAAAAAAATTAGAGATAGGCATGCATTTAATTTCTTTGCTCACATCAGTGAAACGCACGAAATTTGCTTTACAAAGATTTTATCTAAATTATAGTTTGAAAATTTTCAAAAATTAAACTAAACATACTAAAAAATTAGGTTTTCTTTTTCTTGTGGTGCTTGGCACCACATGACCTGTCATTTTTTTTTCACCTGACATAACATAACAAGATGGTCCCATCACCTCAAAAGAAACAAAAAATACCAATACAGCCAAATCATTACGCTAACCATATATACATGAGTATAACATAAATTCAATATTAAAAGTAAAAAAAAAAATTGACAAAGGTTGGTTTGAGTAAATTTGGGTGGGCATGCCTATTAGTGTTATAGTCAGTTTGGTATAGCCTTTAAAATGAAGTGAATTTTTTTTTTAAAAAAAAGAAAATATTTCTTATATAAAATTTATTTTAAATTTTTTTATTTCATCTTTAAAGGTGTATCAAACTCAGACCAAATAATGCTAAAGAAAACAGCTCCAAACAATTATAAGGGCTTGTATTAAGTTGAAATGCTAATATTTATTTTCTATATTTTTAATTACAGCAGAAATAAAATAAGAATTTGCTAACGAGTGTTCTTAGAGTAATTTAAAAATTAAAAATAAAAAAATACTAAATAAAAAATAAAATTATTTAATATCTTAAAAATTTTAAAAACATTTAATACTTATTTCTTTAAACAATTATTCTTTTCGTTCGTTCACTTTTATCTGTTGTTTAAAGTTTTTACATAAGAATTAAGAAAGTTATTAAATAATCTCAATAGTAGAGAAATATAGTTTAATATGACTAAATTATCCTTTATCTCACTTCATTAATATTTTTTATTTTTTTTAACTTTATTTACTTTACTGATTCTCTCTTCATTAAAAAATAAAAATAAAGTTAAAAAAATTAATTAATACTTTTTTAATATTATCAAATGACAGATATTTTTAAATAAAAAAAATTCTCTTACACAATATATAAAAGTGAATAGAGGAAATAAAATGATTTAACGAAGAGTATTAAATGCTTATTAAATAATATCCTAACAAGACCCAGAAAAATAGTAGAATTTCAGGAAGCAAAAAAGAAAAATAGGCACCCAACAAAAATTTTGAAATTTTTATAGTAACATATTAAAAAAAATGCAACCATGGTCATCTAATTCAAAGTGAATATGGGTTTATTTTTTTTGGTCAACAAATGAATATGGATCGGAAGTCGGAAGAGAGAGGTGCCAAATGCCAACCCAAATGTGGTGTGGAGTAGAGTTTTGGGCCGGAAGTAGAGGCATCTAAATCAAACTATCACTAGACGAAAAGAAAATCACCATCTGGCAAGTTCACTTTCGCCATTTCCAATATTGGAATCTGCAGAAGAGGCTCAAGTATTTTCCTGGAAAGTGGAGAAGGAAAACAAGTGAGAAAATTCAGTGATGGGAATTGCGGCTGCTGTTGGAGTACTGGCACCCTTTCCCTTCTACTACTGGCTCTGGACTTGGCCGCAGTCATGGGTCGACCTCTGCGGGAAAGGGCGGGACCCATCGAAGGTGATGGCTTGCGTCTCTCATTTCTTGAAGCTGGTCCAGCTCATCTCCCTCTTCTCCGTTTCATCTCTCCACTGGCCTCCTCCATTCTACTTCTGGCCCCTTTTTGCCTTTGGCCAGTTCCTAAACTTCAGGTAAGTTCAATCACTTTTTCTTTTCTTTTCTCTCTCTCTCTCTCTCTCTCTCTCTCTCTCTCTCTATGTATGCCTCTGTGTTGGTGCATCTTTCTAGATCCAATAATGGGATTTGTAAAGTTGGTTCCTTTAGTATACAATGGAACTAAGAATGAGATAATTGATTGCTGAAATGGAAGAATTTGACTGTGTCATGTATAGAATAGGAGGAAAATTTATGAACCCTATCAGGAGATATGTGATACTTTTTTGTGAAAACCGCTGTTCAATTTGCTGATTAGGAGATAATAAAAGGAGTCGGTGATGGAATTATACTTCTGAAATGTTGATAATGTCCCACATTGCACTGGTTTACTTTGTTTGATGATATAAAGATATGAGCTTGTATATTATGGCTGTTGGGAGGGAAACGTTTGGAAGTGGTCCAACGATAATTATGGATTGGTTAGTGTAAGCCCTAATGGATGTTGTATACTCAATTCCAACCCTGTATTGATATTTTCTTCGGTTAATTTTCGATCAGTTACAACATTAGCAATTTGAGACATCATTTATATTAGTGCCATGTCTACCAAAACTGAAATATGCAAAGCCAACCTTAAAGCTGTTGGAACAAGCTACTAACTGCTAGAGATAATAAAACCATTCATAGTACTCTATCTAAAAGCTTAAACTTTTAAAAGAGTTGGTATTTGATATGGTATCGAAGCCTCTATGACCAAGTGGTCAAGATTTCAAGCCTTGCCGTCATAAATCTTCATAGTTAAGCTGAGTTTTAACACACACACTTCAAGCTTTTTCATGAAGGGGCGTGTTAGAGATATAAAACCATTCTTGGGCCTCCACCTAAAAGCCTAACACTAACATAATGATTGCTTATGAAATAAATGCCCCAAGTTTGATATGGGATTTGGTATTATGGAGTAAGTGCATAATGCAAGACATGGAACAGGAATGTTTTGAAGAATATCATGTGGTATGGAGTTGTTATGTCTATATTCTGTGTGACTGAGTAGAGAATACTATAGCTTTTAAAACAGCAGTAATTCTATTGTATTCTATGGCTGAGCATATCAAAGTGCAGTAGCAACAATTCTAGTACCAAGCCCCACCAAGCGCACTCTGAGACACCAAAATTCTTATATGTGATTATTAAAGATGTTAAAAATAAAAGGCTATGCTTTACTTTAGGAAGCAGTCCCTGCAAGAGACTGTTATCTCAGTTCAGCAAATTATATCTCCCAATGTGTAATGGTTTACAAATTAGTTTTCCTTGAACAAAATGATAAACGCAGAAATACTGAGAAGAACACCATGATTTGATGACACTATGTATGATTTTAGAAATTTTTAGCTCTTTTCTTCCATCTTACTCTTTTTTAAGGTTTTGATTTTAATTTGAGATACATTGTTTGCATAACGGTAAAATTGTCAATTAACAGGGTTTTTCAGCTGCTTGGTGAGTCCGGCACATACTATTGTGTACGCTTTGGAAAAAATATTCCCTGGGTAACAGAATTCCCGTTCGAGGTCATCAAAGATCCTCAGTACGTTGGCAGCATTATGAGTCTTCTTGCATGCCTCTCTTGGGTTCCTTTTCAATACATTCTCCTGTGGACATTAGGTTATGTGGTCATGATGCATTTGGAATCAAAGGAAGATCCATCTACCCGTGCCAAGCCACTCCATTGATTTACTTTCAGTAGATTAGCAGGAACTTGGAGGCCCTAGCAGCACTGAAGACTGGTCTGGGGTGCCAAATTCTTTGTATGTTTCTTTTCTTTCCTCTGCCCTAGAGTGGCATTTCTATTTGATAGTCATAATCCTCCATAGTGAGGGATTTGTTCTGATTCCATCAGACCATTTCTGATGAACTGCAAACTGTGAACTGATTTATGTTATAACCAATGAATGCGATGTGTTGAACGAGGAGAAACGCCGTTGCTAGCACATTTCAGGAACGAATATCCCATACAGCATGCCATTCATATATATATATATATATATATCCCAACCCACCTAAGTCATCACCTTTTAATTTTCATTAGCTTTATTCCGGTGCCTTGCACGGTTTTCTGGAAACTTTTTTTAGCTGTGACAATTTGTTTTTCTTTAGTCTTTACATTTGTTTATATCTTATTTTAAATAACTTGGAAGTTTTGTGGTGTCAGTGAAGGCACATTCAATTTAAAAACGTAAATTTGAGGCCTTAAATTCATTAAACAGTAGTCAGAGGTTTGTTGTCATCAAAATTAAGCGAAATTTAGTTCAATGAATCCTTGGGGCTTACAAGGCGGACCCATAATCATAGCTAAAATTGAGAATTGAGTAGAGAAATATCATGAAAGATTATGGAGAAGCAGGGAAATCTTGCATCAAATGGTGTGCTCGGATGGCTGTTGCTTTTTTTTTTTTTGCGTCATGGATGGCTGTTGCTCAAAACACGGGGTTTCATGGATTATGTGCCAGTAAGGAGATGCTCCTGAGCCCATGATTAAAACTTGCAATAAGTATTACTGCGATCAGTGTAAGCCGAACAATCCCAAGAGTCCCACGGCGGTCACTGAAAATTGGATCGGTTAGTACAAGTTTTGGGGTGGTCCAGTCCTTATAGAACTGAAGATTCTGCATTCTTGGTTGCTCGATTCTTCCAAAATGGTGGCGTTCAATAACAATTACATGTACCATGGAGAAACAAACTTTGGACATCAGGAGTTTCATATATCACAATCTCCTGTGTCTGATGAGAACTTGACGAATACGGCAATTTGAATCAACCCAAATGGGGCATCTAAAGCAACCCCTTGAAGCAATCAAGCTGGGAGAAAGTATGCTCACCACTGGCATAACAATTCAGTAATTTGGTAATGGAGTTTACCTGAAGACCTACTTAAACAATGAAACAATGCAACTGGGCAGAGATTTTTTGTTTTTTGAGCAACACTCATGGCACACAGGATGACAATGTTGACTTGCAGAAAGATGGAAAGTTCTTTGTACCAGCATGGTCAGTTAATATTATGGAGAATTGTAACAAGAAGGAGATCTAGAAAAACTGCAAAGATAAACTATCAAACCTTTTTGATGGTAAAGCTCAGAGATGAACATAAGATTCCAGTCAATTCGATGTAAGCAGGATAAGGGATGAAACAAACAATTCTCGTGGGCAAAAGGGCACGCTTGGATGAATCGGAAACGCATTAGACGTTACTGGCCTTCTATGCTTGCTGAGAATGCTGGTTTCAGTGATACATGTGATTATCGTGGGGATTATAAACCTTAAAAATGACAAAGAAATTGTGGCAGTCTATCCCAAAGATACTATCGTGTCCCTAGATCATTCCTCAACAATGGTGAGAACACATTGGTTATGAAGGAATCACACCCGAATTATCATCTCAAGGTGGGACAATCATTAAAGAAATTGAATTAGCAAGCCATGAAAACCCTACAGGTTCATGCGGGTACTTCAGGAAGGTTTCATGTGAAGCTTCAAATAGCTGCGGAACAAGAATGCGTTGGGAAAGAGTCGTGTTCCATTAGTGTATCGGATTCAACATTTGAATCAATCAACTGTGGGAATGCCACAAAGAGGCCGGCAGAGCAAGCTGTTTGTTGAGAGAAGAACATTTAGCTGAAAGCGAGAAACTGTTGCATCTAGAAACTATATATATATATATATATATATAAGGCATCTAGAAACTATGCTTTAACTAAAAAAGGAGCCAGGCTCAATGGGTTGTATATATTTATGACAGATGCTTGAAGAAATCAGAAATTCATGCAAATTCTTCAATGATGCTTTTTTTAATTCAATTGTTGTAATTAGATGAACCATCTTAACGTGTAATTTAAGTACCGTACTTGCAACCCAGTGATTCCTGGACAGTTCAATTAGCTTATTGAATCATTATGGTAAGTAAATGGGGACTTAAGTAGATCTAAGTATATCTGGCTCATTAACAGTGTTATTGACTCTCATATTCCTGCTTTCTCATCAAGAACATGAAGTGAACCATAAAACTGAATAGATACATCCTTCTTTCCGATTAATTTTAACAAAACAGCTAAGACAATCACTTAACCAGAACCCTTCCTCCCTTTCCCTCTCCTACTATACTAAAGCTAGGGACACATTGAAAGTTTGAATTGCATTTTTTACAGCCTCAACTTCAATATCAATCAACTTCCCTGTCTTGGATGATATTACAATGCATTTCTTCTCTTCAGCCTGTGGAACAAACTGTTTTCCCTTCTCTTCAGAGCAAAATAGTGCAATACTGCACAACAAGAGGAACAAAAGGTGCATGTCAGTGTCATCCTTCTTTTAGATCAAAGTGATTGTATGTTGCATGATTCTTTTAAGAAACATTTCATGCTCAACTTGATATCTGGAAAGTCCATTTTTTCCTCCAAAGTTAAATTGAGGTGCCCTTAGATATAAAGTCGGGAAGCTAATTTTAGGGAAACAATATAATTTATTTGATCGATAAAATTACCTAGGTTTCTCACGTGCATGTGCAAGTTGAATGGCAGCCGTGTTTGTAGCTATGACTCCAACTGAGTCATTAATAAGAGCAGCCATCTGAAGCATACAACCAGAGAAAAGAAATCCCATCAGCATAGTATGAAGATTATGTATGTTCGAAAAAAGCCCATTGCTCTGTCCCTTATTTCTCGTCTTTCCCCTTCTTTTGTTATCCCTTTAATTACAGCATCTTATTTAATGATTTATTGATTCATCATTTCACAGTTTAAGTTTTGAAATTTTTTACTATCTAGTTTTTCTTCATACGTTTGTTGCTTGCAATATAACTAGAAGATACTAGTGTACCTGTCCAGGGGTGGTGATGAAGACTATCGAAGCATCTTCTCCGACCATTTCCTCCACATTTTCCCTTTCTTTCTCATGTGGAATGACAAAAACTGGCCTAACTTCCCTGTTACACGAATATTAATAGGCAAAAATATTGTCAGTAACATTTTATCAGCTCCAGCTAATGTGACCAAGACCTAAAAACTAGAACTGAACTAGTTTCATACCAAATACAATTTTAAATAAAAATATTACTTGTACTCCTAGTGCTTGACTTCATGACTAGAAATTCTAATGTTGATTCTCCTACTTCTCATACTGTCAAGCATTTCTTGTGAGCTTATACTGTATCATGAGGTGAATGTGCAGGTCTTTGAATTAAAGAGGACAAAGTTCCATATCGATTAGGATTATGCAAAGAAGATTGTTTACTAAACCACTTCTTTAAGGACTGATAAAATGCTTGAAGGGCACATATTCAGTGAGCTTATAAAGCATGATACCTTTTTACTTGCTGTCACAAGTCTTATGTTAAGAAATAATAATGAACAATTAGTAGCATAAGGCCGAAAGCTTAAATCATTGCAAAAGACAGACTCTTTTTCACATTAAGCATAGTTTTAGTTCAACCCACATTTCAATGGGTAACATTCCATACCTTATAGCCTCAACAATTTCAGCCCATACTTCAATGGGTAGCAAGCTATCAGTATCACCCCTGGACTGCATCGAGGCCTTTGAATCTGATTTTATCCCATGAATTACAACATATTTTCCTTTTTCTGCACCTGCTTTCGTATATTTTTCTTCCACAACCTCCTTCAGTTTCCTTGAAATTGATACTCTAAGTGGCAGCACAGGAGTCCTTGGAACGCTGCGAAATGGTCTTCCCAGCCAGTCAATCATCTGATGATACCTAGTCAAGCAAACTCATTTGAAAATTTTCCCAGTTATATGTTGCCCTAAAAAGTAAGTTCAGTTAAATAAATATTTTCCCAGTCTAACTTAGGGCATGAACATCTAACCTCATAAAGTCTAAATCATTTGTGCTGTACTATAAAGTATAAACTCACATATTATATCCTCCCTCTGAGAGATTCAGACTGTCAGGCGTGAAAGTTTCAGATAGAAGTAATCCTGCTCCTGCAGCATTCACATTTGGGTAGACATAGCTAACTCTATCTCGGGCTGTTGTCATAAACAAAAATGCTGCATGGCCAAGGCCTGCCAATTTGGTGGATAAGACCATGTCATAGTACCTACTCTGTAGGCATAATGCAGCAATGCATCACTATTTAACCCAAATTAGAGAGCTTCAAATATATGCAAGATAGGAAGAAGGAAGCAAAATCCAGCAGAATTTTGACATTATATTGGAAGATTGTAATGCCTAACAACGTACACCTAAGCCCCACTCGGGGAAAATTTCATTGGAATTGCATCAAGAAAAGCCTGTTCTTAAATTGCAACAACGGGCTTCTACAAGTCAGGAAAGCCTCTAAACCCCGTAAAATGTCCAGAAAATTTTCACTATTGCATGAGGCAAATCACAGATTCACAGCTTCTGCTGTGCCAACAACTCCAATACAGACAGTCGGGTTGACAAGAGTTATGTTCTGTGTTAATAGCGCTTAACACTGAATCTAATCTTCAAGTGATAGAACATTTTTTTTACTATATCTGTATACAGGTGTCTTCACTTTTCTATAATGGATCAAATCCTCTTCTCTATGTTAAAGCCCTCTTTAAGCTGTCCCAAAGTTCTTTAAATAATATGAAAATTGGATATTAATTAGATTATATTTAGTCGCTTAACACTATAATTAGAAAATATGCTGACCAACCTTTAGAACTCCAACCATATCAGTATACTCTGCAGGCTCTGGAAATTCATCATCAGGATCATAAACATTAGCCCACCTCACATTCTTATTCAACTCGTAAGTCTGCTTCCCTCTCTCCGACGCCAACACATCAATCTGAACACCCGGGTATCTATCCTTAATCAACTGAATTGCTGGAAAGAACAAGAGGTTCTCATAAACACCACCAGAGATCACACAGCAGCACCTCCTGACATCTCCTCTCACTTTCAATGCCAAGGAGGCTATCTCCACTGCATATCCAGCGGGGAATTTCAAGAACCCATATGGGTTGTCCGGGTCATCCGCTGGCCTAGGATCCTCCTCCTGCTTACCATCTGCAAACAAGGAGCCATACTCCATGTTGGGGTCCTCCCCATCATCAAAAGGGTCAAGCCAGGGTTCTTCTTCTTGGCATTGGTGTGAACGTTTGATCTTCTAGTGGCATAATGGGGTAGATGGTCTAATGGGCTCAAGAATGAAACTTGGGTGAGGATATTGGAAGCAATGGAAGGTGGGTTTGGGAGGCAAGGTGAGAAAGCTTTTGGATTTGGCAGGAAAGAATAAGTTGCAGCCATTGAGTTTTTGGTTTGCCTTGGTTGTGCTGGTATTGTTGCTTGGAGTTAGAATTGAAGTAGCAGACGTTACTCTGAGTAGGTGTCTGAACTCTGAATGTGTGGAAAAGAATTGGATAAGTGGGTCCTGACTCCTGTGTACTCTCTACCGGGAGAGAGGGGCAGTGTGTGTATGCAGCGTAGTGTTGTCATCTATCTGCTTCTGCCCTCAAGCGACGATAACTATGACTGCCGTTTTGACACCACCAAAAGGAGCAAAAACGGCGACGTCGGATATGGATTATATCATCGGATAACATTCCCAGTCCCAGCAGAGGGGAAGCAATGAGCGACCCGTTGAGCCCGACAAAAAGTGTCCTAATTGTCTGAGTTCTCTTTCCTACGTGGCAATCCATGATTGGTGAATCCTGACCTTTCCTTTCTCTCTCTCTTCTCTCCCGCTTCTTTGATTCGTTGCTTTCTCCACCAAACTTACCATCAGAAATTTCCGTTCACATTCTAAAAAAAAAAAAAACAGAATTTTCCTTTCACCTTCTCACTCTTTCCTTGCAAATTTCTCAGCACTCTAGTGTCCCATTTTCGCCACTATCACTCGAGCACACAAACAGGGCAATCTAAAGCTTGAATCTTTTTCACCCAAAGAAGAACAAGAAGAAAAAGAAGAAAAAAATTAGAGCTCTGTTTTCAGTAATGCTGCTGAAAAATGTCTCCTTCTTTCTAGGGTTTTGCTTAATTCAAAACCCAGCATTGAGATCCCAGCATTCGATTTCATCCAACGAGAAATTCAACCCAAATTGAGTTTCTCTCTGGAATTTTTTTTTAGATTCTGTGTGTAAAAGCCTCAAATTTTGAATTCCATACTCAGCATTGACCTGAGATTTTCGGAAGAAGGTTCTGGAGTGTAGGATTCCCCTTGCAATGTCGGGGCCACCCAGAGTTCGATCCATGAATGTCGCCGTCGCCGTCGTCGACCCTGAGCCGCGGCTGATTCTCGTCCCCGCTGGTAACAAGACTCCGAACACCGATGGACGGAAGCCGGCTTCGAAACCGGTAAAGAAATCAGTTCCAGAAACTGAGTCCAAGGAGAAGAAGCCGGTCGCGCATTCGAATCCGCAATGTGTCTCAGTGCCGGCGATATTGAAGCGGCAGGATCATCACCAAGCTGTACTAAAAAATTTGTCGATGAACGCTTCTTGCTCCTCTGATGCGTCGTCGACGGATTCTTCTACTCACAGCCGCGCGTCGTCGAGTGGGAAGGTGGCACGGCGGGTTAGTGTGCCGTTGAGGAAGAAACAGCCTGGTTCGAAGACGGAGAAGGTTGATAAGGTTGGCACTGACAATGTGGCTGCTTCTGATAACATTCAGGCAGATTCAACTGAGAGCTTGGAGGGCAAGAAAAGGTGTGCTTGGGTTACATCAAATACAGGTATCTTGATGATTTGATTAATGTATTTGGGCATTGATATCATTGGTTTGAGGCATCAGTTGATTTTGGAAACAATTAAGAGAGATGTGTGTTACTATGTCTGTGTCATGCTGCCTTTTTTCTTTATATGGGTAGGGAGTGAGGAGAATGACGGTACAAAACGCTGGACATGCTTGTAAAATTGGAATTGACTGCCATATGGAAAATCAGAAATTTCAGGAAAGGCAAACACAATGTTTATGAGAAATTTTGTGTTTAGTAATTTCAACTAGTCATTTGGCAGTTTAGTAAGTTAACTAGTCCTTTGACATGGAAATCATGTGGAATTTTGTCCATAGTAAACCATATGTCGACAGCGTTACATGTTAAAACTGTTTATGACAGCTTGCCATTTAGAGCTCATGAATGAAGGTGTATTCTTAATTTTGATAGGTTGGAAGCCTGACATAACATCAAATTTTGTTCCCTGTCTTTGTAAAGTGCATTTGTAGGTACTATTGAAACAGTATAATTACTAATTAATGTTTCAATATCACTCACTGACTGTGGTCTCTTGATTGATACCGTGCATTTTCTGCTGTTCATCCCAATTAAACATTACGAACAGTTGCTTAAAAAGCACCTTGACCTTCTATTATGTATCTCATCTTTTCAAATTTTATTTTTTTGAAAGCAAATGATAATTTTAGCATTAATATGCACTAATCAAAATTCTCAAGTTATGGCTGTTATACTTTACTTTTCCTAGTTTACATCTGCATTCAGCTTAAGTTTACTTTCCTGGTTTTCATAGCAGGTTTTTCTGGTTAGTTCTAGGTTATATATGAGAGGGTCTTATTATGTTTTGTTCATCTTGATTTTGTTCATAGCACCTCAGTGGTTTTTTAAGAATGACGTCAACAGAGATGTCGGCCAAGAAACCGTGTGAGAGGTCATGTTATATATGTGAAGCATGCATAAATTTTTTATACCCAACCCCAAGGGGGAACCTTACATACATGTGCTCACTGCTTTGTTTATGAGTTTCTTTACAAAGGAAACATGGGTTACTCATAGTTTGTTGCCCATAAAATTTTCATACACAATTGGAATCTTTCTATAGCAGTACACCTCTTATCTGTAAGTATAGCTGGTCAATGCATGAATAATTCCATGTTCATGCAAAACTGGACACATGCATGACACTTTTCTGTGTGACATGGCTGGCCAAAGTGGTGAAGAGTTTAAGGTTGCAACATATGAGACATTTTGAGGTTGCTGTTGACATGGTGAACGAAGGTTGTTGTGGTTTGCATCCTTGTGTAACTCTGGTTAAGGAAGCTCAACATTTTTTCCAGCAAGATTGGCAGATTCGCATCTCTCACACCTAGAGGGAAGGAAACTGTTTGGCGGATAGTCTAGTTAACTTGGCTCATAATGCAACAGATGGTCTCAGAGAATTCTTGGCACCCCCTAATGTGTGCTTTCAACGCTTCATAGATGACATGCAAGGGTTTATTTTTGTGCACTGGGGCAATTACTACTGCCCTTTTGCCCTATTGATTTGCGAAAATGAAGTCCCGTAAAGTTCTCTAGTACCTGTTAGCATCACTGATTTGCTTTTATTCGTCAACCTCCTAGAGACCGTTTGAGATGAGTTATATGTATAACAAGCATTCTTTCTAAATGAAATGGCCAAACATAGTAGTCAATGGTTCATAATTTCACAGAGCACACATGCCTTGGTATTCATGAGCAAAATTTCAATGCCTCTAAGCCTAGAGTGGGAGGATGAAATGAATGTTAGACCCTTGTAGTTTCACAATGATTTTAATTTATAGGTTGCATTATCATTGTAATTTCAAATTTCTTGTTCTTTTTGATGTCTTATTTGTTCTCCTTTGCGTCAGAACCATGTTATGTTACTTTTCATGACGAAGAGTGGGGAGTTCCTGTTCATGATGACAAGTATGTGGGTTTGCTCTGATGTTTGCACAATCTTCTGCTTTCAGCTTCCAGGTTGAAACTGTTACTCATGGTGGATTTTGGTTTTGTGCAGGAAACTGTTCGAGTTGCTCAGCTTCTCTGGAGCTTTGGCTGAACTTACGTGGCCCAACATTCTTAGCAAAAAGCAGTTATTTCGGTACTGATTTAATCTTCTTTGAAATATATATCCTGCATTTAATTATATAATTTCCGTATTGCACATACACATCAGAAGAGGTCGCTCATTAAACAATTAGCTCATTATATGTTCAGTGGTTCCATTTGGCTTTTGATTGATTAGGAAGACTTTTATGTAGAAAATGCACTATAAAATTTTGGGATTTAGCTCTGGATAAATTGTTGTAACATATCCTGAACACAGGGAAGTCTTTTTGGATTTTGATCCAAGTGCTGTTTCGCAAATGAATGAGAAAAAGATAGTTGCACCAGGAAGCCCTGCCAGCTCATTGCTATCAGAGCTCAGATTGCGAGCCATAATTGAAAATGCACGTCAGATGTGTAAGGTAAATACTCCCATATCTTCATCTTCTAATCTTATGTATAGTTTGTGTAGAATTTGCAGTCTTTGTTCCTTTGTCATTTTTTCTGAATGGAAAAAGCTCTTGCTGAAGTAAGTCAACCTTAGCGCTTAATTTTCAAACAATTCTGCTACCTACCAAGGAGAATATTAAGAAAAATTAAACAAACCTGCTGCCTGACCCACAGATGAATTTTAAAATGAAGACTTGGTTGAAAAAACTGAAATTCTTAATCCAACTTGTGTGAGGGCGGGTAATATGAATTTTGCATAGTTTATGACTTACAAAAAGTGAGGCCATGTAAATTGTCTTTAACTACATTTTTTTCCCATTGCAATGCAGGTAATTGAAGAGTTTGGGTCGTTTGAGTCATTTATTTGGAACTTTGTGAACCATAAGCCTATAGTCAGCCAGTTCCGGTACCCACGCCTGGTTCCCGTCAAATCTCCAAAGGCAGAGGTCATAAGTAAAGACCTTGTAAGGAGAGGATTCAGAAGTGTGGGGCCAACAGTCATCTATACATTCATGCAAGTGGCTGGGCTAACAAATGACCACCTTATCAGTTGCTTCAGATTCAAGGAGTGTACAGCCAACGCAGAAACAGTGGGCAAAGATAGCTCCCTCAACTCTAAGGTCAAAGAGAAAGCAAATGAGGTGCCAACCGAGGTGGGTGTTTTGCTAGCTTTAGATAAGTTGAGCTTCCCCTCAACGTAGTACCTAGTGCTTTGGTCAATGGTCGTATTGTCAATCTGGCAGTTGACACAACTAGAGGGGAGATGGGTGGGTTGTGGAGTGTACAAATCCATACGGATATGAAATAGCCAGAAGACAGTTGTATTTTGAAAAGCAAAATGACCTTTGGCAATTCTTCCGAGTTCTCATTGTATTAAAGATATACTGAAATAGCCATAGTTGCACTTCGCCTACCCTTTCCTTTATTTATTTATGTGCTCGAGAACAAAATTCCTTTTACCCTAGGATGGAGACCAGGCCTCCCTAGGTATTTTATTCGCTCTGGCACTCTGCTTTCCATCTTTAATTAAGTCTCTGGTGTCTTACCGTCAACTATGTCCAGCATTACCTACCTGGTCGGTGGTCATCAAGGTACAATGCTGGGCTCGCTTGCAGTTTTGGTTGAACGCCTCAGGATTGCAGTGCTTAATACTTTCTACCCACTACCTAATCGTTGACAAAAAAAAAAAAAAAACCCACTACCTAATCTCTGGAAATGAAGGTTAAAATACTGCAGTTGGGAGTTCTAGGCATGTTGACCATTTTGGTTCATGACAATGAGGTTGGATCACAGCAAACAGAACTATGAATGGATGAAATGCTATTAGGCTAGGAGTAGCCACCGATACTGTCATGCTAGAAAGGAGAAGAAGATCCTCCAAACCCAAGGGTCTATTCTGTTGGATATTTTACTGCTCTCTTGATCAAGGATGCAAGAGACCTGAGTGGACTCAATTTTGAAAGATTAAACTCACTCTCTCACTAGGAACCTTCAAGATCACACTTGAACTCCTTTGCTGAATAAGCCCAGCTCAATTATGTGTGCAATGACCTGCAACCTCTAATTAACCCAAAAGAATTTCTACTACATATCATTCAATACCACAAATGGTTCATTCCAACCTAGACTTTGCGGTTTGGTTAAAATTTGCATAACACGCCGTAGATAGTGTGGGGATCCTCGTTATTGTATCAGGTTGTTATCCCAGAAGATTGATGAGAATTCAATAAACGACCTTCTTCAATTGTGTGACATGCAAATATTCTGAAATTGGATTCACATTAGTCAAAAATAATATTTCAGTTTTTTTCCATAAAAAGTAAATATAATGCTATGTAGAGTTATGATCAATTGATACAAGTATAAAACTAAATCAATTGCATGACTTCAAATTCACTTTTACTATGATCGACTGTTCAAACTATCTATCTTTGAATTGAAAACTCTCATCGTATAGATCACATTTGTTCTTTATAGTTTGATTTATATTCCATCACCTACAATACTTGATTGATGTGTAATATAAATTCTAAAATGAAAAATCTCAAGCTACGAGCCTGAGTCTAAGTATATTAAACAGCTTGGAAACTGCCCGTTCTTTACATTACTATTAATAATCATTTATGTAACGAAAAGGGGAAAAAATGGAATATGGCAAAAGCATAGATGAGCAGGGTTGGCTTTCCAGTGAAAGGGAAGTGGAAAAAGAAAAGGAGAAATCGTATCGCCATTAGAGCTGCACTGCATGAAAGGAATGCAAGAACTTGATTTGGAAATCTGATTTGAGCTCTCCAGATCTTTACCATGATGCAGAAGAGCAGACTAGACTGAACTGAACTTGATCAGCTGATGTTTAATCAGCTCAGCAGTTACGCTGCTATCCTCGGTGGAACTTAATTCCCACTTAAAAGAACAAATTATGGAAGATGTCCCAAGTCATAGAGATCCTACGCTCCAAAAAATGATCCTTTTATGGAATACTTGACCGTTGACACTAAGTTAGCTACACTTCACCAATTTTCCATTTAATTCTTGGGCAACATTCTTCCTGAGATGGCGGCAGCAAGTGCTGCTCTGAAATTAGGATCCTTGGTCAACGAAGTAGCCATCTGTTCCACCAGAATCTGCGGGACTTCAGGTGAATCAATTTTGGGTTTTGTATACTTGGAATCGTTACTGGAGTTGGATTTTGTCAAGTCAAGGGTAACTGTTGGTGCGGAAAAGCTAAGAGACGCTGAACAAGGTACTGAACCTAGGGTCACACAACGGCTGGAGCCTTTTTGTTGTCTCCATCTGAGAAGGGTAGGGATGATTGTGCTCCCCTTCATAAGTTGCAACCAGAACGGATTGATCATCCACACTTCTTTGCACCTGAATAAGTGAACAGGAGCAAAAACTACTTAGCTTGTGATTCAGTTCCTTACTGGGGTTTTAACCAGTTCCTAATTAGCACTTAGCCTTACCTTCTTTTTGACAGGGCAGCTTGGAGCAAAAGAGCATTTGAAATAGGCTCTTGGACAAGGGTTATCTCTGGTCACCTTTTGCCCATATTTCCTCCACTGGTATCCATCTTTCACAATCTGAAAGCACATAAAATGAAAACCCTGTCAAACAATTACACCTAAGTAGTTATGAGTCTATGCTCTATTGCTGTAAAGCAACCCAAGAATCCAAGCAGAAAAGTGAATGAATGGTTAGGAGAGTAAAGAGTCTTACAAGGCTGGTATCAGATGCTTCGGTCCTGAAATAAACTCTTGAAATTTTTCCTTTGATGGTTTCTTCCCTTGGTTTCTTGCATGATTCTTCATCAGTCGAGCTGCTCTCAGCGTTTCCATTAACTCCCACTAGATTGCTATTGTTGTTGCTGCTTTCAGACTTCCTTTTCTTTGATGAAGGGCTGAGCTCCTTTTCAGGATATTTCCTCATATATTCCATCAAGTGGCTTCGCAAAGTGTTATAGTTCTCACACACCTCTGAGAGCATTTCGGCCAACTTCTTGTTTTCTGCAGTCACCCGCTTCAGTTCCTCCGCCAAGTCACCAGTGGACTGAAATGGCAGCATATATAGGATCAATATTCATATATAGATCTCGTATATATCCATAATGGACTAATGAACGAGAAAAATTACATCATTTAAGCAAATTGGTGCCTCAGGAAGCAACATCAAAGAAAGATGTACTTTCACATTTCAAGTCGTAAATTAATTGGTCTAGGTTGCTGACAAAAGAACACAACTAAAGGAAAGATTTAAAAAAAAAAAAAAGAATTAGCTCAACTTACCTCTTCTTTCACAGAAAACTTGGTCATCCCCAATGAGAAAAAATTGCTCTCCAGCTCCTTTTTCTGAAATCGACACACAAGAAAGGATTATTCTCCACATCAAACAATATTCTGAGCGAAGCACTTCACAGGAGAGCTTCAGCTGGGCACGCACGCAAGATGATATATTATTCGCTCGTTTATACTTACGGGAACTTCTTCGTGAACAGTGAGGGGATTAATGTTGAGATCCAAAGAAGTGTTGATCCATGATGAACAATCCATATGGCTGCCAAATAAATTCATACAAGTAGCACTTGCCCAGTGATAAGCACTCGTACTCAAAAGCTTTAATTAGCAAAAGCTCTTTCTAGATCTGTATGAAGCAAAACCCAGATGAAGCATGTACAGACGTAGCTGAAAAACCTCAAACTTTGTGAAATTCGGAGGGAACAAAGTGAGGGAAGCATATATAGAGGTAGCTAGCTAGCACTCCAGGAGCTCAAGTTGAACAAGGAAACTGGGCGGAAAGTGGGTGAGAAAGAGAAACATGGGAAATATATCCCACTTGCTTAATTTAAGAGCTGGCATACGAGTAATGAAGAACGGAAAAATTATTAGATACATTCAGTTCAAGATAAATTTTGCACAGTTATAACATTAAATATATGTCGTATTAGTTATATAAATTATTATTATATTATAAATTTTATTATAAAAAATAAAAGTGATTATATAAATAATATAATATAAAAATATTATTTTTTTTAAAATATATTTAAATTTTTTTATAAAGAATGTCTATTTCTTTACCTTTATTTATTTATTTTATTTATTTATATTAAAATACATGAATCTGCACGTTCTTCTCATATAATATTATGAAATAAAAATAAATAAAATAAATAAATAAATGCAAAGAGATGGACATATATATATAAAGAAAGAGGAAGTAAAGCATGAATACGTTTGGTGTGCGTTCTTATGTTGTAAATATTCAAAGAACACACTTGTGCGATATGACGGTGAGTTCTTCCCTGGTACGACTAAACGACGGAAATCAAATTTCAAAGTCAAAGAGCACACCTTCAGATTCTCCATCAAATAATAATAGTAGTAACAACTTGTGGATTCAATTGGGTCCATGTGTCACCTCGATCGCAAAGACTATGATATTTAATTTGCAGAGTGTTTATAAGTTTTATATTTTATTAATTTTACATAGAAGTTCATTTAATTTATTAAAAAATTACTATATGTCGTGAATTTTACGGAAAATCAATCATCGATCTTGTATAAAAAAAAATATGAAAATCACATCTTTCACAATGTTTTACAGAAAAATAATAATAATTAATACAAGATTTTTTTGCAGTGACTGTTAGTTTTTACTTTCCCGAAGCCATCTCAAATCTTGATTTGTGGTGGTCTTCCTTTGGTTATTTTATTATTAGTTTGCATTTTTCTGTTTTATATATTAAAGATATATAGAAGGAGTGGGGTACTCTGTTCTGGATGAGGGCCCCTTTTTCTTTCTTTTCACGTTTACTATTTCAAACATTTGCCACGTTGCATGTATTACATATTAAACTATGCCCGTGATCTTAGCAGACGTCAGTTCTCTTGTTTCTATCTTCTACGCGTCTTATACACACTTTTGCCAATTTCTATCCACAGTCATATATTCATGTAATTTGAGAAATTTATCTTATTTTAATAAAAGTTTAATTTCAATATAATAAAATTAAAAAAAATATAAACAATTAAAAATTTTACTCTCAAAATATATAAGAATTTCTTCTTATTATAGGCTTTCAATCTTTTTTCAGATTCTTAGGATAACTTTTTTTTTGGTTATATCCGTATAGAGCTTAGTTTCTCTTAGTTTCTTATTCAACGAAAGGAAAATCATCACATACTCATTTATTAATTATGAGAAGTTTATTACGGTATATAACTAAAAAGAAGTTTTTGTATAAACGTAAGCATCTTATTACCTTGTAAAATAACATGAAAATATAATGAATCAACTTTATTTAATGTAGGATTACAATTAGTCCAAAGTTTGAAGCTAAAATAATTGCTTTCAGCTAATATGTAGGTGACATGGAACCCAAAGAAGAAATAAATTCTTTGTGGGTAACTTAAATAATCCTATACGCAGATGGACAGCAATTTAAAATTTGTTGAATCATGTAGTTTTATAAAAATTGAACTTGACTTCCTACACGACTTCCACGCGAAAGTTTAAGAAACTGTATGCCTACGAGGCTTGGCCTTTCTCTATTCTCTAGAAGCAAAAGGGACAATTTCCCTTCTCTCTTGGCTTTTCTTATTTTGTCTATTGTTCCTGGCTTCTTCTTCTTCTTTTTTTCTTTTTCTTTTTTCCTCTTATATTTTAAATATATGATTGAAGAGAGATTGTACAAAAGTACTTAATTAGTTTCGTTTTTGGATTAAATAAAAAAAATAGCACGAGAAAGAAAAAGTTGCAAATGTTTTAAGCATAAACTCACAAGAAGTTGCATTAAAGACAATTTTTATAATTATCACATTAGAGAAATGTTTGCACTTTTTTTGTATGTTGTGGTAAAACATTTGAGTTATGCTATTATTTGCACTTTCTTTTATCTTCTATTTATATATTTTTGAGATAAGAACATACATATCTTTTAAATTTTAAGTCATTTATAAATAAATTTTAAAATCGTCGTAATTAGTACTTAAAATATAATAGTTACACAAATCAACCTGTATGTTATAGTTTAGACATTAATTAAGATAATTTTAATATTTAAGGATCTATTTATAAATGGCTTAAAGTTTAGAGAACCTGTATGTTTTTTTTTTATATTTTTAGTATAAATTAAGAATATTCTTATAAAATTTAATTTATTTAAATTGCTTCAAAATTCTAATTTATTTAATTAAAATAATTATTTATTTAAATTACTTTATAAATTTAATTTTTTCAAAATAAAAATGATCACGACGCTTTCTATAAAATTTTATTTACACATTTAAAAACACAAATAATAAGTATATAGGTAGAGAAAATGTCGGCCATTTTATTATTATTATTTAATTTTCAATTTAAAAAACTATAGAATGAATCTTACATAAAAGTCAAACACCGACGGATGTGGCATCGGTAGGAGCGGTCAGATTATCCCAATTGTTGACCGCGATTTTTTGTGAGCCTAAAGAAAACAATAATTAAGTAGACTAATACTCTATTACAAAGTGGACTAACTCTGTTAAAAACATTTGTGTACAATGTACCGAAAAAAAAAATTGTATGCATATAAATATCTATTTATATTTCAATGGATTTATTTGATTTTAGTTTTAATTATTTAAGTTGATAATTTTATTCTTCTTAAGGGATTCATACACAAAATTCTAAATAGTAAGATATAAATATAGCCTTCATGTTTCAGGTATGGTTACTTGACTTATTGTGCCTTTCAACTTTCATTCACTTATCGAGTATCTTTGCATATACTTTTTTTTATCTAGACGCAATCCAACTCTTCAATTTGAAAATAATTGAAACAAAAATTATATATAATAAAGATTCTTTTTTTTTTCTTTCTTTGTCAAAGTATCTTAACATTTTTTTTATTGTGAAACTAATTTCATTTTGAGTAATTAAGCTGTCTCTCTCAACAATAAGTTTTCATGAAAGATTTAAACTTTTAACATTGTAAAGATTCTCTCAACCACTTATTCAAGTTTACTTATTATTTAAACTGCAACATATTGATAAAGATAATAAAATAAAATTATTAAAATAAAAAATTTAATTTTAATTAAATATGAAAAAATTTACAAATCAAATTAATTTTATTTTTGAACCACTCAAAACATAATGTAAGTATCTTTTCATTCTTTTATGACCATCCTCCTCAAATTAATTTAAAATAGAAATGAATTTAGAGAAATTTAGACTTTAATTTTATAACTAACAAGTATTGCGATTAAAGGTAAATAAGTTATTCTCCTAATTATGAGAATACTTATAGAGAGAGATATCTTGATCAAAGGAAAAAATAAAAAAAAAACTCTAATTTTATAATGCAATCAAAGATAAAAATCAGTGTCAAATAAAAAAGTTATTAGAAAAAACTACATATAGCATGTATATATTCTCTTTTAATAATAAGTAGACACGAATGTCGATAAGTGGTTAACAAATTATCACATTAGAAGAAAAGGAATTTAGAAATGATGGAAGAGTTTTTGACATGGTAATGCCTGGTGCCAAAGAGTATCCACAGGACGAATGGAATTATGGACGAACAGCGAAAAGTCAGACGCTAATAGAATACAAGAAAGTAGAAGAAGAAAGTGAGACCCCGTGATGGACCGAAAGCAAGACCAGATGAAAGAAGCCCTCCGCGCCCAACCTACGCCTCTAGTTGGAGTGGAGGTCTCCACATTCCCCCAATTGGTCAGTCCATTGAATTGAACCGAAAAAGAAACTTTCTTTTCTTGCGGCATGCATGATCACGTGGGTTGACGGGTTTCCTCCAATGTCCCCGTCCTATTGATTACAGCACCCAAATATGGACAATTAGTCCTCGCAATTCAAATTTCTGTGGTCTCACTTCTCAACACATGTCTCAGAAACGAAGCAAAACAGTTGCATTGGGTTCCTTCAACCACAAGGTGCTTCTTTATTTATCTCTATCTTGGGGGAAGCCTCATCAAGCAGTGCTGGACTAGTTGACCACCAATCTGGCTCTGCCTCACATTGGTGGAGTTTCCTCCTTGGTTTCAACTCTCAATCCCAGGTATCACTAGTTTTGGTAGTTTTTACATTATCTTGTAATTTATATTATATAAAAATCAAAATAATCTCTTTAATTTTGACAACGGATAAAAAAAATTGAAAAGAAAAATATTTTTTACACATCATTATTTTTATACTATGTTTTACTTTTTTTATTTAAAAAAATAAAAAATATGTTTAAATATGTGTTTTTTTAATTTTATTATTAAAAAATAATATAAGAATAGTATAGTAAAAATAATGTTATTGTTGAATTGAAAAGGATTACACATCATTTGACTTCAGAAGGACTTTGGAGATTCGTCGTTCGGCTTCTGTAGGCCATTCTTCGCTTCATCAAAAGGATAAAAATTCCTTACACATGCATAGCTGCATGATAAAGTTCTTCCCCTCGTTCTGCCTTCTAAAAGTAGATTATCTTAATCCCTTATATTTGGAATGCCAAAACTGCGAGCATCTTGAATGGTAAAGAATCCAAAGTTTCCGGTGATATGAAATTTTATTTATTGTTAGTTATTTTACCAAATATAAAAATTTTCAATATTCTAAGACATTTTATGTTCTTTGTTTATGAGTTATGAATTATATACAAATAAAAAATATTTTTTTAGAAAAGGAAAATTCAATCTTAAACCCTTGCTCCAATTATAAAAAAGATTCATCAATTAATCCATCACACAACCAAAGTAGTAAATTTTAAAATTTCAAAAATTATTTTAGTATACTAAGACAAGGATGGCAGTGGACCAAGATTTCCATAATCTATTATCTATTAAAATATTAAAAAAAATATGATTTGAACGTGTTATATTAAAAGAAAATTTTGAATATTTAGCTATAATAAACAATAATTATGTACTAAGTAATGCTGATATAAATCTTAAATGTAATAATGTATTTATTATTTTAAATAATTGATAAGTTATGATTTTAAATTTTTAAAGAAATATTTTAATTATTCTTCTAGAATTATTTCTTCCTTATTTTTTTTATTTTTTTATTTATTTATTTTATTTAACAATATTTTTCTATTATTTTTTAATCTTATAATTTTTTAAAAAAATTCATTTTTTTCATACATCGCACAAATAATCTTACTAATTATTATAGATATCCAAGAGCGAAAGACAATAATACTCCTCATAATTACTTTTAGACAAGATTACTTGCACTAAGCAAATCAGGGAGGCTCAAAGTGCTTTTCATCCCACCCAAACATGCCAAAAACATTATTTATTTTTCTGTTGCCTGCTGAAAATTTGAGTTCAACAAAGTGGCAAACTTAAATAATATTGTATTTAGCTCGTACTTATTTAATGAAATTTCATTCCGACATTTCATTCTAACAAATTGACATATTGCACACATGAGAAGATAATAACAAACAAAAAAATATGAATCACGCACTTAGACGACATTAAGGAAAAAGGTTGGCACAATAAGCCATAGATCGCCGTACAATGGATACAAGCGGTCAAGCACGACATTATTATTTACTTCCTAAAACATCCTATAGGAGACTCAGGTGCATAAGTGCACTGACAAAAAAATTATTAAAAATATTTGATTTTATACACTATTCGTATATATAGAGACACTTGTCCTTGCCTAAGGAAAACATATGATTTATTTTAAAGCCCATATTACTATGACAAGAACTTTACTAATAATTAACTCAACCTATTTGCACACGTTTACTTAACTATATTGGGTTGTTGTATTTAAATATATTTAACAAAGCAAACTCACCCCAGATAGACCCGAGAAGCCAACTTGTTAGAACCCAACCACGCCACTAAGGAAACTTTGAACTACGCAGAGCACTTTTCCAATTAGTTTTGATCACTTCAAAACTCAAATGTCCAAAACACTAAAAGTTGGAAAAAGGGTCACTAAAAAATGCAAAGTGATGGCGTGCATGAGATAAGCATCGCCAATGCCATCTTAATTTGGTGATGCCTACATATAACATATTGATATTGTGCACCCTAGCTAATATAATCACGACTCTCATGTCGGCTTTAATTTCTTAATCTATCTATATGTCTATCAATGTCTTTGTGCATGCATGGTACCTTAAACTTCTATTCATTACCCTTTTACTAATTATATTAATTACGACTGGATTAAGTTTATCTTGTCTACCTCTATCCTTAAACTCTTTTGTTAATCAAAGTTAATTATACATCTTGCTTACCTATATTCTTAACTCTATTGTGCATTCATTTATAAAATGTCCTCATCAAGTTTGGCACTACAGTTTAATAATATGTGTGTATTAATTTATTTTATGTGTTTAAAATAATTTATAATTAAAATTTTATTGAAAAAGTATTTAAAAAAATAATTATTCTTTTTCAAAGATATTATAAATTTATTATCTTAGGTGTCTTTCATTTTTTGATTAGATTTCTTTTACTTACATATATATATATATATATATATATATATATATATATATATATATATATATATATATTATTTTACTCATTTTAATATTTTATCACATATATATTACGTTTATTTATAATTTTATATAATTGTGCTGTTCTTAATAATTACATGTGCACAGCCGAAAAAGAAACAGTACAAGATTGACCTTGAACCCTGCACGCACGAAGGCATTCAGCGACGGATGTCACACGTTCTATATTCACGTGCGCTGTACCGCACCACCAATATTTTATCCATCACGATTTTTAAGAAGAAAATGAACAAAAGTTTTGGCTTGACTTGACTTGCTTCGATTCTTCTTCTGCCCTTTTTCATCTAATTATATGCATGCATGTTACTTCACTTTTATCATTTTAAAATAAATTAAATACAAATATTTGTAATAAAAAATTAAAATATATAAAAAAAATTAATATCATTTTAATCACAAAAGTAAAAGTGAAGTGCATATAATTTAAGTAAATATATAAGGAGGTACGAGTAATTTATTTTATTAAGCTATGTTGAAGAAAGTTATTAACTATAATAAATGGGGGATAAACTCATTATTTTTTAAAATGACAATGATAACTTTAATATATCATGTTGGAGAAATTACAATAATCTCTAAATAATGAAAACATTATTTTTAAGTTTTAATGTTATATTTAATCTTCTAAATTTAATTAATTAAAAAAATCTTATCATTAGATGATAATTGTCAATATATAGATAAATTGTATTTATATTTTGATTTTCTTTTCTATATGAGTACAACTATTCCATTAGAATTTTCTTTATAGTAAAAATTTTTTTTAATCCGTGAAATAAATCTCATTTACTAATTTTGTTTTCTAAAACTTAATTTTATCAGTTTAATTCTTCAAATTTAAAAGTCATTCACAAATTTTATTATTTTATTCTTTTTAATTTTATCAATTTAGTTTCTTAAAGAAATAAGATTTGTGAGTAATTTAAAATTTAAAAAATTAAATTAATAAAATTAATTTCTAAAAGATAAAGATAATGAATGATATATTTTTATCTTTCAATGGCTAAAAAATAACTTTACTCTTTTCCTTTAATCATAATCAAAGTAAATCTCACTTGGGCTTGTATTTTTTTTTTTTATATAAAAAAAATTTAGATTGAGAGGAAGATTTGTCAGAGTTAGAATATGCTCTCGATTCTTTCAACATTTATAAAAGTATTTATAAATAATCTATTTATAGAGAAATCAAAAATTATATATAAATTATAATGAATTACAAGCAAAAAGTCGATTAAAACTCGGATCTTGTATGTGACAGTATAAGAGGATAGTACGTATAAGGCCAAACAGGATAAAAAGCTAATAAACTGATATACTCAAAGACTCCTCTTTGTTGAGTTGGCGGTCCATGCCCTCCTAATATTTTTTTTTTTAATTTGTCTTTGTGTTCCTTTATTTGAAAATAATAATAATTTGATGATCCCAATCAAAGTATTTTTTCTTTGGCCCCAAATAAGTACTTCTAATTTCACTCATGCACATACTAGTTATTATTTTTCTCAATTTAAACTTAAAAAGGTGGTGGTATAAATCATATAATTGACGTAAGTGGCAATAACGGTGACAATCGTAGAGAGGTGGTGATATAATGGGTTAGTAATTGTAGAAAGAAATTATGATATATTCCTATAACACCAATAAATATGTTTTATAAAATATATTTATTATTTATTTTAAAAAAATTTAAATAAATTTTATGTTAACAATTTAAAATTAATGATAAAAATATTTTTAAAATATGTATTTATTATACTTTATAAGCATGTAATAATTTCTCATGTCGATGGGTGGTGGTGGTTATATGACGGTGGTGAAAGCAATTAATGGTGGGTGGAGGGGAGACGGTGCCAATGTTAGTGATAATTAATTCAATTTTAGTGGTTGATTCATACAACTTTGTTTCGACAAAAAAAATAAACAATGATCACTCAATTTAAGAAGACTAATACCATAATTTACAAGATCTAATTAAAGAGTTTTTAGTTGTGTACTTCTTTGTTTTTAACTTCAGGGTCAGTTAAACATCCTATTAAAAATGTGAGTAAATAATTTATGGATCAATTTGGTTGATTTTTAAGCATGGCATATACGCATCAAAACCTATCACCCCTCAAGTGGGTAACTAAACAGTAGTGCAATTGAATCCAAATTAAACTTCAAGTTCAACGATCTGTGAGAAGAAAATGTGGAAGATGCACTGAACTTAAATCATGGGCAAAGGGGTTTGTGTCAAATATTTGAAGAGACTCGCACATATATGTTATTATTAGTAGAAGTAAGATTAGCGTATATAGTCAGTGCAGAGTATTGAACCAGTGAAAATTGGTCTACGGCATTTGCATTCAATTCATCTACGTCCAATTAATGTAAGGGCTGGGCTGACGACGAATGGCGCTGATCCATGAAAATGCTTTGAATTCAAATTCGATGGGTCTTATTCTCAGCACATGTTTTTGGCATTCCCGAAATTCTTCTCCCTTGATTTTGCTTTCGCTGCAAGTAGCCCGTGACTGCGAATCAGAGCCTTCTTCTAGGGCAGCTTGAATGGAATAGTATATCCCTATTTGAACCCAGTGGGACCCGTTTGTCACAAGTACTCCAATTCGAACATTTCTACTTCAATTTCAATCACAAAACACGAAGATTATTCTAGCATAATATATACTTTTTTTTAAATATATTTATATTTTATCCATTGTTAAATATTTATTAATTATTAATTTTATTTTAAAAACTTTAAATATATGTTATACTTAACGCTTTATCAAAAATATTGATGTCATAAAAAATAAAATAAAATACCGTATGACAACATGTTAAAAAACAGACAGACAGACCAAGGAATAGAAAACCCGAGAATTGAAAGAAAAACATGGCAAACAACGAGACAAGGAAACAGCACGTGGATTTGACTTCTCCATGACTATGGTAATTATTTCGCGTCACTTCCTTTTGTCGGTCCAATCAACACGTTAGTGAAAGTTTTCAGATTTCTTTTTTTTTTTTTAATGTCTTGGATTAGGATAATCTGTTCATTTTATTTACTAATTTTTACCATTTTTTTCCTGAAATGTTTTTGTTGGTTGGGTAAATATTATTTTTTAAAAAGTATTACGAAATCCTCATTTGTTTCTCTATTCTTTTCTTATGTTGGACCCTTTAATATTTTAAAAAAAAATCATTTCACCAACACCTAGGACTTCTATCCAACTCAATCAGCTAAACTAAGTTATGTGAACACTTTGGATTAATTAAAAACTGTTTCTATATAACATGTTGTCTAAAGAAATAATTTAAAATAGTTGATGGTGAGATTATTATAAGTTCTTCATGCACTATATGTTCATTCAAACTATAATAAAAACATAATCATCATATACAATCAAAAGAAATAATGCCTAGTAAGAATGAAGCTTGTATTAGGGTACAAAAGTAAAAGTCTACAAAATAGATAGTTTGCCCATTTTTGTTACGGCGAAGACTCGAAGTTTTTCTGTGAAAACTGTGTTTGCGCTGTACTCTTACAATCCACTGTTATACCTACTTTGTTACGAATCCTTTTATTTGGTTGTAATTTTGATTTTCAATGTGGACAAATCTGGGAATCCAATTCAATCATCGTTCTTGTATTTCTTACACCTTCAAGATCCGCTATTACGGTCAAACCATGGCTTAAGCCTGTGCAAGAGAAGGTTTGGCTCATACCTAAATCTATATAAAGACTTTTTTTGTTCAAATTTGAGGAGAAAAAAAAACACTAAATTAACCGAATCTGGCACAACTTTGACAAGTGGAGCTTTTTTTCCAAAAAAAAAAAGAGAAATGTCTATAATTTAAGAATTTAATATCATTTATACATAAGGGCATTTTTATCTAAGTAGTCATATTTTAATATTTGATTTCAAATAAAAAGGCCTAATTTAGAGAGCAAAATATTGTAGAGAGACAAAAGAAAGGAATTAAATAAAGAGTATGAGACAAACATGTAATACATTTACAGTGTCAAATTTTAATTCATAAAAAAAAAAGGCAAAAGTCATTGAGTCCTTGACCATGGCTCAAAAGTCCTTGATTATTGTCTTTGGATCTAAAAATTTATTTAGTTTTAGATACTCAAGATAAGCTGGATCATGTATTGTAAATCCTTTATCATCATTTTAACTCAAGTCCCTTAAACGAAGCAGTATATCTGAAGCATAAAAATGTAACTTGTATTTAACCTTAACATTTATTATATTTTTACTTTAGCATAATATTTTTGTAATTAAGTACAGACTCAACTAATGAGCGCAGTCTTTATTCGAAAATATTTTGTGAATAAATATTCGAATCACTTATTTGTTAGCTAAATGAATAAGTACTGCACAGTGTGCACTTTAATTTATATAATTGTATGTATGTCTTAGCTTTTTTTTTTTTTGGGTCAACATGTATGTCTTAGCTTCAAATCTCATTAAGAATGAGTAAGGAAGAAATAACTTGGGCTTTTGTTTTGGATCCCAGGGACTAACTAAAGATACATTAACCTTGTTGTGTGGTTTAAATTTAAATGAAAAGCCCAATATACATTAGAAAGTAAAAAATTAAACAAGAAACTTGGTCCTCTATTTGTTTCAGTACTCACACTGAAGCCCATTATCGACCCAAAACAAAAGCAAGAACCCTCTCTCTCTCTCTCCCCTCCTCCTTCTCGTTTCCCCTTCAATCTCTGTTCTCGATCTCCGATCGGCAAGTTTCTTGTCTGACAGGTAAGTCTCCGGTTTCGTCTTTCTCTCTCAAACCTTAATTGAATTCATTACCCCACTTTTGTTTCTGTATATCAATAATCTGAATCTGATCGTTCCGATGTGAATTTCTGTTGTGTTGTATTGAGATACATGTAAAATTCGATGTTGCTCGACTTTGTACCCATCTTCCGACCTCCAATTCCAGTTCATGGGTTTTTGTTTTCAAGTTCAAAATTCAATCTTTTGAAGTAGTTTTTAACTGATGATCGAACCGTGTTTGCTGTTTGGTTCCCGAGAAAATTCTGAGAAAAATTTATTTCCTTTTTCTTCGTCTGAATTAGATCTTCAGAGCCAAAAAAGGGAAAGATGTCGGGCCAAACCCAGCGTCTGAATGTGGTCCCCACAGTGACCATGCTCGGAGTGGTGAAAGCTCGCCTTGTCGGAGCCACGCGAGGCCATGCCCTTCTCAAGAAGAAGAGTGATGCTTTGACCGTACAGTTTCGCCAGATCCTCAAGAAGATCGTCTCCACCAAGGAATCGATGGGGGAGATCATGAAGGATTCTTCCTTTGCCTTGACAGAAGTCAAGTACGTTGCCGGTGACAACATCAAGCACGTTGTGCTCGAGAATGTTCGAGAAGCATCGCTCAGGGTTCGCTCCCGTCAAGAGAATGTAGCTGGTGTTAAGCTCCCCAAGTTCGAGTACACCAGCGACGGCGAGATCACGAAGAATGACCTCACTGGATTGGCCAGAGGTGGCCAACAAGTGCAGCAGTGCCGTGCTGCTTACATCAAGGCAATTGAGGTTCTTGTTGAGCTTGCTTCCCTTCAGACATCGTTCTTGACACTTGATGAGGCTATCAAGACAACCAACCGCAGAGTGAATGCTCTCGAAAATGTTGTGAAGCCTAGGTTGGAGAACACCATTAGCTACATTAAGGGAGAGTTGGATGAGCTAGAGAGAGAGGATTTCTTTAGGTTGAAGAAGATTCAGGGGTATAAGAAGAGAGAAATAGAGAAGCAGATGCAGTCGGCAAAGAAATTCGCTGAGGAACAGGTTGCTGAGAAGCTGGCATTGCAGAAAGGGATTTCGATGAATTCTGCTCAAAACTTGTTGTCTGCGGCAACTGAGAAAGATGAGGATATCATTTTCTGAATATACAGAGGTTGGTTTTTTGCTTGATTTCAAGGATCTTTATTCAAGGATGGCCTTGTCTTGGGGTGCTGCTGCTTCATCTGGTGGGTGAGAGTTCTTTACAATTGTTTAGGTGACAGTGTTCTGTACCATGAATAAAGGCACTTAGTATATGTTTTATCTATTTCTTTGTTATTTATGACTCACATTCAGAGCCATTGAGACAATCATCTCTTCAAAGTATGGTTCTCATCTCATCTTATGAAAGTTTAAGTTGTTGTGATTAGCTTTAATCTTCCTTTCATGGTATATTACAACTTACAAGTCAATAGAGCCTATAACCGAAGCAGGAGCTTGGGACATGTGGAAAAGCAATTTTAAATTTATGACTTGTACATATGACTCTGCATGCCTCTTCCACTATGCTTGGATGGAGGAAAAAGGAGGGGAAGAGAAGGTTTTAAGTAAGCTTTCGCCATGTTTGTGATTTCTTAAAATGAGAGGAGGAAAATGAGAAATAATCATGTAACCCTCCAAAAGTCTCCCTTATATTTTATGAAAATTTTAAAATTTTATCAATTTAGAGGATTTTAAACACTCAAATAAGGAAAAGGAAACTTAATACTTAACCTTCCATCCTCTTCCATTCCCTACCCTTCGTTTTCTTTTGATTACTTCTCCTCCCTTCCCGAGTATGGGATGTGAGTAACCTTCCATCCTCTTCCATTCCCTACCCTTCGTTTTCTTTTGATTACTTCTCCTCCCTTCCCGAGTATGGGATGTGAGTAAGAAGTTTTGAATCTCTTGTTTGAATGTTTAAAATCTCCTAGAATGAAGAAATTTTAAAATTTTTACAAAAATTAATAAAAAAAATTTTTGAATAACTAATAAAATTTGCCATTACCTTCCCCAATTTTTTATAAACAAGGAGGTGGTTTATGACTCTTCCCTTTATTTTACCTTCCAAATGTTCCATCCAAACAAAAGCCTAAAGAGTTGAGCAATCCAAATTTTGTATTGTTTATCTTTCACATTCACCAATTTGAAGATGAAGTAATTTGTGGGCATATTTTTAAGTGTCTCTTAAAGTTACATTTTGTTCATATCAAAATTGCATTTTAAGCTTATCAGTTGCATTTTATTTATATCTTTACTTGATTACTGTCAAAAACTAACTATTCCAAAAACTTAAGCTGTTAAGTGAAAATATATGAATAATTTTATATTTCTAACACGTCTCCTCACGCAAGAGCCCTTTGGGCTTAAAGCGTGGATAATGCACAAGCCTACCATACCTTGTGCTGAAATTCAACTTAATTGTGAAGAGTGGGTGCGACAAGAATCAAACTCCTGACCGCTTGGTTGTAGAGGCTCTGATACTATGTCATGAACCAACTATCGCAAAAGTTTAAGCTGTTAAGTGAAGATACATGAATGATTTTATATCTCTAACAATTACTTCAGTGATAGAGCTTATCTTTTAATTCTCTTAAAGAGATGCACTTTAGGATAAGAAAGCTAAGGTCCTGAGACTATTATTTTCGTTAAGGGCTTGTTTATTAGTTATATCTCAGTTATTGTCTGTTCTTTGCTAGTTTTAGTGATACATCTTCAAAATGTGCTTCTTTTTAGCCCTGTATGGGTTTGATGTTGATAATTCTTTCCGTAGAAATAGAGAAGTTTAAGAGGAAGTGCTTATACTTCAAACCATCCTGCAAAAAACTTGTGTGCATCAGAAGATTGGAGGAGGAAACTGAATGATATTGTTTATGTGAACTATAATTTTATTTGCTGACCAGATGCTTTTCTCAATAGCCACCATCTAAAGGGATGTATGTGATTTTGGTGGCCAGAGACTCTGTCCGAGATAATTGTGCATTATGAAATTAAGTGCAATCTGTTCAAAAAGGGCGGGGAGGTGGGAATTATACTTGCTTTGCTAATTGTTATTTTTTTATATGTAGTGTGTTGGTGAAAATTCAGAATAGAGTAATGAAAATGCATATATCTTATCGAGCAAGAGAATTTCACTTTCTTTTTTCTTTTTTCCAGTTCTCCCAAACCCAATTGACTCTACAAAAAAATACAGTGGGTACAAAATGAAATTTGTGACCAGCTTGGTGAAATACTACTGTTTTTCAACTCGATACATGACGATTAAACCATCTATCTCAAAAGAATAATTTGTTAGGTGAAGACTCATAAAAGCATTTTTGCTTGAGAAGGTTAAGGGTGGGGCTTCCATCTGGCGTGGGCTTCACGTTTGCCAGCAGCCGACCTCTCCCTCTTGCTCAGTTATCAACTTGGACCTGTAGTCTTGTGGTATTTGGCAACGAGCAATGTCTACTCGTTTGCAAAGATAATCCAATGTTTTGAAGGGTCCATAACAGGCCTGCTTGTTGTGTTTGGAGCCAAGGGGGGCCAGACAATTAATGCAATTTTTGTGGTGTCCTCGTGATTGGAACAAGGTCTGACGTGAGAGTGATGACCCAAAAAAAACATAAAGGTGGGCCGTTAGAGTTCTAACTGGGCTCTTCATAGGATTCTCCTCTCTGTAGGAGCCGCCCTGGAGGGGTCTTCTCTACGTAGGAGTCGTCTTCTCCTCTCTGTAGGAGCCGTCTTCTCCTCTCTGTAGGAGCAGTGGTCGTAGTGAGAGGAGTTTTGGGGCACTCCTAGCCCAAGCTAGTAGATAATGGATGACGAAGGAGACCCTTCAAGGAATAACCCAGAGGAGTTAGAAGACGATACTCTCATCTTGGAAGCATCTGCGGAGAAAGATGGAGGTAAACAATGTGCTACCCAAAGATACTAGTGGGAAAGATAAAAGCTAAAAAAACTCTGAATCACATTACTGTTAAGAATATGATATCCAAGGGGTGGGGAGAACTAGAGGCGCTATCCATTACAAATGTCGGCCCATAATACCTTTTGTTTAATTTCAGAGATCAAACTGCAGCTGGGAGGGTTTTATTGGGAGCCCCATGGAATGTTATGGGTCACCTGCTAGACATCCAATATTGGGATCCTCAGATTTCGTTCTTTGAAGGTAGTTTTGATTTATCTCCGTATTGGATACAAATACATGGGTTACCACTGGACCAAATAAATACAAAAAATGCTGCAAAAATTTGGAGTAAAATTGGTGAAATCCTTCAAGTGGAAGACCCATACGTTGATGAACAACTTTTATGCAGCTTCTTGCGAATTAGAGTTATGTTTAATATTATGAAAACCTTCTCAACTGGTTCCTGGATCCCACGGAAGGGTCACCCAAATACTTGGGTCATACTCGGATATGAGAAGCTTCAGGACTTTTGCTTCAATTATGGGAGATTGGGCCATGGCCTGAAATCTTGTAAGGATAACAAAGCAATGTCTGCGGTTCAGGCTCTGAAAGAGTTGGTAAAGGCTGTTACCCTTGAATCACCGCACCTGCGGATTCTAGCGTGTAGTTTTGAGTCCAACCGAGCTTCCCTGTGCTTATTGTTGTCCTCCTTTGTGTAATGCTGTCTCGGTTTGGTTCTGGCCTTTGGGCTTTTCTCTTGTATGGATTGGGTTCTTTGCCCACCTGTATGTGAAAAATTGAGGACCAAAAAATAATAATAACTGGGCTCTCATAGCATACGGAGCCGGTGGAGATTCCAACTCGAGGCTCCTCCTAGTACTGCTCTAGCACTCTCTAGGGACTGCCTAGCCATTTCGTCTCATTAATTGAGAATTTATCAGAAAAAAATATGATAATAAAAAAAAAAACACTTTCAGAATCATCTATTTGCGGAAACAGATTTTGGTGAATTATATCTCACCGAAGAATTTCTGTCATAGCCACAATTTTCATAAGGTTTCTTCACCATTCTGGTGTTGCTTTTGAATTCCGAAAGGATGCATTATATGGTGAGTTGGAACTTGCTGAAGATCAGTTTGGGAGATGGATAACTGGAAGTCTGGAATGAGTCAGGAGGCTTTGCCTTGGACATGCTATGCTCCACCTATAGTTCCTTACCCGCTCAGGTTAATTAACTCGGGTTATTACTTCACAAATTTCGAATGTCCGATAAGTTGCGTATAAAACACCAGCAATTCAGAGTATTCTTTTTCTCATTTGCGATTAATTTAGACCACCATTCATAAGAGAGCGAAGGAGAAGAGGAATCTATTATTCGCAGGAATCACGCAGCATCTTATATTTTCAACTTTTGTAAAATGAAATGAGGAAATCATGTTGCACCTTGAATATCGTTTCAACTCAAGTTCTCTTCTATTCACAGAAGGTTTAAGTGCTTTCGTTTATTTTTATAGAATCACAAAGAAAGAGCAACCATCCATTGTCACAGCCACAGCGGGTAGAAGAGAGCTAGCGGCGGGGAGGTATAGCATCTAGCTAGACTCACGTATAGATACATCCATTGGTGAAACACGCACGTACATGTTTGTTGTCATTTCAATTGCTCTGGTCATTTTGGCTAAAATTTGTGTTCTTCCCTCCCATCTCCCTCACCCTCCCCCGAATTGATGTATACTTGCCTACTCATATCTTGTTTTTGATAAATGCTGTGCTTGGTAGATCCAGTATTAGCCATTGTTCATTTCTTCTTGATTGGCTTTGCCATTTGTTTGCCAACACTATTGTCGTTTTCCGGATAAGACTTTAGAAATGATTGAGCTTTCCTACTGATGCAAAAGAGAAGCTACCATAAATGGGGAAACTCTGAAGTACAAGAAAGAAAAATAATAATAATAGCTACTTTCATGTATCTTTTGAAGCTTTGGTTGGACTTACTTGGACACTGGGACTTCTCGGTTTTCTGTCCAAACTGGCTTAAACTTAAATTTGAAGCTCTTTCCAAACTTCGTTGAATAACTTTTCAGTACTCGAGCATGACACATCTCCTAATGCGCATATGTCGTCATTTCTTTTATCTGCAAGTAAATTTTCTTCTATTGGCCATTAGATTGTTATTGATCAGTAGTTTGGATGAGTCTGGCATCACATCTGTGCATGCTTCTCACATCATTGTCACTTTTGTTAATGCTTGCTAATAAAGTTTCGAAGAAAACACTAGATGTGATTGGTCTTCCTTATGATGCAATAGAGAAGCTCTTGAATGGGGAAATGTGAAGCTTTGGTTGGAATTACTCAATGCTTGAACTTAATTATGCTATTATCCTTTTTCCTTTCATGAATCATTTCTAATCACCTTAATTAAAAGCAACATCTTTAATTGTTTAGTAAATTCATCAAAAGTTTGAAAAAACAAATTGCTGCCTTTAATGAGTACCTTCTATTTGGGAATATCATCTCACATGATTGTCGTCTCGTTTATGCTTCTAAAGAAGGACATAGCATAGAAGCTGCTAATTATAAAGTTTGGGAGAAATCATTGAATCTATTCAAACATGACTTAATGAATTTTTAAAAGTGAAGTTACTTCTACTGCATCAACAACATTGTCAGTACAGCACTACTAATAAATGAAATCAATTTGTAAATAATTTAAAACTTAACTAATTAATTAATTTGGTGAATTTAATTCATGAATCAAATAAATTAAATTTAATTTCAAAATTAATTTTATTAAATAAATAAATTGAACTTAAGTTAAATATTGTTAAAAAAATAATATTTTATATTTACTATAATATAACTTAAAAACAAGTATGAGAAAAAAATATAAAAAATTTGAATTAATATTTAATTTATTTTATCTTATTTTAATTTATTTCGAGATAATATAAATTAAACAGTTCACGAATTTAATCTAAATTAAATTTAAATTACACTTCTCAAGTTTCATATTAAACTCAAATTAAGTTTTGAACTGAACGATTTCTGGTTAAGCTGTCGACTTGTTTGCAGCCTTAGTCCTCACGATTATTTTTTCAGATGTTAAAATTTACTTCTGTTAGCTTCCCCTTAATTATTGATTCTGAGTTTACTATTGGTTCTCCTGGGTGCTTCTATTATTTATCTTTAATCAAAAGATCATTTTAAGTGTTTTCTTAATGATTGTCCGCGTAGCTTTTCTAAAAGCATCAAAAAACAAAGGCTGCTTTTTTTTATAAAAAAAAAATATTTTTTAAAAACACTGTTGCATCTGCCCATGAGTGGCTTGTCTGTGCATACATATTACATCATTGTTTACTTTTGAGTCCAATCTGAATAATACTGCTCACACATATTGTTCAAGCCACAAGGAATGAATATGGGCTTACAGTAATTCTGATAGACTCCAGCAGCATTATTCAGATTAAATTTTAAATTAATTTAATTGTCATATCTAATTGTATTGTCATGTATCATACTTTGTATAACTTAAAAGTGTAATATTATACGAACATATAAGAATTTTTCTAATTTTTTTTTAAAAAATATTTAGATATGATTGGGCTTCCTTTTGGTGCAACAGAGAAATTTTTGAAAGGGGAAACTCTATACTGCCAAAAAGAAAGAAAAAAGAAAATCTTTTAAGAGCTTGTATTATCTTGCACGAACAAGGAACAACCACTTATAATTATATCATCTCAATGAAAAGCAACATTTGAAGAGTGTATAGTAATTTAATAAAAAGGAGCTTTTGAAAATCCTATTGGTAGTGCTTTTCATGGCATGAGATGAGAGGTGCTTGTATATTTGTGCATGCGTCTCATATGTTGTATAATTATATCCTTGTCTGATTGCTTTCAAACAAGCGCATACCACAGAAACTGCAAATAGAGTTTGGTAGAAGAGATCAGATATGATTGGTGGATAGGGTTTCCTTTGGATGCAGAAGAGAAACCTCTGAAAGGGGAATCTCTGAACTCTCTACTGCCATTAATACAAACAAGAAAATCGCTAAAACTACTACTTTTTTTTTTCAGAAAGCATTACTTGTTTTCCTTGAAGACTTGTTAAAGGCTTTGAGGTGTACAGTTTTTTTTTTAATCAAATAATTGAAGAGACAATATCACTATAGCTATATCCAACATATATGAAAATCATTTATCTTGAGGACTCTTGTTTCTTGGATACTCTTTAATTCATGAAAGTGAAGTTTCTTCTCAATGTGAAGAGTGAAATATTCGCATTACCTTTTTCTTTATTGATTATTAATTAGCATGACATCTGTGTGGCATGGTAGTTTTATTATGGATCGTGACATGAGGCTGTGAACTGTGTGAATCAAATAAAAATACATTAATTTTGAGATTATAAGTCAAAGCTTGCTAAGAGGTATATATGCTTCTATATATATATATATATATTCTTTTAATGTGTGAAAACAATAGAAGGAAAGAAAAGAAAACATCCTGCGCAGTTCACGGATTTAGTATTGCCACTTATGCACTTCAAATAATTAAATGGATGTGTGGCTTAGATTAGTTGATTAAAAAATCATTTATTAAGGCAATAACACGACGAAATTCTTAAACATAAGGTATTGCGATATATTTTTCTAGTCACTATTTTATGAGTATGTCATTCAAAAGGAATTTGACCGAAATGCGTATAAGTATTAAAGATTACAATCTTTTAAGTGGGCTTGATTATCTAGTATCATCGATATTATCAAAGAGTAATCATTTTATTGTTGAATTGAAGACAATAAATATATTATTAAACTATTTCATGAATAATAAATTTTTACAATATTATTTCATATTCTGACTATTTCAACGTTTGTAAATTAGTTTATATATTATAATCTTTAATTTTTTAAAACACGTTAAAAAATATTAATTCATTAAGCATGAAATTTTAATATATTCCAAATTTATTGATCTAATGGTTAAGAAAGCATATTATTTATTTTAGCTATTCGAATTTAAATATTGTGTCTTGTATCCTTAAAATTGTTGAGGAAGAGACTTAGTTTTAATTAACACAAAAATTGACTTGAAAATACCATATCATATGACAAAAAATAAATAAAAATTAGTGATATTATATACTTAATAAAAATTTTGTTCATTGCCATCAATACACTTGATAATGTCACCACAATGTACTGCAATATACTAATCAAATACAAACTGCATTATTAATCACATAAAAAGTTACAAATTGCGTTAATCTTAATCCAAAAATGATGGGCAAAATAATTTCTAATTTAAAAAATATGATAGTTAATTATAAACCCATCAAATATCAAAATTTGAGGTAACGTTGTAAAAAGAACTCTAACTTTATAGAAAGGTACATAACAAGCTTGTTGCTCACTATTAGAAGATACTTGGTACGAGTTATTTAAAATGTTTAGTATAAGATATATAAACATGACGTATTCAAAAAAAAAATTATATATTTATACTTGATACGTTAGTTAATTTATTTTTTTGTTTCAGTATTGCTACAAATAAGTAACATCATATCTGACCGCACATAAAGTATTTCGATATTTTAATTTATAGTGGGATTATAAATTCAAAGTTATTGATTGTTTTATATATTTTTTGTGCATTTAACTTATAAAAAATAAACATTGAATCGCTGTCATGGTTGATATAGTGTTATATTGAAAAACAATAAAATCATAGTTTAGTTGAGATGAATATCATGACATATTTAGAATGGGAGTAGATATAGAAAAGAAATTTCAACGATACACACCAGTAATTAATAATGATGCAGTGGAGGTTAAAGGAAGCATATGTTGTTGGAGAAATTTTTGTGTCGCGTAAAGTAAGTTAATAAATACTAACTTATTATTTATTTGATACATTATTATTTTTGATATAAAATAATAATTATTTAATATAAAATAGTAATGTATTAAATATTTATTAATTTAATTTACACATTTATCTACATAGATAAGAACTTGTTCATAAGATGTTTGGATAACATAAATAAATAATATTTTTAAATATAAAATTTGTAACTCGACTTTTAAAAATTTTATTTTATAAAAAAGTCATACCTTTAAATAAATTAAATTACGTGAAAATATTCTTATAAAAAACAAAAAAGAATAGATAAGAAGTTCTATTGTTGGTTGACAAGTTGTGTTTTTATGATTGGGGCAGCCATGAAAGTTGAGAGTTGAAAGCGAGGGAGACGTGGGTAGGGCCAGGGATCTTGAAATCTGAGTTCTCAACGGCCATTCAAACCAAACAGCCTGCATAACGTCAACGTGGATATGGGCATTGGATTGGAATTGGGAGTTGAACAAAGATTCCAAGCCCCGCCAACACCCTTAGCTGTAATCGACTCAAATGCGCGTCAGCACGCGTCCCACGCCTTCCCTTTCCCTCCACACTAGCCATGGCCCGGACCACACAGATTCTTGCTTGAATTAAATCATCATTTTTAACGTAAACAATTATTTGACATAGGATTTTATATAATTATTTAATATAAAATAATAATATATTATTTTTTAATTCTAATTTATTTAATGATAATCATTATATATATATGAAGTGTGGACGATAATAATCTGGATAACTAACGTATTCTTTCTATTCGAAACTCAATCGAGTTGCATATGGTTATGCATAATTTCTTTTAATAATTTAATCTCCTATCTCCCTCTCTTTTTTTCCCTCCAAAATCCCAAATCAGCTCAGTAGGATTGAAATTAATTTTTATAAAATAAAAATGGTAATAAGAGTGCAATGTGGTGAATAAAAATCGTAATTTCTATTATAATGTTTAGAATAAAATAACATTTTTTATTTTTATATTTAATACACAACATTTCATTAAAAAAAGAAACGTAACAAAAAAATACAAATACTCTTCATAAAAGACATAAAACTTGGAATAAATATTGTATAAATAAAGTAGAACATTAATATGTCCCCTAAAATTTACTATTTTAAAATAATCAATTAAATACAATACCAAAAAGAAATAATGAATTAAATAATAATACTATTAATTGAAATTAATAATAAATGTATGGGCATAGAAAGGAAATCGAACCCGTGGCTTTTACCCCCACGTCACCTCCACTTGTGTTACCTCTTTTTGGCTTTTCCAGACATTTCTGATATTTCTCCCATTCCGCATTGTTTATGTCAATGTGCGCATCCCTTAGCCGACAGGAGTCCTTCTTCTTGAGTAGGTGATATTCTTATTTACTTATATCTTAATATTTTACTAATAAATAATTAAAATATATTTATTAATAACAATATATATTTTAAAATAAAAATAAATAATATTACATCAATAAATATTTTTTTTAAATTATTTAAATATTAATATATTAATGTATAAGTAAATAATAATATAATTCTAATTACGTTTTAAAAATATACAATAACTTCTTAAATAATTTATAATGTTCCCATAAATCTCCACTAATCAATATTCAAATTGGTAATTTTGTCCTTCGCTCGCTCTAAACTTTTTCTTAAAAAAAAAAAAAAAAAGGGCGCATCCCTCGTCCCGCTGCTCATCGACCAGCCCACACCGCACGACCACATCCACGCCCCGCCCCTCCTTCTCCTCGGACCTTGTCTCCTTCCCTTCCCTCTTTAAACCCTCTTCTCCAATGCTCTTTCTAGACAACCCACTCTCCCAACTCTCCTAATCAACATGACATCTCCTTCCTCATCCCTTTAACCCTCCACCTTATCTTCTCCATTTTTCTCGCAAAACAAAAATAAAAAATAAAAAACCTATCTTCATGCGTTGATTCAAAGGCCAAATCTGTAAACCCATTTTATTTTAAACCCCCCTCAGATTCCTGGTTATCTGATATACCAGTCCTCTGGGTTTTCTTCCATTTTTCTTCATATATGCACCATGAAGATTTTCAGCCCCTCTGAATACTTTCTTCGGAATGTCGTGTGTCCGTCGGACACCATATTCCTGAAAAGGATCGATCTTTCCAATCTGGGTCTTGCCCATCTTCACCAACTCAGAAAGTCTCTTGGCCTCATTTGCAGTAATTGATAGATAATAAGTAGTCCTAGTAGCACTACTTCTACATCCCCCACCGTCCACCGCTTCTTCCCCTTTTCCGATTCCGCAGATGGATCCACAAAATGAACAAAACCTGCAGCAGAACCACTCCACCGGTTCCCCGAGAAACATCATCTTCAACAAGTACGAGATGGGGCGGGTCTTGGGCCAGGGGAACTTCGCCAAGGTCTATTATGGCAGAAACCTCATCACCAATGAGAGCGTGGCAATCAAGGTCATCAAGAAAGAGAAGCTAAAGAAGGAGAGGCTCGTGAAGCAGATCAAGCGTGAAGTCTCTGTGATGCGCCTGGTCCGGCACCCCCACATCGTCGAGCTCAAGGAAGTCATGGCCACCAAAGGCAAAATCTTCCTGGTGATGGAATACGTCAGAGGTGGGGAGCTCTTCGCCAAAGTCGCAAAGGGAAAGCTGAAGGAAGATGTGGCGAGGAAGTACTTCCAGCAACTGATCAGCGCGGTGGATTTTTGCCACAGCCGCGAAGTCACCCACCGTGACTTGAAGCCCGAAAATTTGCTCTTGGATGAGAACGAAGACCTCAAAGTTTCTGACTTTGGGTTGTCCGCGCTTCCGGAGCAACGCCGTTCCGACGGAATGCTCGTGACGCCCTGTGGGACGCCGGCTTATGTAGCACCGGAGGTGTTGAAGAAGAAAGGGTATGATGGGTCCAAGGCAGATATATGGTCCTGCGGGGTAATTCTCTATGCTTTGCTTTCTGGGTATCTGCCATTTCAAGGTGAGAATGTGATGCGAATTTATAGGAAGGCATTCAAAGCTGACTATGAATTCCCAGATTGGATTTCACCAGAGGCTAAGAGTCTCATTTCTAATCTGCTGGTTGCTGACCCAGACAAGAGATATTCAATCCCAGATATCATGAAGGATCCTTGGTTTCAAATTGGGTTCATGAGACCAATCGCCTTCTCAATGAAGGAGTCAGCTGTTGAAGATAACATCGATTTCAAAGAGGATAATGGTGAAGAGGTGCCAGAATTGGTGGGGGCAAAGCCCGCTCGTCTATTTTACAACGCCTTTGAGATTATTTCCTCTTTGTCACACGGGTTTGATCTTAGCAGCTTGTTTGAGACCCGTAAGAGATCCCCATCTACGTTCATATCAAAGTTTTCTGCTTCAGCTGTGTTGGCAAAGCTTGAGACCGTGGCAAAGAAGCTAAATTTTAGGATCACGGGGAAGAAGGAGTTCATGGTGAGAATGCAGGGGACAACAGAGGGAAGAAAGGGGAAGCTGGCGATGACGGTGGAAGTGTTTGAAGTGGCGCCGGAGGTGGCGGTGGTGGAGTTCTCTAAGTCAGCCGGAGACACACTAGAGTACATCAAGTTCTGTGAGGACCAAGTGAGACCTTCCCTCAAGGACATCGTCTGGAGCTGGCAGGGTGACAGCAACTGCCATCAGTAGCTGCGGTGACCACAATGGTTTTTGGAAATGGAGGTTGTAAACGCACACGATAAAAAAAAAAAAAAAAGAAGTGCCTCTTTTAAATTTCTATGATTATAATTTATTTAAATTACCAAATTTCATAGTGTTTGATATTTGGAGTTTGTGAAAATATGTAGAAGAGAGAGGTCTTCACCCTACTTCTTTGGATCTCCAGTTACGTTTCTGTCGGGTTCGTTTAAGTAACAAAATAAAATTGTAGATAGTAAGCGTTTGAGGGCTTTGGTTGTGGTTTTTGTATGGTCATGAAGGTGATTTGGAGGGTAAAGATGGGTAAGTGCCTATAGATTTGTAAAGAGAGAATTGTAAGACCTGGATTTCTAAAATTCCACTTGTTCAATTCGATTACTAAATTTGGTCCTGTGTGTCTCGGACTCACGATTACTAGATTGTTCAATTGGATTACCAAAGGAGGGTAACTATCTATAGATGTTTTGCCAAATATCAATATGATTATTTTGGGAAAGGGGTGAATTAGTGTGTTTTGGTTTATTTATTCATCTTTTGAATCCATAATCCATTTGTGTTGATATTTGAACGGTGGGTGAAAATGATTAAAAAAAAGAATATTGGGTGAAAAGAAAAAAAAGGTATCGACCAAAAGATCTGTACTGTAACGGGTAAATTGCAAAACAAGCTTAGATTTTCTCGAGCATCATCATCGCTGTTATTGTCATTATTAGAGTATGGTCGATGTGCGCTTTTTGCAGTCCTAAATAATCAAGAAAGATGAGCCTGCCACTGCCATGGCTGTCCATTTTAATTTTATCCATCTTGTGCGGTGCCAATCAAAGATGGGGGAATGGACATTGCCGCCATTGCATTATTTTTTCCTCTGTCCTTTTTTTCTTCCCCGATAAAGTGGGTAATTTGGATGGTCTCAGTGGATGCAGCATCATGGCTGTCCTTTTTGTTTGTGCACTAAAGAGGGGGGGTTGCAGTTGCATCAGGGGGCCTCCTGCACTGAGAACGCACCATCTGCTGACTCGGATCACACTCGGTTTTTCACTTTTTTGTCAAACGGGGCTCCAAATTGCCCTGGAATAGTGGAATTGAACAGCGAAATTGTTTCATGCCCAAACAAAACTTGTCAAGTTGCCCAGGCCATCATTGATGCACTTTTCCACGGCTTGAGCCCCACCCAACTAATCCCCCTGTGCAAGATGATCAACACAGAATCTAAACATATATCTTAATTAACTTCAGATGGTCGGCTGACAGTCAAATCCTTAAATTATGAGCAAAAAAATTTTTTGCTATATACTTTTTCAATTTATTTTTAATAATTTTCTTAATATTTAATAAAATAAATATTAAATAAAAAAATAAAATATTTAATATTTTAAAATATAAAAAATTTAAAATTTATTTTATTTAGTAATTTAAAAAATTATCAAGGACATATTTAAGAATTTAAAAATAATAGAAAAAAATGTAAAGAAAATAAAAAAAAATAAAACTTAAATTAATAAATTATCTTTTTCTTATTTAGATATTTTAAAATTTTTTAAATTAAAAAAATTTTAAAATATTTACAAAAATTATTAAAAAAGAATTTTAAAATATAATTTAAAAATTTTTATTTCTATTTCTTTATTTATAAAATTTCTAAAAAAGAATCTATAATAAGTTTTTTCTTTCTTTTATTTTTTTAATCTATCATTTAAATATAACATAAGAAAATGTATTAAAAGAATATAAAATTATTCTTTTGACAATACATGATATGAGTACAATGAAATAGTTTGTTACTAAAAATAAATAAAACAAATTGAAAAACAGAAGTCTTATTCTGAAGTTTCTGGCAAACCAATGCATATATATTATATATTATTGTTATTGTTGTGATTTGCTATACGAAATGAATTTAGGAAAATGGAAGATCGTAAAGGACAAAATTTCAGAAAGCTGACCAATATGGGAATCCTTCACGCCAATCACATAACTTGATGGATAGTTGTTTTGTTTTTTAGTTTTTATTTTTAATTAATATATTTTTAATTATAATTATAAAAATATTACTTAATTTTTATTTTGTCTTTTATTTTTAAAATTTTATGAAAAAAATGATAAAAATAAAAAATCTTTATTTTCACTTTTTTTACAAAATTTTAAAAACAAAAAATAAAATAAATATAATATAATATTTTTGTAATTATAATAAAAAATATATTAATTAAAAATAAAAATAAATAATAAATCAAACACTAACTTGTCAAGTCCTTTCAAATTAATTGTGATCGTTATTGCGTCCCATTGAAAGCTTCCAGAGTTGAAAAAAACTACCAGTTCATGTCATGCAAAATCATTACAAGATGATCGATTAATTTATTTTATAGTTAAAATAATTTATAATTAAAATTTTATTAATAAAACTTTCTAAAAAAAGAAATTATTTTCAAATATATACTAAAATCCGAATTTTTTTTTTCTCTCCCGTGTAATGATTTTTTTGTTATTACCTTATAAAATACAGTGGTTGAAGTCAAACCAGGGATGAATCAGAAAGAAAAAACGAGAAGGTGCAGATAAAATTCAAAGGCAGAGGGTGTAGCCCATTAGGATCTTCACAGCATAAAATTTGACGAATTGAGAAAATACTAAAACGAAAATGATATACATTACTGAAGATAGAGAGTGATAATAATCAAGTAAATTATAAGTCAAAAGTAAGCTAAAGACGAAACTTGAACCCTGCTACTGCTAGGGAAGCAACTGGAAATCCGTTTACTGCATGCTTGCTCCTTAATTTTCCTTATCTTATATGACTCATATCACAGGCACATCACTTGAGATTGTTATTACTTATTCAAGAGATTTACGATGATATCAGCTCTATTATTTTAACGGTGATACTGATATGTTTCGTGCAAGTATAGTTTAGAAATTTTTGTATGTTTATTTTCTTTTCAACGATGCTACATTGCCAAACTTGAAATTGACACCGATTTGATATGCAAATAATACATTATATATAAAGAAAAAAAATGGTTGCTAATATAAATTGACTCATCTGATTAAAAAGATGGAAATAAGATTGTATGTTTCCGATGTACGGAAATTGATCGCCTGATTTACATAATTTGCGCTCACTTTGAATTAGGAAGTCTTTCTTCAGCCTAAACTTTTATCTTAAAAAAAAATCCCCGTATACAATCTTCTTAGAATAACCTACCCTTGACAAAACAATTGAATGATGTTAGCGGAGTCCTTTAAAAACAAACACTTCTGTACTCGCATCATCATTTTTTTTTAAAGTTTTACACATGCAGTGAAACCAAACAAGTTGATTAATTCAGTTTGAAATTTAAAGACATTTGTTATATGACGTTAAGGGTGTGCACTTGGCAAAAGTAGAAATAAGCGAGAATCGTCGTGTATCTATATATGAATAATTGATATATATTTGCCAACTGATGGAAGTTTATTTTTCTTTCCTTCCTCTCTTGGTTAATTAATGGGGCAATGTTATTCAGTCCAAGATGTTGACACTGCTTGAAAACTTTGATCTTTTAGGTAGTATGATAGAATGCAAAGTGGACTTGCGGAAGAACAAGAAATTGCCACATAGCCTAGAAGGCTTCTGGGGTCTTCTGCATTGATCTGTTGTATCATTCAATTAATTTCAAGATGTCCTCCATGTTACGTACGAGTAACATCAAGGTGTCCCCTTGTGTTTGGACTGTTTTTGCGCCATAGATACATTGATATCTTGCGATGATCTTGCTACTTGACATGTTATTCAATTCAAAGGGCACATTAATTGGAACTCTTCTCGTAAGGGAAACCCAACCCCCCCCCCCCCCCAAAACAAAAAAGAGACAATTTTTTTTAATCAAAAAAGTGAATTAAATTAGCAGGATGTGACGAAGCATTAATTTCGAGGCCCATCAGAACTACATAGCAGACAGAAAAACAATGTGAAACTGTAAAAGGCCACAGATCCAGAAACCACTGCACCAAGAACTGAGAGATCCAAAGACAAAACCAACCCAGATAACAAACGAGACCAAAAGTCACTGTGTTTGGCATTGGTTTTTTGTTAATAGTTGATGAATGCTATAACAATTGACTCTGAAAATAATTAGATTTTAAAAAGTTGGGAAGTTTTATCAAATATCAGTTGTTTTCTTTTGTCTTTTTCTCTTATTTTAAAATTTTTAACAACACTACCTAGATCCAAGTTGGAGAAACAGTTTCAAAGAAAGAAAACATATGTTTTTGTAATTTTTTTTTCTGCTGAAAAAGCTTGGGCTATGGAAAAAGGGTACCATGCCAGGTTTCATATTTTGCACGTACACAAATTAATAAAACCACCCTAAAAGGTCCCTACTTAACTTCACTGCATGTAAATTTTTTGAAAGGGCACCTTTTACCGTTTAATTCGTATCAGTGGGACTCTGCTGATTTGCTGAGAGTGACAAGAAGACACTGCTGACACCTGAAGTTTGTCTTCATTTTTATTTTCACTTTTTTTTTTTTATCTTATCCATTAACTGCTAACCGTAAGATTTACTTTGTGTATAATAACAGAGGAAGATTATTTAGCAATTAACTCACCATCTCCTCTGTCTCTGAGAGTGAGAGGCATAGTTGTCCTTTGCAAATGCCATTCTTATACCAAATGCAAATAGATACAATATCAGTGAAGAAAAATACACAATAAAACTCTAATCTAATGGCTTCGTCTTGTAGCACTGCAAGCTGGTGTTTTTTGTTTTTTTTTTTTGGGGTCTTCCACTACAAGCTGGTTCATCGCGGGGGATAAAAGTATCACTTCACCTGCTAGTGCAGTGCTTTCTGGGCCACTTTATGGGCTTGCAGTTGCTACCACATTAGATTAAATTCAGAATAGTACCATGTCCTTTTTGGTTGACTAAGGGCTTGGGGCCCACTACTATTGTCTTAACTGAAGTGAGCTTTTGTCAGGACTATACGCTCTCCTTCAAGATCTGCAATACCGACAGACCAAACAATGAAAAAGTTCTGCAATACTGGACTATCTTTCACTGGTACAGTACGAGTTTTACACTGCAACACTGGACTATCTCTCACTGGTACAGTACGAGTTTTACATTATTTTGATAAAAAAATTACAAATTTTGAATTTAGTTATGTTATTTTTTTTTAACTTTTATCTAAGTTTATGTAAAAACATATTTACTTTTATCTTGTGCAGTAAAATGTTATTTCCAACCACGTTATATATCCTTGAAACTTTGAAAGTTGGGGTACCACTTTTTTTTAATCGAATATATAACCATGGTCCACCAGATTGATCGAGATGGCTTCCGAGTGAAGAAAGACTAGAGTTTTTTAATGCACTACTCATCTAATATTTTATTTATAGTACTATTTTAGAATTATAAATTTAAGATAACATGTATTATTTTTCAAAATTACAATCAAATTATATATATGATGAGACAAAGAAAGTCCTGAAATAAATGTAAAAGTAGACTGTTGCCTATATGCCGACATATCTTATTGAGCAACGTGTTCATAGTTCGTACATGAGATAATTAACCGAAAGATATATATAAAAATATAAAATAAAATATATTTGCTATATCAAAATTAAAATCTTTGGGAAAAAAAAAGCTAGTCAAATTATACAGATTTAAAATGTATTTAAGTTTTTTTCCCTGTAATTCTGATATCAATATAATAATTTTATTTTAACTCTATTTTTTGCCTTAAAAAAAATTTATTTAAATTCTAAACCTGGGACCTGGTGGGGCAACCTCGGTTTTTTGTGTTGGGTGCAGAGTTAGATCTAGATTTGTCCCCTCCCGCCCAGCAGGCTGCAGCCTCTCCCATTTTTGTTTTGTATTTCTTCGTCTATTTTTATATATTGTATGAGATAAATTTTTTATTTAATAATATTTATTATTTAAAAATATTAATTAAATATTTTATTTTTATTTTTTAATAAAAAAGAATTAATAAAATAAGTGATTTTAAAAAAATATTAATAAAATAAAAAATAATAATTTTAATTATTTTAAATTATATTTTTTATAATTAAAATTATTTAATTTTTATATAAAAATTTTAAATAATAAAGAAAAATAAACAAAAAAAGGATTTAGTGTTAGGGTCGTCGTTGGTCCCCTTGGCTCGTGGCCTTTGCTGCAAAGTGTCTAACTTTTTGTTTTAGTCTTTCTAAAGTTTCTGTTTTTTGGTCGTTAGTCTTTCTAAAAGTGTGTAACTTTTTTTTTTGTCTTCATTGACAAATCTAGAAGTGTGTAACTTGGGTTTTGGTTCAAAAGAATGGGCAGGAATGGATCAGTCAGCAGCCTTTAGCCCAAAGCCATGGACCATGCATGGTAGTCCATAATTCCAAACTGTGGGTCCACTTCTTATTTTCATTTTATCGGAAATTTTAATTAATAAGATAAAATCTAGTAATATTAAAAAAGTGGAGAAAAAAGAAGGAAAGAATTTACAGAAGTGTAATACACATATTATATCAGCCGTCCATTGAGTGTTGCTGGAGCTGCTGTCTTTTTTTTTTTTTCTTTCTAAAACATTCGTGTTTATGAAATACGATATAAATCTTATTATAATATGAGATATATATCTTATTATAATATAAGATATATATCTTATTATAATAGTTATATTAGTTTTATAAATTATTCATAAAATTGATTAATTATCATTAAATAATATAAAATAAAAAAACATTTTACTATTCTTTAAGTATATAAAAATATTTTTTTCCTGCTATTACATAATCCAAATGGTGGCGAGAAAGAAAAGCAAAAGTACGACGTAGGACCCGCTCTTGTTACCCAAAACATTGCAGTTGCTGCTGTGGAGTATCTTGTGCTGTCTCACGATTCCGTTAAATGCCGTAACCCATTACACTTCCGAGATATTTTGGTGTAAACTTATTTTATAAACTAACAAAAGCTGTACAAATTAAATTAATAAAATAAAATTATTATTATTTTAAATATAAAACAATTGGTATGATATAAAATGATAACTAACTAATATAAAATAATAATATATAAGTTTTCTTATTGATTTAATTTTGTGCAAATCATAAAATTCTTCTAAAAGCTACTACCACAATGGATCTCACCGAATGTTGAACTTTCTGTTAGAATTTTTTATATAAGTTATAATTAATTGTGATATTTTATGTAAAAAAATTAAATAAAAATATGATTTGAATTATAATTAAATATTAATAAATTTAATATTATTATAATTTAATTATTATAAATTATGTATATTTTATATTAAATTAATATAAACTAATAATAATATTAGTCTTAACTCAACAGGCTCGTAATAGAAAAATCTGTTAGATTATTTATTTGTAACTAAATCTCCTTTATACTTCTTAAGCTAAGAAAAGAGAACTCTAGTCTTACAGGTTTTTATTCTTCAGCTTATTTCATTAACAATTGATATAGAAAAAAGTGAGAGATGCAGATAAAGGCTTTTTCATTTTTACAAGTTTACCCATCAAGTATTAGAATCTAATCATTAACGGATCAGATTTATTTTAATATTTTATTATCATACAACACTCAATATAATTTTCCTTTTACTTTTTTCCGCGGCAACTTGCTGCCCTTTTCTGCTGAACAGAACAGAATAAAAAGTGATTCTAAAGTAGTATAAGGGAATCCTCTTACACAATATCATAGACACTCAAATTTAATTTGATATGTTTATATTTATATAAATCATGTTATAAATATATTTTTTTAAAATTATAAATATAAATATATTAAAAAATAATTTAAATGCTTAAGATAGATCACTTCATGCTCATACAACTAATATAATATACATTTAATAATATAATATAAAAAAATATTTTATGCTGGGTATACCTAAGTTTTTTTTCCAGAAGAGACAGTCATCGTATTCTCCCTCGAATCCAATCCCGCCGCACACGCACATATTCTTCCCGGAATGGTTCCGATGCTTTTCTATGACACTTTTCTACGGTCCTGATTTGTCCCCGACCAAAGGCTATTAGCTATCACGACTGAATTATTGAATTGTTGTTGGAAAGATTTTTCGGAGTTCACATTAGGTTAGAAAGATTTTAATTTCATTCGAATTTTTAATAGATTATTTTATTATTTAAATTAATTTTTAAAAAAATTTAAATTAGTTATATTAATTCTTAAATAAAAATTAATTTAAATGTAAAAAAATTGTCAAAAATTATAATAAAATTAAAAATTTTCAAAAAATTAATGTAAGGTTCATGAAATTTTTTAAAAAATCAATTTGATTATTAGTCTTCTATTACTATATATATATATATATATATATATAAAAGTCAAAATGTAGATAAACTTTAGTGTGTGTATAATTTGTGAAAAAAAATTATATAGCTATGCTTTATATTAAATTTGTATTTTTACAAAATTGTTAATTCGAAATTCTACTTGTGCAAAATTAAGAATAGAAGATTAGTCTATATAACACTATTCGACACTGCCACATCGTTCCATTGGTGTAGTTTTGACGAGGTGATTGAGCAAATATAATTTGTTTAATTTTTTTTTCCTACAATCAACGTTTTCTTTTGTTTTTTTAATAAAGAATAAAAAGAAATTTTTACTTCTTTAAATTAAAAGCACAACGTTTAAATTTTTTTTTAAATAATGATTCTAACATTTAAATTTTATTTATATTCTTGTGATTGTAATGTGATAACCACTACAACAACTACTTGCAAGTTTTTTTTTTAAACAAAGAATAACAATAGTAAAAATAGATTACACTATAATTATCCATTTTTTCTTGAAAAAGGATTACTACTAAATGTGGGAGGATTCAAACCCTTTAACATTAAAAATACAAAATTTTATTTCAGTTTTCCACCCTTTTTTTGGTAGAGTTTTCCACCGTTTGAGTCCACTTACAGTTTCTCTTTTTTGGTAGTACATACACGGCATCACAGCGTTATTCATACATTTATTGATTCGTACTTCTTTTATTAATAGTTAAGCAATACATATAGTCTTTTTTATATAAATATAGTAAAAAAAATTTATTTATCGGTATTTTTTTTAAATTATTTATTAAAATATACTGAAATTTAATTTCAACTTACACAAAACAAAATTTTTTAAAGCGGATACTGGTAAATAAAATTTTTTTGTTATATTTATATAAAAAAGCCACACATATCACCACACTTAAGTTTAATTGAAGTAATATCAGACTGATTTATTTATTTATTACACTGTGTACATTAAGTGTGCAAATAACTTTTTCTCATAAGAGTAAAATTACATCCATAATTAATTATACATATAGAAAAAGTCAGCATTTATTTTTACATCATTTAGTATTTTCACAAAATTAGTCACAAAATAAAAGTAGTCCTATATCAGTAATCATATCAATATTTTTTTTTTACATGAATTCAAATATACTTTAACAACTTTACATTATTACATATACTTAGAAATATATCCTGTTTTAGTACAAAAGAAACGAATGAGAAGAAATTCTCATTATTCGGACTGAAAGTAAAACAGTTAAAATCTTTTTTTTAAGTAGAAATTTAAGAATTTAAAATTTAACTATACTCTTAAGATTACGATACATTAATCATTGTCTACTAGTTGCAGATTTTAAAAAAACATCTTATAAAAGTGAGTTTAACATTTTTCTTTTCCTAATATATAACATAAGGTAATATTATATTATCCTAATTTTTTAAAATAATTTTTTAATATATTAAATAAAAAAATAAAATATTTAATACTTATTCATGTAATATTTAAAAAAATTATTAAAAAAATGAGATAAGAGAATATACACTGTGAAGTTTTTTCAAAACACGTGCATGCAGGGTTTGTTCACCGAAGCCGATTAGTGTGAAGTAATAATTTATTATTGGCTTAGTGCACCCACGAGTCCATTGGACAAGTTCTCATTACGAGGATGTGACTCACTGTTTCATTTGACATTTTCAATTGATAAATAAATAACAGCAGAGACGAAACTTTTTAGCAGAAAGATGAAACTATTTAGCAGAGAGAGAGAGTAATAAAAGAACAGCAGCATAAATAAACAGAGTCATAGGAGCAGTTAACTGTGTTCTGAAAGAAAGAAAGAAAAGAAAAGAAGGAGATTGAGTTTTGTATTGCAAAAGGTGGGCAGCGTTCATTCTTGCTCTTCTGCAAAGCGGTTTTGAACTTTTGATGCACATTTTCTGACCACCTCATTGGTATGCAATCTTCTCTTCTGTTACGCCACGGTTTCAATATACAAAATTCCTGTTTTCTATCTCCTTCCCTGCTTGGTTCTCGAGAAAATGTTGAGAAAACCAAGAAAATCTTTTCTCTGCTTAATCGAGTTCATCATTCTGTCGTTGGTGCAACCATCAGTTTTTCCGCTTCTATGTGACTGAATCTTCCATTTTTGTTTTCTTCATTTCCTCTTGCAGATACCAAAGCTTTTAGGTTCTGTTTTTGCTTTTGAGTTACTCACTTCTTCGTCTATCATTCATCTTATTCTTCAGAAAGGCTAAATTTTTAAAATGAATCTAAAACTTGGTCGTTCGGGTTTTTACTTTACTGGGATTTTTTAGCTGCAAAAAGAAAGTGAGACTAATTCTTTGTCTTAAAGATTCATTTTGATTGAATCCCAGTAGTGTGGTTTTTCCTTTACTGAAGATTTGTCTTCGTTTTTGTCAGTGTTGGCTGCGGAACGGAGAAAGAGAACATGGCTGTCACAGGTTCAACTTCTGGGCAGCCGCAATTCATTGCGAGCTGTAGTAACCGGGGCTTTTCGAGAAGAGAATGTTTTAAAGAATTAGTGTGTATTTATAACATGATTCGTAAAATTCTACTCATGTTAACTATTAAATAAAATGTTTAAGGTAAGAGCCTGTCAAAGAATTTTTCTATTTAAGAATTGAGAGGATGCTTTATTCTCTTTATATGCCAACTTTTAAATGTTTGCATTTTTTATTGATTTATAAGAAGGGACTGAAAAGATGCTGGGAATATGAAATGGAAAATGGAAAGAGATAACAAAGACAGAAAAGAGGAATTCTAGATGCACAAAACACAGTCTTGCATAATCCTTACGTAAAGAGAAATAAATGCGTTGAGAATTTTCCATCGTCTCACACTTAGCCTAGGGATTCTCAATCACTCATTTTTCTTTTATGTGAAAACTGTGTGAAGTGGTGGCTCGTGCATCTAATATTATTGATTTATTACACAAAAAATAAGTGTTTGAGTTGATTCAGGAAGTAAAATTAATTTTTAGAATGAAAAAATAAGTAACTGATAGGAATTGAAGAACACCTCCGCCCCACCACCCTCCGTGGGAAAAAAAAAGCATTTTTCATTTCGCACTATACGAAATTAAAAAGGATGTTATTTAAGACAACTGACTATGACCAATGAGTCTTCGTCACATTTTATTTTTCATTTGTCAGAGTTTTTTTTTTTACATTTTTTAATTATTGAAGTTTAATAATGATGCAACCTGAGTTAGAAATTAGATTGCAAAGTACACTACTGTAACTAGGATACTTTAATTTAGTGAAATGAGGTGTACCTAATAATCATTATTTATGTTTGTATTTTGCGGAGGAGAAGCTGGAAAAACTTATTTGTATACATGGTGCCTGGGTTTCTTGTTTCCATCGCATATATAGACCCAGGAAACTGTAAGATCATTATTCATGATTTTCTTCTGTAATAAAAGGAAATATATTCCTAGCTAACATAGATATGCTTATTGTATTTTTATAATAACTTCCAGTTGAGACAGATCTTCAATCTGGGGCACAACATAAATACGAGGTATGTGTTGTATTTTCATGCAGTTGCTTCATCTGGGAAATATCATTGCAATCTTTTGTTACCAATTTAAATGAGAGGTGTATTAAGCTGGCATATAGTGTTAGAATGCTGAATTCATGTACCATGTATGCATTGGATGCCCATTATTCATTGTCTGCCACCTTACCAGGCTCAAATGGCATTTGTAAAATCTACATTCAATTATTTGATTATATTTCTGTTCTACAAAATAGGTTCAGATATGGAACTGGACAATGATTTTTTTTCAGTCCTAATTAATTATGCCTCCAGCCAGACCCTGGTTATGTCCATGGAGTGGTTGTTCTAATGTTCTGCGCTTCAGTTATTCTTTGCTGATGGTTATTCTGCACACCTACAGTTTGTCTTTGCATGCTATTACGCCCTTTTCTATCAAAAAAATATTTTAACATCTTCCAATGCTCAAGTTTTCCAATTTTTTTTTTGCCACATTCGTTTTCTTCAGTTACTTTGGATCATATTGGTGGCTTCGAGTGCTGCTCTTATAATTCAATCAATGCCAGCGAATCTTGGGGTTGTCACTGGTGCTTGATTTGATAATCAAATTTTCGTTTTACTGAATAAATTTGATCGGTATATGGATGCTAATTTTCCTCCTTTTTTTTTTTAATCAAATCTTTCAACAGTGTTCGCTACTTGCAGGAAAGCACTTAGCAGAGCATTGTAGAACTGAATATTCTCGGGTGCCGAACTTTATCCTTTGGGTTATTGCTGAAATTGCCATAGTGGCCTGTGACATTCCTGAAGGTATTGAGATGTATTTAGCCTTTTTGAACTGTTGCTACTTATTATTCTACATGTAAATAGTACGTGACATAGTTTTCTGATGCTGTTCTTATTTGGCTGCTAAGGATGCTTTTGAAAAATACAACAGATACCACAAATTAAAACATATCCAGTAACCAACATATTGGATAAATTCAATAAGTTCACGATTACATAATCAATATTCGGGAAGCGGTGCTCTTTCACCTTCCTTTTCTTTGTTTAATTCCCCCCCCCCCCCCCCTTTTTTTTTCATTTAATCTGCATATTGTACACTTATTAGTAGAAAAAAATGGTCAGAGTTTCTATAAATGCTATTGGAAGACGATAATGAAAGCTGCAATGGGAAAACTATCAAGCTCTTTAAACACAAACCGTAAGTTCCCCATATTTTGGTTCCTCTCTAACCTCTATTTATTTTTGTCTTGACTTTTTACTGTACACATGCAGTAATTGGGACAGCCTTTGCATTGGACATGCTCTTCAAAATACCCGTTTGGATTGGTGTTCTTCTGACAGGACTGAGTACATTGATCCTCTTAGCATCACAGCAATATGGGGTAGTTTTCTGTATTCCATACTCCCCTCTCCCCCATGATTACCTGGTACCATGCTATGGTTTGATATCATACAGAGAAATCATTATATCCTGAAGAATTTTATGCTTGTCATTGCACCTTTCATTGGGTAATTTCTATATGAAAACATTATGAACACTTTATTTGTGTTGTTCAACAGGTTAGGAAACTTGAATTCTTGATTGCATTTCTAGTATTTACAATTGCTGCATGCTTTTTGGCTGAGCTTGGATATGCAAAGCCCGATTCCAAAGAAGTTCTGAAGGGTCTTTTTGTCCCACAACTTAAAGGGAGTGGCGCTACTGGTCTTGCAATTTCACTCCTCGGGGCTATGGTTATGCCGTGGGTTTCTCATGTCTTCTGCAGCCATTTATTTTGTTTCCATTAATGTAGTCTAATGCTATGTTTCTTTATACATTTGCTTCAGGCACAGTCTCTTTCTCCACTCTGCGCTGGTGCTTTCTAGGAAAATACCACGATCAGTTCGTGGAATCAAAGTAAACATTTAATCTCTTGTATGCATGCTTTAAAACTAATTTCAAGATCTAGCTCCAATGTAAGTGACGTCGCCACGTTGTTGGCCTAATTAGAGCATTGATTTAAAATCAGTGGATACCTGAGGTTAGGATTCACATCTTTCAATAATCTTCTTGGGTGCAGCTTTGACTGCCAATAGTCCATCTTGGTTTATATATCATCGCGCAACTCTGCATATAATAATTTGATAATTAATGTAAAAGCTGTTCTCTTTTTTCTCCACCTCTGTTCTCTTTTGTAATTCAGTTTTCAAACTAATATTCTTCCATGATACTGCATAAAGCAGTATGATGAAAGTGCTTTAAGAGATGAAATACTCTTTAATATGTGACAAACCATACTATTTTCCTTTACATTTTGTTTTGTCAGAATATTCTGAAACAGTAAAGCTTAACGGAATTTGAATTATTCTTGGAAGGCCCTGTTAAAACCATGTGAACATCAGGCAATATGGTCCAACTTGAAACCTAAACAGAAGTGTGAATCATGGTAAAGCAGTATCTGATGTCACTCACCCTCTTTTTAATTTCTAAAATTTTCTTTGACAGGAGGCTTGCAGATTTTACATGATAGAAAGTGCCTTTGCTCTGACGGTGGCCTTCCTCATAAAATATTTCTGTTATATCCGTAAGTGGTGCAGTTTGCAATTCTTCGAATTTGAAGGCAGAATATCAGATGAACTGTCAGGATTTGGATTTGAACAAAGCCTCCTTTCTACGAAGAGTATGTGAAACCCTGAGATGACTTTCTTATCCTGCATGAATCATAGTGTTCGGTTGTTTTACTGATGCTACCACAATTTACCTAGTCCTTAAACTTCATATATTATTTTTGTTGGAAAGTGTGCTAATAAAATCATTCATGATAATTTCTGATATGTGCCATACTCAGAATGTCTTGGGCAAATGGAGTTCAAAACTGTTTGGAATTGCCTTGCTTGCGTCAGGTCAAAAGTTCTACTATAACAGGAACACATGCAGGGCAGTATGTCATGCAGGTATAATACCGTTTTATGGCTTTTTTACATACTTTTTAAATAAAAAAGAATTTTTTTTATTATAACTCTTCAAACTAAATTATGAAGGCAGCTGTCATGTTTGGTATTTTCATGTTCATTAGACCTGCCATATTGTCTAGGAGCTTTAATAGTGGTGAAATGTGTCCCTAATGAGCCTTGAGATTAACAATCATCAAGTTTCCCTGCGGTTCACCTAGATAATGACTACTTTGAAGCATTGAGTCATCTTGTGCTGCTTCTAGTTTACTTTTCCCCATAACATCTTTCTTATTTCAGGGATTTCTTGATTTAAGACTGAAGCCATGGATACGGAATCTGTTAACTCGTTGCTTAACCATAATTCCTAGTTTGATTGTTGCAGTCATTGGTGGCTCTGCTGGAGTTGGGAAGCTCATAATAATTGCATCAGTAAGAATACCTTGCCCTTAGGTTCCCTCTATTTTTTTTATCCTAACGTATTCTCTAATGCTTTTCACTGAAGTATGCTGGTATTGAAGTCAATAAGTTGTTTACATTGTCATCATGTCATGGCTATCAGTTCATGGAAGTTTCCCATATATTTGTAAATCGAATACATCACATCCCATGTATAATGTACTGTAGTGAAGATGGTTTATCATTAGCCTTTAGCCTTGCTCAAGGGTTTAATATTGGCCAATTCTATAATGCACAAGATGTAGCAATTCACAGTGACAAATGGCAACAATTTATTGTGCCAAGCCCACAATTTAAGAGATGACTGCCAGCTCTCGTAGTCACAACTATGCATAACTGCACTGCTGGCTTTATCTGAGTTCACAATAGGTATAAGTAGGGCCACTCACGTGGTTGTATAGGGATACATATGCACCACTTGTGCTGTTGTGAACAGTTTCGTATACATGACATCGTTTTATAATTCCTTCAGATTGGGTTTTGATACAACTCTTGCATCATAGAATTTGCCTTCAGATATTATCTTTTGGTCTCCGCATTAGTTTATGCTGAAGTCCTTTTTTGTCCGTTGATCAGATGATCTTATCATTTGAGCTTCATTTTGCTTTGATTCCACTCCTCAAGTTCACTAGCAGCAAAACCAAGATGGGGGCACATGTCAACACTATCACGGTAAATTTTTTGGTGACACGAACTTTCCAATTCTTCATTACATGCAAATAGTAAATTGATTACCGCCTTCACAATTCTCTTCAAAATGTTTGGAATCAGTCTGACATATGCAGATATGCTCTAATATCTGTAAGCAGGAAAGATACATGCACTATTACTTAAATTTGACTGAGACATTCAGTTTTCCTTGTTTTACCTGCACTTCCATTGTCCATAATTCTTGAAGTAAATGAATTAGAAAACTTGCCGGTTCATCCACCAAAGTTACTAAATATCAGAAAAGACTCTTGTTCTGCATCTTGTCTGATATAAGATCTACTTTAAATTCTTCAATTGCAGATTTCAGTTGTTACTTGGATCATTGGTTCCCTCATCATGGCCATAAATATACACTATATATTGACTAGCTTCGTCAAGTTGCTTCTTCATAGACACTTAAGAGTTACGGCTAAGGTGTTTCTTGGGATATTAGGGTTGTTAGGTATGGGAGCATATTTAGCTGGTATTGCATATCTAGTGTTTCGCAAAAATAAATAGGCTACACACCTTTTGGCACTAACTGCACCCGAAAGTCAGCAAATGGAAAATGAACAAGGGAATGGATCAATCTATTTTCTCCCAAGAGAAGGCATAGTAAGCATGCAATTGCCTCAAAGAAGTTGTCCTGCAGAATTTGACTGAGAAATATGTCAGTAAGGTAGATTCCTAACAAAGCTCTAGTTTGAGGGATATATAAATATGATCCCATTTTCTGTTAATTTCTAGATACTGGACATATGCAAAAGATAAGGTTCTCTCTGGACTAATTATGAGCGTGGCTTCTGCTATCACATGGCTGGAATTGCTAAGCTTTTGATTTGTTCATGTGATGCCCATTTTAACAGCCTTTTTCCTGTGGCTTTCTGAAATAGAAGTGGGCGCTTGTGTGGAAAGACGATGCTGTCCTTTTCTTCACCCTTCCTATTGTCACTTATGCCTAATTAGTAACTGCTCATACGTAATGAATAGAAAAAGTACTATCCTTTGTTTTTTTTTTGGGTGAAGTACTATCCTTTCTGTAATGTTCTTTCCGGAACATCCTATTTCCTCCCAAAATAGAGCTTGATAGTGGACTATTTGGAACGGAACATGGTTTAAAATAGAAAGGAAAAGACAAAGAAGAATGTGGAGAAAAGGAACAAAAGGGAGGACAAGAATGTGGCCACTGGCCAGAGAACTCTAGTTGCTTTTCTTTTTTCCTCGAAGACAAAGAAATACAAGATCATACGTATTTTTTAAATGAGTTGATCCCTTGTACTTATCCTTGCTCGATTGTTTCCACGATGTAAAAGCTATTAGATGATAGAAATAAGGACTAAACTAATCGAAGGGAAGATCAAAGTTGGAACGCAAAACGGGAAAAAGGCAAACTTCTTGTCCATCGCTACTGCGTGGTTGCTGCTCTGAAAAGCTTAGAGCATCGTTTGGGGTTTGTCTAGTGTGAGCAAAAATGTTCGATTTTTTCTTCACATGAGAAAGGGAATCAAGGATGAGCACAAATCGGTCATGTGCCTAATTATATTAGCATAAACAAAATGACAATTTAGTTTAGCGTAAGACAGTGAAAAGATGCCTATAGGCGGCAGCACTTCATGAAATTGAATTTTCAATTTCTTGTTGTGGAAGTAGTTGCCACAACTTGCTCAAACCTTGCACTTGATAGAACAGATTCAACATAACCTAAACCATAAAACCAAGTAACTCACAAGTCAAATTCAATATTCTCTATCTTCTATGTTGGACAATCAGATTTTCAGTAACCAACGAGGTTGAAGTCACCTACCCATGTTGAAAAATCAACTAGCTTCTCATGTCCCATCGTTAGCCTAGTTTCTCTTTTCCTTTTACTGGACTTAAATACTCGTATGCTGTACCCAAGAAAAAAAAAAAAAAGTCTTCCGCCAACTACCCTTTTCCCACATCTTGACCTGATGAGAAGATGGAGGTTATTGCATAGGTACACCTGGTCAGTTGTGTACTGATTTACTAAATGAATGCGTATACACAGCTAGTTTAACTAATAATGCAGAAGACTCTGTATACAAGATCATTCTTGCCAGGGATACACTCTGTACGTCATCCAATAAATGATGCACCATAACTTTTTTCAAAACGTTAGTAACTTTTTTCAAGATTAAAATAACATAGTAGTCGCCTTATTACAAAAGTATTTATCTTCTACCGTAACCAATTTTACTATTGAAAGTTTGAGATTTTTAAATAACGTAATGTGGAAAGAGAAAATTATGAATAATGTTGGTTTGGAGTAACCAAGTTAGTACAATTCTTAAAAAATTTTTTGGTGGAATTGTGGAAACAAAAATGAGGTTCATATGGCCTCTTGCAGTCTTAGTATACAATAAAAGCAAGAGCAATCTAAAGGAGAGAAAATTAATAACACATAAAGATGGAAGACGTGTCAGTTCATTATTAATTTTTTTTTTCATTACTCTCGTTTTCAACTCTACCAAATACAAAATTTCAGTATATTATTTAATCAAATATCATGTCAATGTCTGGAGTGTTCAAATTGTATGAAAAAAAGTGGAGGAAAAAAAGGCTGATGGAAAATGAGATTACATTCAACTTGAAGAAAAGAAAAATTAAAAAAAAAAGAGATGAAATAAAAAATCCATTAATATTACTAGGATCAGCCAAAGGCAACAATTTGCATTACGGGTCTCTTAACAGAATCCAAATACGTTCTTCTAACTTAGGATTTTCTATAATTTTACTTGAACTCGGATTGCTGAAAACTGCTTCTCTTTGTCCTGAGTTAAACTTCTGACAAATTGCATACAAAGAGCTTAGCTGGCTAGGATTTAACTTTAATAGAATCTCCTGGAGTGGTAGGGACAGAAAGGTGGCCCTTCTCCTGCAGGCTTTTCACTGTGTCATATAGACACTGATTCACTGGGGTGAATTTCAATCCCAAATCTTTCAGCTTTTGATTTGAAAAGGTGTATGGTTTTGCTCTCGGTTTCTTTTCATCTGAACATCTGCACATGTGAAATATTATTATGCTTAACATCAAGCCTGTGAAAGTGAAAGGCATTCTCAAACACAATATATTTCATTGAAAGCAACACTTCTGCCTAGACTATTTATTTTCTATGGATGAGAAACTAACTTTCTAGCAGTAACCCTGTTGCTATCAACTTTTCCCAAAACAATGAACAAGTATATTGGGGAACTTACATTTTAAAGACCAATTTAACATTTATTACAGAGTGGTAATTTAGCTCCGAATTGTAAGAAGTGTGTTAGATTGAACTCTAGTTGTCGGTTACTTTACCCATTCTTACTCAAATTAAAATCATAAATCTAAAAATTTCTTGATTCATGATTATGCAGACCACTTAAATTAATGGACAGAGGCAGGTAAAAGACCAGAGACACTCTCAGGGTCCAAGTTTGACAAGGACTTTGGGTTTGGTATGGACTTTTAAGCTTCACTCGTTTTTACCAATAATATCATTGAATGGTTCATGGGCTTGGATTTCAATTTGGCTCGACCCTCCTTTAGGTGTAACACAAACAAATTGAAACCAGTTCCACCAGGGCGTTCCAGTTATTAACATATCATCGATTTTTCAACCAGTTCATCAAGCAAAACCAATAACACATTGTGCATTTTTTATAAACATGAGCTTTCACTTTTCACCTAATTGGCAACATGAAAGCAAGAAATCATACCCGTGCGATGCACGAAAAAATGTAAAAACCCCAAAAATTCTTACCCAATTCAGGAGTTGTGGTCCAGCAACTAGCATAATCCCCATTGAATTGTATCTGATCTTAATTCTTTTCATTAACCATAAAAATAATAGAAACAATAACAAATCACTTACTTGGTAGGAATAGGGTACTCCGGGAAATACTTGGCCAGAATTTCGACTAGCTCTCCACGGTGCAGCGAGCTTTCAGCACAAATGTATCGACCAGAAGCAGAAGGCGTCTCAAAAACAAGTATGTGGGCTAATGCCACATCCCTAACATGAACATAAGCCTGAGTGGCATTTGCATACGTCTTAGCAGAGCCAGTGAGGTACTTGAGGATGTGAATTGTGCTAGCATTGATGGTGGGTTGCAGTAATGGTCCAAGAACCAAAACTGGGTTCACTACAATCAAGTCCACCCCTTTCTCTTTTGCTACATCCCATGCTGCTTGTTCAGCCACAGCCTTCCCATAGCAATACCAGTTCTGCCCACATTGAGAATCAACCATTTATTACCCAACCCTAATATTCTCATTTAATTTGTGAAAACTTCCATTTTGAGCAAATATATGACTAGATTTGTACCAAAGCCATAAATTCCACATCAAAGGTCACATAACATTGTTAAAGGCCATTTAAGTAAGTCATTGAATTATAGCCAACAAAAGGTTACAACTTGTTGACATTATAGTGTATTGAGTAGCAAATGGAACCTTGGTGTTCTTGCAATACTCCAAATCACTCCAACATGATTCATCAACCACCACATCGATACTCCTATTGGGATCCATATAGACCGCGCCAATTGAAGAAGTAAACACCACACGTCGCACTTCTGCTTCTGCAGCTGCTATAATCACATTCTTGGTTCCATTCACTGCTGGCTCCACCATCTGTTCCTGTGCGACCCAAAGGATGCATCTCAATTACTGTTTATGCCATCGTTTTCGTATAAAATCAAATTTGCAAAGAAAGCATTTTAAAAAGGAACAACAAAGATTAGAAGATTTGCGAACAAAAAGTGAAAAGATTCGAAGATTTTTTCGTCCCCCGGTGGACTCGGCGTCGGTGTCAAATTCATCTGCCAGAAAGGGCGTGTCTAGCACAGATATTGAACACGTCTCCACTTCTCAAAAAGTAGCAGGTTAAGTGGTGGGACCCACGCGGTCCAATGATGACATGGCATGGTCGCTACTTTTTCTTTTCCTTTTAATTTTCCTTCGATTTTCTAGCACTTTCTCGTAATCCAAACGGGGGAAACAGAGAGAGGAAATTGATAAAACAATCCAAACGGGGAAACAGAGAGAGGAAAAAAACTCACTGGGTTGTCAGTGACCGGAGAGGCCGTGTGAAAGACACCATCGCAACCATGAACGGCAGCTTTAACAGAATCAAGATCAAGGATATCAACTTTATGCAGAGTTAACCTCTCCCGGGCTCCTTCTAAATCTTTCAAGTGGGCATTCTTAGGATCATCTGATAACCAAAATCCACGCATGCCCAAGTCAGAGAGCACAAAAATTTCAGCTATACAACGTTAAACAAGGCTAATTTAAGAGCATTTTTTCAACATGTGAGGGAGATGTTGGTGCATATAAATTATATGTATAGCATGCCTGGGTTTCGCACGGTTCCTCTGACGGTGTAGCCTTTCTCTAAGAGGAGTTTCACCGTCCAGGAGGCGATGAACCCACCGGCGCCGGTGACACACACGGTTTGGCCGTAAGCTGATGAAGTGTCAGCAGCAGCAGGCATCTTCGTCGGTCCTGATCCTTCTTGGGAAAGAAACAAATAATGGAAACTACACAATAAGGAAAATACACGTTTTTGCCTCGGTTGGTGGAGAGAGAGAGAGAGAGAGACGGGGCGCGCGCAGTTGAAACTTGAAAGCGGGAGATGCTGCTGATTGCTGAGCGAGACTGGCACAAGGCAAAGGATTAGGCACGGGATGGCTTTTATAGGGAAAATGCTCACCAAACCCGCACAAAAACGCAGGGTTTTAATATCTTTATTTTCTTTGATTTATTGCATTCCGTTTTGCTATTTCTTTTAGTAGAGGACCAAATCCTGTGTATAATTTCATGTTCAGACACGTGTACAATTTTATATATAAATAACACTATTTGATTAATCTCAAGAAACTTACTTTAAAACAAATAAAAGATTCAAGTGCAGTTTTTAAAATATACATACCCAGGTTCGTATATGTTTTTTGTGGAATGAATATCTTTTTACATAAATTATGTAAGTAATTACTTATATAATGTTTAACTAAATATAAAAGTTAAGTGAAGTCATTTTTTTAATAATAATTTTAAGATTTAAATTTTTGACATTATAAATAATATTTACACTCATTTTTGTTACGATAAGTCACTGTTAAATTTGTGAAACGGATATTATTCTCATTTGTTTTATCCAATAAAATAACTAAAATTTAAATCTTTCAACTCATATCTTTAGTATTACATTTTTAGTTAAATATAATTAATGATCATATTAAATCATTTTTAATTAACCCTGACTTTTAGCTAATAAGGTCTAATTATATACACAATGGTTTAAAAAGTAAGAAAAAACATATAAGAATATCTTTACCGAGATTATTACTACGACAGTTCAGATTAATTGTGGAAGCTCAATCCTTTTATTAATTGCACTACTTTTAGTCTATGTTCTAATTTGCTTTACATTTCAGACTTTGCCTTGACTCCATGTCTGGGACAAATGCAAGCATACAGCTACCTTCCGCCAGACTTCAAGTATAACTCGAGCCCAATCTCCGTGAAAGCCTTTTCTTCCACATATTAATTTTTAAAAATACCATCCTTTTCTTAAATGGACTAGGCAGTTTAGGCAGCTGCCTTCTGTTGTTGTTAGCACTCGCCTGCTACTGAATGCTGCCAGTGCTGAGTGCTACTGAAAGTTGCCTACAGTCCAATATTCAACTCCTGTCGTACTTTCTGAGCAGTGAATTCTCATTTATCGCTATTTTGGAAATTTTTTTATGAATTTAAGAGTATTATTCTCAACAATTTAAATCATTTTTAAATTTTATTTTATAATATTATATATGTAATTAACAGTGCACATTTTTTTTATAATAAATGGTTTATATTTATATTTGTTATTATGTATCATTTTTTTACTAATTAAATGTAATATTCAAGTATATGAGAATTTTTCATATTTCTGTATTTATTTTCACACGTCACTTTTTTTCTTAAAAAGTGCAGAATCTAAACTTATACAAATAAATGAAAAAAATATAAATTTAGGCAACAGATATTTTTCTTTTAATGAAAACAGTTTTATGTTAACAACATGTAGAGCAGAATCCCCGTAAAAAAGAGAGAGGCGAACTGATGCAAACGACTTTCCAGACATGAGACAGGAGTCATGCTGACATTACTTCGCTGTCTCAAGGTATGGACGAGTATAGATCTATTAAAGTGGGCTACTTTGGCTCACTCAGTTTGGCTCGAGTTCGAGGGTGAATGAGTAGAGTTGCATTAGTTTATTTTGATAGCAAACTAAAAAATATTAACTTGGACTCGGCCTACCAAAATTAGCGAGTTAAATGAATTAATTTATAAAAAAATAAATAAATATATTAAAATAAATAAATAAAATTATAAAATAATAATTTAACTTAAATTTTAAAATATTTAAAATCATGTAATAGTCATTAAATTTAAGTAACATCATAATTCATAAGTTATAATTATTAATTTATACAAGTAATAATTTAAAAATTTTAAATAATTCACTTAATTTACAAATTAATCCAATTCAAACTCACTTAATTCATAGATTAAGTGAGTCAAGTCAAAATAATTTATTTTTTTACAAGTTAAATTTTAAATAACTCAATCTATCATTTTAGTAGGTTGAGCCGAATTAACTCACGAGACAAAACCTATTTCAATGTCGGGCTTGGATTGATCATGCTTCTTTTAAGCAGAGAGCCAAGGTCGTATTCTTTGCCCATTCCTAAACAATTTGTTTGACACTGCTGGATCTAGTTACCACAAAATATACAAAACCGGAGATCAATGTTGTAATGAAGCAATGCCCATCTTTCGAATACCAATCTTATTTCCATTAAAATCACTGACTATAAAAACGTTTCGATGTAATTAATGTTTCATGAAAGTATTGAATTGTTACATCTAAACACTTTGCATAGATAAATATGCTTCCAGCAAAGTTGGCATTTATTGTATGTTTGGTAGAGATAAAAGTAGGATGAAAAATTTATAAAAAAATTTTATAAAAAAATTTTATAAAAAAATTATTTATAAAATTCTCACTCTCATTTTTATCTAATTACTAAACTAACAGAATTTTGTATATAATTTTTATATAAAAAATTTATTAATAAAATTTTTACTTTTATTTTTATTTCGTACCAAACTAACTCTTGAAATTTTTGGTTGTACATATTTTGTTATTATGATATTTTTTACACTACTTTCCCAGCCTCAAAATCAAAATAATATAATAATTCTCATATTATTTTATTAACAAAAAAATATAAGGAAATGATATGTTATCTTATTAGAAGGACAATATATACCACAAGTCTTAACGAGTATTCAATTTTACCAATTAACTCTGATGCACAGTATTTCTCTTTTTTCTCCATTCTGTTGACACATTGGTCATGCAACATGTCTTGTTTATCTTGTTGGGACATGATTTCCTGCAATGTGGCGCTTGGATTGACCATCACCATGGTCCGTGGATCTGCAATTTTTCTGATTCTTAATTAGAGAAAGAGAGCGGTGGGTGGTGGGAACGGAAGAAGCTTAATTCATAGATTCGGTCCATACGTCTGGAGGGGGCAAGACAAAGTGCTCCTTGGGGTTGGTGAGTGAAGACTTTAAACCATTCAAATTCAAGCATCCAAAACGTTGAAAAATGGAGCCCCATATCATCACCCAACAACCCCAAGCCAAGCAGAGGGTCTTCTTTCTGAATTCTAAAGAAAGAGACGAAGCCACCAAAATAAAATGCCATTGCCAAATCAGACAGTACAGGAAACCACCCATATGTTTCCAAAAAGGCTGGTAAGTGGGAATTTGAGGGATTTATTTTAAAGAGTAAAATAAAAAATATTATATAGATACATATAATTTATTATAATTTTAATTATTAATTTTTTATTAATAATTAATACTTTTTAATTTTTTTAAAATAAATTTATTACTTTAAAAGAGTTAAATCTACTAAATGATATACAATTTGTCGGCCTTTTGACGCAGACCATGTCAACAACCCACCGCCAAAGTCAGTCTCTCCGCGTTTCATTTTTTTCCCCTTACAAGTTATTACAAAATCCAACCACATGCAAAACGTTTAACCATTGTATTTTAAAAATTATAGATAAATAATATTTAGGCATTAAAAATATAGATACAATTGGATTATTATAACTTTCTATAAACAAATATTAATGTATTGCACATGATCATATATAAATCTATTTAATGTAAAAGTAAATGAAATTTTTTGTTTGCCTGTATAAAAATTTGTAAACATAATTTTCCCAACCATCCCTTGCCTCTGCCAAACCCCGTCCCCCAAAATTTTTTATTAATTTCAGAAAAGAACCTCGAATAAGATAAACCTAAATCTCTCTCTCTCTCTCTCTCTCTCTCTCTCTCACACACACACACACACACACGCGCACACACACACACACACACACACACACACACACCCGCACGCAAAAGGAAAAACCTAGGAACTTTTGGTGTCAAAAGAAGAAAAAAAAATTTCAGATGCCTTGTTGTCATCAAATTCTTAACTCTCAAACACAGAACTCAAGCAGTCCCATATTGATGTTACAATATGAACGGGAATGGGATTAAGCTTCAATATACTTTTTATAGTGCCAGTGCCACGGTTTATTTATGTCTATCGATATGATTTTGGGTATAAATAGGGTACAAATGAGGGATTGTATAATTGATATTTTGTACTTTGTACTATCTGCTAAATACTCAGCAGTTGATCCTTAGACACACACAGCCATACACTTAGACATCCAACATGCAGTGAGATTTTTCACTAGTTAGGAATCCGATTTTTCCGTTGACTGGGATTAAAGTCAAAGCTTCATGTGATACGAATGTATTAAAGTCAAAGCTTCATGTGATGAATATATTTAGATTAGATTGTATAAATTTGATTTTGAATAAATTTAATTTTGTTTAAAAGTGAGTTTTGTGAAGTGATTTTTCTTTCACAATAAAATTATATTGAATGTAAAAATAAAAAATATTTACTTTAAATTAAATAAATTTTTACTATCAAAATCACATTAAAAAAATAACGATAAAAGACAAAACAAACAAAGCAAAAACTGATCACAACCCGTTTAGCAACTAAAAGCGGATTTCCTCTCTTATACAGCAAACCGAATGACGAGGCCCTGCTTTACAGTTCCTGCATCTCTGCACATTTTCTGAGCTAGTTGGGGAATGGCTTCGCACCACCAGTTAAGCGCACCGGAGAACCTTTATGGTACCTAATATCTAGGACTTTATAAAGGATTATTTTTATTATTATTTTATTTTTAATTTATGAATAAGTTAAGATTAATATTTTAAGAATTTTATTTTATCTATTTTATATTATTATCTTATTATTTATCTATTATAACTGTCTTCATTATATCATAAAATATTAACTAATTATTTGATTGAGTTTAATTATAAATTTTTTCATGATATCAGAGCCGAAATGATTAACGTCACATTCGACTCCAAGATGACAGCATTTCCCATCTCCATCAGTTCATTAGAGAAACATTCGCGTCTATACCAAAGATTGCCTCACCCATCACACACTTGTCCGAAACTTAATCAACTTCAACCTAAACTATTTTCATGATTGCTTTGTCAATATAAAACATTTCTAACGAAGCATATAATAAAAATGTAGAAACCTCTAACAATACATGAATAGTATTTAAAGATGTCTTTGCTCACTGCTGCTTATCATGTTCAATTCGTTTGATTCAAACTTGAACTATTGTTTAGTTTGAAAGGAAGTGATACAAAATTGTCTTTATCATTATCTTATTCTTAATTTATCTTTAATTTATGAATAAGTTAAAATTAATATTTTAAAAATCTTATCCATCTTATCTTATTATTTTATCTTTTATTTATTATAATTATTTTTATTATATAATAAAATATTAACTAATTATTTAATTAAACTTAACTATACATTTTTACAGGACTAACCTCGAAAAATGTTTCCTTGTGCCTTCGTAATAACCAATAGTCCAATAAACAGCTCCTATGTTAAGGTTCGACCACTATGCAGAAGAAAGCTCTTGGTTTTTGCCAAATTTAAGTTTTTCTTTTTACAAAAATACATTTTTGACAAAACTTACTATTAGCACAGAACAGAAGTTACTCACTTTTTGACGCCATTTATTACCTATATTACCAAAAAATTAGGTACTTTTGAAACACGAAAAAAAAAAAAAAAACCATTTCGTTTACCCAAATAAAGTGGAGTAACCTACCCATGCGGGACAAAAGCTGCCTGCATGGAAGCCACTCCTTTTGTTATTCAAGAAATACCTGCCTTACCAACAAATAGGTATGAAGCAAACCCTTCTGCAGAAAATAGGTAAGGACATCATTATATATGAAACCTTGTTTAATGAAAAAAAAAGGGTATCAAACAAACCCTTCTGCTGTAAGTACTATTGGACTCCATAATATGTATCAAACCAAGTTAAAGGACGGGACCGGGGGGGGGGGGGGGGGAAGGCCAGTTTGCAAGGTTCTTGAGACTAAATATGAAACAAAAAGAGAGTGAAGTGATAATCCCTATGGTAAAGCCAAAGTTAAAAGCTCTAGAACCTCCTGTTGGTACTAGTAAACTCTGCACAGTTTCACTGCTTTAAAGCCAGTATCTGGTAACCTTCCTATACTCCTTTGCTCATCTTGTTGACATATATCCTACCACAGAATTCAAGTCATTTGCACTCTTTCTTTTTGAACATCTTCAGTCTCAGGTTTGTTCTTTTTTATGTCTGAACCAGTCTTCATTCTTTTGGTTTTAGGCTTCCCAGCATAGTCTTGCCCGTTATAAGTTCTAGGTGGATCATCCATGGATTCATCCACCAAACCAGGTCTGCCAAATGCAGAAGTATCCACAGATTTGACAGTAGACTTTACAGATTCAGATTTGGAGATGCTGGCAGAAGATCTACCTCTACTGATCCATTAGAATATTTCAATAAGGATCCAAAGAAAAAACTTATTAAACCCAAATATTTTTCCTAGCATGCAGACTAACCTGGATTGAGAATCGACATTTGCACCCTTGACTGACTCCAACTCTGATTTTCCTTTGCCTTTTTGTGCTCTGCACATTATGAATAACTTGATAGAATAAGCTTAATAAATCAGATAAGGATTAATAGCAAAAAACAAAAAAACTGCAGAGCATTAATTCAGGACACCAATGTCGCAGTCATATAAGATCAAGGGCATGTTATTGATAAGAAATCCAAGATATTATAAAGTTTAAGGCATTATTTAAAATTAACAAAAAAAAAATCTTCTATTTTGAGGCCATTTCAGTTGGAATTGGATTTTTAGAAAAAAAAAAAAAAAAAAGAAGCTTCGGCAAAAGCCCTCACTTTGATTTTTATAAGCTGAAAGTTGGAAAAGAAAACAGAGTGCCACGGGTGGCGTATTAGCCAGGCACATTGAAATTATACAAAAAGATACCACCAGAGTATATAGTTAAAACAAAACAAAGAACAAGAACAATGATCCATCAAGAACCAAATTTCAAAAGCATCTGAAATGTCTAATAAAGGTACTGCCATAATAGAGTCACACTGAGTAGACCCATTGGTGAAGAGATTATACCAAAATCATGACTTCAAGAAAAAAAAAAGAAGAGATATTAAACCGACTTTGCTTTTAATTAAAAAAATTGCATGCTCAGTGGACGACAAGTTATTTGGGCTAATAAAAGGCACAACTAAAGAACCCATTACTATTTAGGACTAATGGCATATAGTAAAAGTATTAATTGTTTGCCCAAGGTAAAATTATTTGGACAGAACAAGAGTGGTCATTCACTTTAATGAAGTGTCTAAGAGTTTTCATAGAGTTGTCTCTAGATTTGAGGGCTCAAACCACGTGCAGTGCCCAGATAAAGAGCTACACCTTGATAGATCTTGTAATTGCAAAAGCAAAACATAATGAGCAACAACACCCAATATCGTTAAAAGGAGTAGCATACCTATTATGACAATGGGCTCAAGCCAATTTTAATATACGAGTTACCCTTTGACAAATAAATGCCTAATCTTTTATGTTACTGCCCAGATATTTGATAGAGGCCCAAGGCAGTATTTGCATCATTATGAGGAGGGTGCTCACATACCCCATCAGCTATAATGAGGCTTGTTCTTGGTTCTTAAGAGTATAAAATAGTAATATCAGTAATATTAGGCATTAATGTCCTTCAGAGTTCAGACCAGATGATACTTACATATCTGATGCCTCCTCAAGCTTTTGAAAAGCAATTCCTTGTTCCTGGTAGCAGAATATCAGTATGTAAGAATTAAATTTATTATATGATATATAAAGAACAATAATTAAATAAGCATCCAAGCTTTGTACTCACCTCATCTGGTGAAACATCAACAGCAGTTAGCTCCCAGCGTTGCTTTTTGAGGTTTAACACTTCCACATCACCATCAACATACAAAATCTAATGAAAAGTCATTAGAAACATATTAACAAATATAATTATCTAAGTTATCCAATAGCTTAAGCTTTTCAAGTTGAGTAGTGTTACACAATTATTTAACACAAAAGTAACTTTTTTTCTTGTGTTTTATAATCAGTGCACAAATTTCAATCATTAATTTTGTTTAAATAATGGTGCCTGAGAAGAGTGTCAAATAATGAGAATAACATTTTCCTTTCAAATCACTGGTAACTTATCACAGTACAGTAACAAGAGGTACTAAATTCCAGCTCTTCTATATTAATCTAACTTAAAAAATAAATCCCAAATTTGGGAATCCATCAAAAGGAAATATTAGGCCCACTTTTCATGAGAAGTCACCGGATCACATTAACGAATAAAAATCCATGCTCTTCAATAGTAAAAGTCTTAAACTAAACAGTACTTTGTATTATTGTAAAGTCGAGAAATGAAAGCTGAACCTTCTTGCGGGATGAGTAAAAAGTGAAAATACGAATGGTTTAAGCAATATGCCACCAAGATATTATCAGTCAATGCTACAGTTTGTTACACAAGGATGAAAATATGTTTTATCATCACGTGGTTAAGGTTTAAAGAATAAAATGCATAATGCATTCCAAATAAGCAAGTGGCAATAAATAAAGCTTACATCTGCAAAGAAGCATGAACCAATCCTAGAACTAAAAGAAAACTTATAGACAAATAAAATATATATCAGTCAGAGCCATCTCAACCTTGTGCTTTCCTTTAACAGGGTCATAAGAATCGATGACACCTTCATAAAACCTGAAGAAAAGAATTTTATATGTAAGGACAAAAAGCCAAAAAGGAACAAACCTGTACTTCAATGCCACAAATAACTGCGATAAATTAAGCAAGTAACAGGTATGTGTGTGTGTGTGTCTTAATTCAAATATCTTAACACAAAGCAATGATTCCAATCCAATAGGCCAGCCTACACAAAGGAGATGGTAGATGACAGAATTGCCTCCACTCTACTTTCAGAAGCATATGCAATTATCTTATAATCCTACTGAATGAGTTTGTAAGACGGTAGGAAAAGTGATTTCTAAGTCCCAAAATCCAACGAGATTATGTCAATAATAAACCCACACAATTAAATTTTTTTTAAACCATCTCCCCCACCCCAAAAAAATATCATTAGAAATATAAGCATAAAAAGACCAATACCATCAGCTCTCCATGTCATGGCAAACCTGCATCCTCCTTTTGTATGCGTCTATAATTCAAAAGCCAACTATGATTTATAGCATTATTTAAACATAAGCATTGTCCTAAACCCATAGCTCATAAGCTTGAACCTCCAGCATCATATGGCCTAATACAGCTAACGCCTATAGTATACTTGCCTATAAATTGAAAACAGAGGAATGCAAAGATAGAAATGGATTACACAATAGTGCTACTGAAGTACTTACTTTTTGTCCATCGGCCACCAGACCTTGATCCTGCGACCAACCAATGAGTTACCAAAGTCACGCGTGTCAGATGTCTGTAGAAAAAAATAACAGCAAAAGTTAATTCATAGTGTATAAATTAAGAGAAAAAAAATTAATGGGAGGGGGAAGTTCCAGTAGGCAAACAACATTGAAAATAAGCTTCTGATTCAAATTATTCTGTCAAAAGCCTGAAGAATGAAGCTTTTATGTCAATTTTTGTTAGTTTTGACCACTATCACTTAGTAATAGGATGGAGACAAGGGCAGAAATTTTGACATTGGATAATGGCAAACACACACACACACACACACACACACACACTAACACACAGAGAGAGATTGTACCAACAGATACAAACTTTGATCTAAAAAATCAAAAGCAGTAATATGAAGGTAATAATTACTCCATTATTCTTTCCAAGACATATCAAATTATTAGTACAATTAGCACATAATCTTAGAGAGTGTCACTTGTGAAGGACCTTCCAGGGTAAACCAAAAAAGAATACCAGGGTCATGGAAAAATTGAAGAAAATGGAACATCTCAAGGGGTTCTATTGGAAAAGATCAAAATTTCAATAACTCCGGTAGATTTCAAATGCATACCTTTACACAATCAGTAGTGCGCCTCCTCCTCAGCCTTGTTTGAGAGGTTTCCTCAACTTCACTTAATTTTTTACTTGCAGGCTCAGTAATCAGCTCCTATAAGGTGGAGACAACATGGCCCCCAAAAGACAAAAAATGTGAGGTTTTACTGGCATATTGTGTGTTGTTCAGGAAGATTGTAAAAATATATTAACTATACCTTAATAGCAGGTGATTTATTGTGATCTTTATTAGGAGTAGCATTAAGCCTCCTCCTTTTCTTAACTTCTGTTTGAGCTGAGGACCTGCCATCTTCTCTATTTGCTACCTCAATATTCTTGGGTTTCTCCCGATCTTCACAAGAAACTTTAGATTCCATCTGGGCAACTACCGATTCAGGAGCCATGACAGTTTTCCCATCAATCTTTACAGCAAGTTTGATTTTCCTAATGGCTGCCTGAGGTTTTACTTCAGAATCTTTCCTTACTTCAGATTCCTTTTCCAACCTAACACCAGGAGATTCCAAAGAAGTTTCCTCAAGCAGAGGATTCAAATTGTCTTCCTTTAATATTGACATAGAATTATGGTCAACGCCTTGATTCACTGTGCTACTGCTTTTCCTTGGCCGGCCCCTTTTGGGGCGGCTTCCATCAGGAATGCTATGATTTGTTGAAGGAGGAGTAGCATCAGTATTCTCATCAGTTTTAGGTTGAGAAACTAAAGCTTCATGGCCTTTGCTCATATTTTCAGACTTTGACAGCAAATTATCCTTGCTGGAAGCAGAAGAAGAAGAAAAATCAGTGCCAATATCACAAGTCTTTCTGGATTGAGCAGGTTTTGCAATGTTCTCATTTTTTGGCTGAGAAACTAGAGCTTCACTCGCAGTTTCAGCCTTCAACAGCAACTTATCCTTTTTGGAAGTCAGTTTTTCAGAAGGTGGAAAACCAGTGCTGCTATCGCGAGCCTTTCTCGATGGAGCTCGTTTTGCAGTATTTCTTCCCATATTAATCCAAGAGTGATCATAGCCTTCCTCTGGATTCATTAAAGAATTTGGCTTACGGCCCCTCTTCTTTGGCACAGTCTTCAGGTCAGTTTCTGATTTTGGTTTCCTAACAGACTCTAAATTGCCAGTTTCTGATTTGTTTTTTGCATTGCTTCTTTTGGAGTTCTTAATAAGTTCAGAATGTGGTTTCCTTTTTGAACTCGTCTTTTTGATAGATTCACCATCCATAGTAGAAGCACCTGCACTTCTTATGTTTGACTTTGTATCATCCATATTTTGGGTAACATCTCTCACACAAGTCATATCTGGTTCAAGCCCCTTAGTCACCTGATTAAGAATAATGTTTAATATTGCATTAATATTGCCTGATGCTTTAATGAAGCAAGCATTATATTGTAATGGAAAAAAGTAAGAATCCAATAACTTATACAGAAAGGGAAAAGATAATTACATCATAGGGTTGTTCATCTGCATCTTTAAATACCTCAAGCTTGTTCTCAATTGCCAGAACCTGAACCTGAAGCGTTGCAACACAACCAATTCTGACTTCATTCTAGCTTGAAGCCTCAAACCAAGTAACAGCTTGTTGCAAATAACAACACAAATATGAAGATATCAATGTAGCAATAGGTCATGTAAAAAATATGCACTGGTGGGCCAACCACCATCCATACAACCCCCTCCTTGCTTTTTCTTGTTATTTTTCAGGAATTAACAACAGAACTTCTCTAGCAGTCATGAAATATGGAAATGGCCCTAGTGAGCATGAAAAGTAATATTTCAATGGTAAATAACTGGCTTATTACTGACCAAATAAATTCTTTACTGGACCCAGTTCTTTTTCTCTACTGGAATTTGATCAGAGATTCCTCTTTGAATAACTGGTGCACAGGTGACACAGTAGTTGTTTTTTTCCTACATAGGCCTTAGTAAGCATATGCTTTTTGGTAAAGACTCAATAAGTTGAACCAGTCTGCTTATGTTTTGAAACACATTTAATCATAAGCATATTTCAAATTGGTTATTTGAACCAAAAAAACAAAGAGAAAAAAAAAAGACTGGCCATGCTTCATTGTCTTTCATTACCTTCAAAATTTCTGTCTTTTATAAAGCATTGAGCACCTTTTGCTTTCTCCAAAAGAATTAATTTAGGGGAGGTTCATTTATAAATCTAATTTGATATCACAAGTGACTAATGAAACAACAGCAACAGTCTAGGTTTTAGAGAATTTTTGTGTCAGTTAAATTTGTTGCATGGTTTCTGACTTGCAGCAAAAGTAAGATTAAGAAAGAATATCACAAATTAGCTATGCCATTTTATCTGATAGAGTATTGCATAGGACAAGTAAAACGCACCACTGTCTTCTTAGAACCATTTGAACGATCACATTGGGGGGATTCAGATCTACTCTCGCAAATAGAAGTTACTATTTGTGCATACTCATCGAGTGCTCTGCCTGTGGACTCCACTGCTTTCATGAGATAGGGCTTAAGCTTAACAGCACAGTTGGCAATTACTTTCTCCGCCAATGTCCCAGAAATTGGTGAAATAGTCTGGGAACCCCCCCCAAAAAAAAAAAAAACAGATTGACTAAGTTAAACAAAAGAACATAAAATAATACTCCCCCCACCCCCCCCCCCCCCAAAAAAAAAGAAAAACAGAAAAGAAAAGGACATGAGATGAAATTGACATAATGCAAAGCATGTTACCTGATTTTCCTTTCTTACACTATCTAATAAAGGTCTAAGTAGATCCGTTGAAATTTCTTCACTTTCATCCAAGACCAGGGTCATTATTGATTCCATGGACCTTATTGCAGTATGAGGATGGTTTGACCTTTAAATTGAGCAAACAATACCTCAAGTCATTAATCACTCCATAAGTGACTGAAAGTTAAAAAAGGGATAAGAAAGAAAGAAAGAAAAAGCAATCTACTAATGCATCAGCACATATTAATGTAAAACAACTTCCCAAAGCTTCATCTACTAGTCATTCACAAAAGGTAAATGCAGAGAAACCCCAATTTCCTCTACTGCACCACTTCACTGTTGATATGTTCCACACATAAAAGAATTCATGAGAAAGTGTTTCACCTTCAGAAGCAAATCTCAAATATGTTCTTAATGATAATAAGCGTAGTATAGAGAAAACTGACACCTGATTACACCGTCAATGTGACCTTCTAGTTCTGTGATCAACTATAATAAGTTTCACCAGAATTGCAAAATTGTTTACACATCAACAATGCCAACAGGGTTCAAGCACCAACAACAACAACCAAGTTGGGTGCAGGAATTTTATAGAGATGTTGTGCCTTTTATTATGTACATATTAGAAAATACAGAAAAACCAAATAAGGGTATCAAATTTCATCTTTGTCTAAGATCAATGTAATGAATTCACATTTGTGCACTCAAATTTTAACAAGATACAACAAAGGTTACAAATCAAAGTTCTTAAATTTGCAGTCTTTCTGGGAATAGAATTATCAAATACCATTTTTGAAATCCAAAAATACGTTAATTGTCAGGAAAACCAAATAAATTATATCCAGGCAAGTTTTGAACAGGAAGAAACAGATAAAAGATATATGTTGTCATGGCTCCAACCTTATAATTCTCAGGAAATGCTGGAACATCTCAATAACCAAGTCATCACACTCAAGATCCAGCATGACCAGGCATGATCTGACCCTTGCAACATTATCAAGAATCAAAAGTGCTTTTTCATAACAGCGGCCAGATACATGAGACAATTTCTCAAAAGCTGCCACTGTGAGCTTGAAAATTTCCTGTTCACCATGAAATGGAATGCTTTCTATGTATAATTCCAAAAAGAAAACTATCATTAAGAAAAAGCATTAACATCATTTATTGTACAGAGTTTACTTAAATTGTTTGATTGAAACATGACAATGGCATCAAACTAAAATGAGTACCTTCATTTGTTCATCATCATAAGGGACATCTGGTGCTGTAATTCTTGTGATCTCAGTGATGCAAGATGTAACTGAAATCTTAACATCCTCATCTGCGTGCCTCAAAAGTTCATCAGAAATCAATGCCTTCATTGAAGGAACAAGTGATTCTTGCACTGGCTTGGGCGGTGCTTGTTCCACAGTTGATAATACCAACTCCAGTTTCTACAAGTTCAAAAACCAAAAAAGATAATAAAGTTAAGAGGCTTGGAAGGGCTGTTGTAACACTGTTGTTTAAATTTGTTCAAAAGTTCAGAAGGAGCACTGAAATACATGGGGGAAAACCTCCTAATTTATGTTGTTACTCGAGTTGAGTTAAACTGGATATTCCACTTGATTTTTTCCAGCTCAAGTAATGGCATAAACCAAAGCTTTGCTAAATATCCACATTTCAGTGCAGAATTTGTTTGCTTCTCATTTGAAATCTCAAATGTCAAACATCAAAGCAAACAATTGTGTGCATGTTTGTTTGAGATTCTCCAGAATGCCCATGCCCATTTCACCAATTCCAAAGCACTTTTACTCAAAGGAAATAAATTTTCCTTCCCACAAACGGCCATTTGCATTGCATGGGAATCTAAAACAAGCATGCTCTGTGTAAGGTAAACCATATATTCACCCCAAGAAACAAAAATCCCAAGACAACAATAAGATTTAGGTCACATATGATCAACAAGCCATATAAACTCATGATCAAATTCAAACTATGGTGGAATTCCTTTGACCACAAACCCATACACGAGAGATTCAAAAGGGCCATAAGTTTAACATCAAGGAGATAAAGAGAATCAATTGCACAAGGTTATCAATAACTGCTCTGCTGCCCTCGAGCAGCTAGAAGAACTGTTAGACCATAAGAATAATCGCAAAGATAATTTTAAAAATAATATCCACAGAATTCCTTTGGAAAACATTCAGAATTTGCGTGTGCCAATCCATTTGACGTTGGAAATGCCAAACATCAAGATAAACAATAGTTTCACATAAAAAAAATTTGAAGAAAGAAAAAACTTGATAAGGAAAACCATGTATCTACACCAAAAGCAAGAAAACTTAAACCAGTTATAAGATGTGTTCAACAAATGCTCATCCAACTGATAGGAATTCATGATCAATTCAGAAGCTTCAATGTAGTTCATGACACAAAAATTCACCAGAAAGAGAGAGAGATAAGCAGAACAGAGGAAAGGCAAGAGGGGCCATTACATCAAGAAGTTGAAGAAGCTTATCAACCGAAGAGAGGTACTTGAGGAGTTTACTGCCCACATTTTTCAGCCTCTTTCCTGTATCCCTAGCAGTCACAGTCTCAGTCTCCTCAGGAGAGGTCATTTTCAGCTCAGAAACCCAGAAAGTCTACCACATTTACACTGAAACTGGGGCCATTTTACAGCCCTAGGCAAAGACCCGGTGAATGCAAACAACTCAGCACAACTGAATTTAGGGGTTTCTGGCAAAGTGTTGGACAAGCAAGCAGAGACATCCAAAAAGAGCAGTTTCGGATTCCGCCCATTTTCTTTAATAGCCTTCAATTTCTGGGTTAGAAATCCGATATACAGTGTACTGGGATTTTTTTTCCCCTTTTTTTTGGTTACCTTAAAAGAAAGGCCCTTTCTTTCTTGGTTTTGAGCGCTGAGAGCAGTGCTGATGGGTTAGAGTTTTGGTCATCACCTGTCCTGCAATTACCATTCTAGCCTTGTTCACTTGACATGCTTTTGAATTCCAACTGCACAGCACCGTCTGTCACTGACACTCACTCAACCTGGTTTGGTCATTGGTGTCTGCTTGTCAGTCTGTGCTGCTGCAACAACATAGTGCACTGCAGAGGATAATTGTGTAGTGTTCCTAACTATGGCAACTCAAAACGAAACATTCCCATATTTTGGCTACGAAAAACACTTTCTCCCTTTTCCCATGACAGACCACAGAGGATTTATATGCAGCTATGCATACTTGTTATGTTATGCGAAAGGGTCAAGCGTGTCAATACACAAAACAAGGAAAATCATCAAATCAGTTTTGAAAAGTTTGGGTGAAATAAAACAAATGTACAAATCAAGCAGAGGATTATTGTATGTATTATGTAACTTCCCTTTCTTTTCTTTTTCTTTTCTTGTGTCTGTGTATTTTGAGGTTATACCTGTTGTTTCATCCCCTCTGGAACCTGTTTAGCATTCAACTCAATAAATTTGCAGTTGACCGGGGGGGGTTGGGGGGGAAGAAATTTATGGTCTATGAAAGTTTCAGGATTTAGTCATAAGCTCAATTCAATGAAAGTTTATGGCATTTATTAGCAAAAAGAATAAGAGGAAAGAAAAAATCACATGAGAGTTCAGTTCAAGCACTCGCCATTCCAAGCACTAACCACTATGGTCTATAGATTTTTCACTTTTTAGTATGGCCTCTGTTAATTTTGTTTCATATATTCTCGTATGTTTTGTAAAAATGGGTAAAACTCAAGTTTTACTACTACTCAACTAATTTTCGACTGCATAGTAATCAAGTTAAACCTTAAATCTCTGAATTAGTCTGAAGTTGTGGGAGAATTACAGTAATCTGTTACAATTTGTAGTTGTTTTGCTCACATGAAGACTATGTTAACTCCAACTTTTACCTATTTTCTAAAACATAGGAAAATTAAGTAAAAGCAAAGTAGATACAAAGATCATAGACTCAAAACATATATCACGAGGTTAAACAGTAATTATCCATTTAAACAATTGTATAGTCCAAATGGCCGACAAATATTCGTGATTTTGTGTGAAGTAGACCTACGTTGACTTTGAGTTTTTACTATAGTAACAAAATAGTCTCACAAGCTCCATAAGATACTTGATGGAGTTAAGCCTGTACCACTTTGCATGGTATGGTATTGCTCTTGCTCTAGTTATTTCTCTATTTGGGCTTATAGAGTATTCTCCTTTAATGGGTTCCGGTAGCATTAAGGGTCCAGCTTAGTATTGAGCTCAATGTGAGATACTTTTCAAACATCTTGGATATTTGGACACAAATGCATATTTGGGACTTTTACTTGTGGTTTAACAATTATTAATCATCGTCTTACATTCTCAAGCATATGCCATACCTTTGCATGAGTACACTAAATATAATGATAAATATCCAATTGAGAGGAGATAACATGCTTGGGCATACAAGATGTTAATGTGTTTAAAATGGCATCATATTACACGGGTGTTTATAGCCGGTTTCAGGCCTATATTGTTTCTGTGCTTTTTTTGACAATTAAAGTTGTGACCTTAAGTCTAATATTATTTATTAGATTAAACGTTTATCATTAGATTATAAGTTATAATTATTTTTTAAAGTATAATTTTTTTTATTTAAGTCTATCTATAAATATCACAGTTTAATTTAACTCTAATTTACTTAAGATTTGATTGAATATTGAAAATTTCATGTATTACTTTCCTACTATAAAGTCAAACAAATATCTCTTTTGGTTGAACCCACAAAGCTACATTTTGTTAAGTAATGATTACGAAGGACGAGTTTTGTGGAGTTTTGATAAATGTCCTGTTATTTACGCAAACAAATATTTCATGCCCTTACAGTTTTTTTTAAGCTCCTTATTTACATATTATTTTTATATTATTTTTTTATAATAAAATAAGAAAAATATACATTCTAACATAATTTTTTTTTAAACAAGGTGGTATAAAGATAAGTAGAAAAATATTAGTGGGCAACAAACATTTTTGTTTTAAGCCACTAAATAATAATTGAATTTTACTTAAACATTTTATCAATAATAATTTAAACTCTACACAATCTTTTCACATTAATGTACAACAATCATTTCTCTCTCCCAAACAATGCTACCTCCTTCGCTGTGAGCAATGTGACTTTGCTAAGAAGGATATCTCCTTTGTAAAGATTTTTCTATTACTAAGGAAAAAAAAAACCTAACACAATGAAAAGTAAGTTTAAGACATATAAAAGGGTGGGTCTACAAAATGAGAGATTCGTAGGTTTTCATCGAGTAAAATCTCCTGCTTCATTTCATAGTACTAAAATCGAGCAAGTGCTAAGATAATGCCAACTCTAACATCACTTGAACACTAAAGTTTATAGATAGTGACATATACCTTAATATTGAATTGAAGACCTAACAACTTTCTCCTCACTTCCATCTTGTCCTGTTTCCTCTATGCGCCTTCCCCCGTCAACATAGATCGGCAGTTATTTGAATTGTTCAAACCAGAACAGTCCTTTTCTCATAAACCACATATTTGCACAAGTTTCTTTTTTTTTTTTTTTTCTGTTATCAACAACCAACAAAGAAAAAATCATCAATTTCAATATCCCTACTATATCTAATAGAAGATAACACATACTTGAAAAATATATTTAACAACAAATCACCCAAAATCAATGTCACAAAAATGAAACTGATGAAGAAAAAAAATAATTTTTATAAATTAAAAAGTAAATTTAGAAAATAAATCCAATCAAGTAGCACGAAAGAAATTTACTGAGAGAGAGGGGGGCATAGTAAATGGTACACAGTACACTTATTTACTAAATTGTACTAAATACCGAGTTTCATTAAAAAAAAAAGATTGAGATATTTTTGTAAAGAAAATAAGAGAAAAAAATGGATTGTTACCTTGCAATAATCTTCGCAATGCGATATCCTCTCTTTTCTCGAACATATACCGTCAGATTCATCAAAAACAAAATGCAAGGTATAGAAACAATTCTTGATGAATATACCTGTGCTCTTGGTAGATTTCATGATGTGGTTGATATTTAAGGTAGATAAACAGAAGAAATTGGTTTCAGACATGAAATAGGTTTTGAAATTAGGGATTTCACAAAGTATAAATGAAATCGATTTTGAAATTAGGAATTTCACAATATTACTAAATTATAGAAAAACAATCACTTTAAAACTATGAGTTTCACAATGATACAAGATATAGAAGAAAATAATTTTGAGATTAGGAATTTCACGACGATATCAAAGCATAAAGGAAAATAATTTTGAGATTAGATATTCTACACAGATAATGAAGTATAGAAGAAAATGATTTTAAAATTAGGAATTTCACGACAATAGCGAGACATAGGAAAAAAAATTAATTAGGAATTTCACTACGATTGCAAGGTATAGGAGAAAATGGTTTCGAGACAAAGGATTTTATTACAACAATAGCATAAGGAAAATTGAATTAAGGAGTGTTTTAAAGCATGAACTTATAAAGTAAAATTTTTATTTTTTTATTATATTGTGGGACTCAAATTATATGGTCTTCCAATAAATTTGGGTGCTCCTTTTTTTACTAGTGTAAAGGCCATCAATTTTATATAAAAGTAGTTTATATCTTTCTTTCTCAAAAGAGGACTTTATTCTCTCATTGAATAAGAGAAAATTTATACTCCTTTTCAAGTAGTCCTATATCTTAAAAAAAAGAAGAAAATTCCAATAAGAAGTTTTAGATTCACTAAATTTAATTAAAATCACAGTAATAATGAAAAAAAATTACAATAATAATTATGAAATCAAATGTTTTGTTTTGATCATACCACTTCCATAGCTTCTCTTTTTCAGTTTCACTTTTTTTTTTTTACTTCCACCATCATTCAAAAAAAAAAACATGATTAATGATTTAGTTTTTTTTTTAAGGATAGTTTTATTACTATGTAGTTTTCACAAAATACGATAGCATCCTTCAAGTTTATAATAAGCCAGTACACCAACCCGTTGAGTGTTCACAAAAAATTCTTGCACACTGCTGTGCTGAAGTAAGTGAAATCTCTTTTTTACGGCATTGAATGTAAGATAGGCGCATAAAAATAATATTCAATTTGACATTATATATTTAATTTTCTTGCATCCAGTATCCTAAAGTGAAAGACTTCTTTTAGTTTAAAAGCGCATAATAATTTCATAAGCACATAAAAATTATCATTCAATGTGTAATTTGTCTTAAAAGTCCTAATTGTAACAAACTATCATCATCAACTATTGAATTATGAAAGCTAAGCCTTCAATTAGCCATCCATCCAAATTGATAACATAATTGTAACGATGTACTCCATCATCCATCCGGTTGTAGCAAATCAATTCTTTTGAGTAGCTGTGCTCTTTCTTTCTTCTGAACTCTAATCTTTCCCCCGCTAAACAACTAAACGAGTAGCTTATACACACAGACCTGACAATGCTACACAAACCACAATCACCGTGCCTCTTTTAACTAGGAATACCAAATTTCTCTTCCAAACAATCAAAGAAGGTGAGAAGAAATTCGACCATGTCCTTCATTTCTAAAACTGTTCTCTACCAGACGAATGGGAAATTCAAATACACAAATATTTACTTGGTGTTATCACAACACCATTATAATGTAATTCATCTTTTTTAACTAGAGCATTATCGTACAGCTAAGCTGTTGGAAAGTTGCATTACTTCTTTCTCCTTCATGACACCGTCAGTTTTTGCCTATATGATCTCTACATGAGTCTCAAAGATGCATTAGCCTGTTTGTTTTAGCTTTCCCAAAACACAAAATGATATTTTATAGAAAGAAAAAATTGCTTTCTTCAAACGCTTGCAAAGAAATTTAAAACAAACAGGCAATCTTTCATCCTTCTTAGAGTCCACAACACTATGTTTTCCTTTTTTCTGAATAGCCCAGATTATTACCAATCATTTACTTCTCCCTCAACAGTACTTACTCACTTAATCCTCAGTATGACTCATTGTAAGTTAGCAACAATTCACTCAACAGGCCAATCTCAACAACCATGAGACTAACACCATCACCACTCGTTTTTTCCCATCCTTTTTCATATCATACCTCGTCCTGCTTGATAAGTACGAGGAAAGAGCGTGAAAAGAGGAGGTAGAACCAAATCGTCGCTTGTGCCGAGCACAACTTACACTAACACAACGGGCTGTGGTCAAACCAAATTGTCACAGGCCAACAAAGAAGTGCCTTTTTAAGGCAAATCAAATAACAGACAAATTCTTATCTGCTAATTTCCCTGATCTCTGATGATTAATTTACTGCAGATATATCATAGTGAGAAAACCAAGAGTACGTAATTAAATTAGAGCAAAAGCAACAATGAGAATAGGACATAGTTGAGCAAAATCCCTAGGCAGACACTCCAGCTACAGGGCAAAAATCATTCTCATAGAAAAACTCCAAACGAAACCCACAAAATCTAGGCATCTTTGCAACTCAGTGAGATTTCACATGCTGCAGAACAACATTATAAGCTTCGTGTTCCTCCCCGAAATCCTGCAATCAGCCCATAGGTAAATAAGGATATAGCAAGGCAATACACTCTAACAAACATTTCCATTTCCAATACATTTCATACCTTGACAACCACACAGGAGCAACCAGTTACCTTCCTAGCTTTTCCTTCTGAATCAATCTTGCACAACTGCAAGGAAAAGGCCCACCAGAATTAATACAACAATGAAATTAAACTACAGTCAAAATGACTATCGGGAGAAAGATTTGGAACTATAAATAAATTAAAAGTAAACAATATATTCACCAACTAAATTTTGTAATAAATGAATTCCACAAAGGAATGAAAGCAATATGGTTTACAGTCGATGACACTTACACCAGCCCACTCTCCAAGGGTCTTTGCACTTGAAACTGTCAACAGGCTAACATTGTGCTCTGCACAAAGGGCTTTGACAAGTTTAACATAGTCAGGTTGGTCACAATCTTCTGCTAGAACACAGAGCTGTGCAGCGTGCTTCTCAATCACTTTTGCACCTTCATGAAGTCCTCTTGCAAGACCACCATAAGCCAGTGATTTTCTCAGCACAAGCTGTAAGGCAGTCATGATGTCCATTGGCTCACCTGGGATTGCAGCAGCTGTCTCAGCTGCAACAACACCTTCTTCACTGCAGAGGAAAAATATTCTGTACAGTGAGGAAAGGGAACACATAGAAGAATTTCTACTTTGTCAAGGATAAGCTATTCAAGAGAGAGACGGAGCAAAACAAACAAACAGAAGAATGAGGACAACTTTTACTAACAGCCTATAAAATCGTTTTCATAAGTTGATAAATATGTAATACATAAGATCAGTTTTCCTTGTAGTTCTTCTAGTTAAAAATAAGATGTAGGGCTGTCAATTTCAATTTTTGAACCAATCAAGTTAAATTGACGGTAGTATGATTCCCACTGATTTCACAACAAGATCAATAACAATCACTACAGCCACAGGCCCCTATTTTGACTCTACACATTAGCACAGTAAGAAACTTCTTTTAGCAGTGTTCTTAAAGCAGTCCTTAAAACATGTTTCGATAAGGCATTTAAAATTTTCAAAAATAGGTCATTATAATCTTAGTTTTCCTGACTTAGCTACTCCTCTGTTCAACTAAATTTCAATCACAAGCTCTTCCTTTACTTCCTTCTATTAAAAGACATTAAGCAACATGGAAATTGCCAAAGTTCTGCTTTAGTACATCTTCAATAATAGGAATCATGGCAGTAATGAATGGTAGAAAGCGTCTAACTGCAACAGGTAAAGTTAAGAAACCAATCTGGACAGTACAGTTAACAATTATTCTTATGACTACGGACAATTGAAAGAAAGACAACCAGTGAGTTCAACAGCATAAACTTAATTGTAAAAGCATTAACCAACAAGATGTTAGTAATCTCATAAAATCATCTCAATTTTGATCCATCAATAAGTCCAAAAGAAAACTTGACCCACCAGTACGTACCATCAAGACAGCACAGATTGACATTGGAACCATTGTCATTCTAAGGGAACCATTGTCAGGAGAATGTAATGTGATTTTACGTTGGTTATTCCTTTTTATGTTAATTCCATAAAGGGTAAAAAAACTAACAAGAGGTCCTTCTAAGAATTCCAAATCTTGCAACAGCAAGTAGCTTCAAACAACAGCACAGCACAACCAAATATATATTACAGTTACCCATGAAAGCAAAATGATCATACCCTGACATTTTTGCTTATTGATTTCAAAAAAAGCGCCCTCCTTCCTGCATAAGCAAAAATAATAAAACAAATTAGGCCTCGTGCTATGAAGCAGCTATCAGACCTTTATAAAAAGCCTTTAGCTTTTTTTCTCCCCTTTGGTATCAAACAACTTGGGTAAGAGTAATTATGAAATTGGCAACTTCGCAACTGCACCATTGACATATGTGAAAATTAAACTGGGGAATCACCAAATCTACAAAATTGGCATCCGCCACTTTCATAGTCAGAAATTGGTGCAACAAACAAATGCCTTACTAGCTCGAAAATCAAATATCTTTCACCATAAACCCAAAGGAAGAAAATTAAAAAAGCGAAGTCTTTCCCCATGATTGAAATTATACATATATGATTTCATCTGTATTCACTATTCAGTGTTGTTTCAACAGAAAAACGAAGCATATGCATGAGAGGGAGGGAGAGAGAAGGTGACCTTGAAGTTGAAGATGAGGCAGCCGAAATCCAATGCTGTGTGCTTGCGAGGCGAAATGTAGCACGGAAGAAATCGGAGACTTATATGAGAAATCATAAACCCTAACATTTGAGCTAATTTACTGAAATGTCCCTCTTCGTGTCTTTTTTCGGTAACTAAAAAATTGGGCTCAATCCGGCCCCGCATCGGCCTCCATTGAATTTGCTTTATCTGGACCTGATGTGCAGGACCAAAAAAAAAAAGGCCCAATGTTGAAGACCCCCCAAAATAAATGAAAAAGACCTTATGTGCGCTTCTTTTTGTTTTTATTTTTCCAAATGGGCTAAACCCAAAAAACAGAAAAAAAAAAGATATTACAAAAACGAAGGACATTCCAAGAGTTTATAATTTCAGTAGAAATGAGTCTCGTTTGGTGTCCACTTAATCTCATGATCAAATTTTACTTTGTTTTTTTATTTTCAGAGTATTTTTTTCATTCCTTGAATGAAAGGTTAATATCTCAAAATACAATCAGCACTAAAGCAGATACCTTCTCAAAAATATTTATATCGTCAACATATCTTCTTCTTTTTAATTAGATTTTTTAACCTTCTTTTTAATATAATATACCAAATTTTTAATTTAATTTTTTAAAAAATACATCAATATCATTTTAATTTTTTAAAAAATATCAATATTGATTTAATTATTAAAATATAAAAAATAACATTAAAATTATCATTTTATATATGATTAAGAATTAAATTGATATAATTTTATAATTAAAAAATTAATTAATATAATTAAAAGACTAAATTAATAATATTTTTTAATAATTAAAAAATTAAATTAATATTAATTTTTTAAAAAATATCATCTTCATAATTCAAAAATTAAATTAATATCACCATTATTTAAAAAATAAAAATAATATTGACATAATTTTTTATATACTTAGAAAACATGAAGTAATTTCCATCTTTTATTTTTGTACATAAAGTTATAAGAAAACCCTAATTTTATTATGATCCTCTTCGAATAAATTAATAAAAAGGATTTATAAATATAAAAATTTTAATCTTAATAAGTACACATTTTGGGTTTGTGGTATTACATTTTGTCACGGTGATGCAGAGGAGGCGAAGTGGAATCAGAGAGCAAAGGATTTGTATGGTATTACTCGTTCTCTCTTTCTCTCCAGATAAAATAAGATTGTGGTTTCTAAGGAAACAAACAAACAGATTCTTCCACAATAACCTGCGCCAAAGAAAAATAATAATATTTATTAAAATATATTTTAAAAATATATATTTTTTTAAAAAAATTAAATTTAAATATATTTTAATTTGTAAAAAATAAATTAAGATATACAATTATTATATAATAAATTTATTTAAATTATTAAAATAAAAAATACAATGTCTCCCAACTTGTTAGAAACAAATAATGTAACCAATTTACCGGAAGAAAAAAAATAATGTAACCAAAACAAAGCAGCCAAAGAAGAAAAGAAAAAAAAAAAAAAACCAATCCCACTAATTATGACCAAAATATCTTGTTCCTTCTCTTTCGCCCACCTCTTCTCTTCACCCGTTTCATTCAAAAAACCCTAGAACGGGAGAGATTCCATACCCCACCAATCTCTTCCGTCTCTCTCGTTTATTTTCTCTGCTCAATCTTCATTTCCCTCTCAACAAGTTGCAATTTTTCCCTAGATTTTCCATTTCAAGTGCCGTCGCTGTTCTCTTCGATCTAAGGTCAGAAATGATTTCCTTGCTTTTTTTTTTCTAATTTTTTTAAATAAGTTTTCTAGCCATTTTTTTCTTGTCAATTGGAGAGCTTTGATTTGCATTTGCATGATATCGGTGCTGATTTTCCTGGGAATTTGACAGATCTGGTGGAGTGTATGGTTTGTTCGGTAACCTGGTAGCGAGGAAGATTCGGCACCCCGGTTAAATTTGATTCCAAGGAATGCCGCTTTTGCCGAAAAGCGATTCGATCCATATTCGTGAGGTGTGGAATGATAATCTCGAAGACGAGTTCGCCTTGATTCGGGAAATCGTCGATGATTATCCCTTCATTGCCATGGACACAGAGTTTCCGGGAATCGTTCTTCGACCCGTGGGCAATTTCAAGAACAGCTACGATTACCATTACCAGACTCTGAAGGACAACGTGGACATGCTCAAGTTGATTCAATTGGGCCTCACGTTTTCGGACGAGCAAGGGAACCTACCAACGTGCGGCACCAGCAGGTATTGCATCTGGCAATTCAACTTCCGCGAATTCAATGTGAATGAGGATGTTTTCGCCAATGATTCAATTGAGCTTTTGCGTCAGAGTGGTATCGATTTCAAGAAGAACAATGAGGATGGTATTGATGCCCAGCGGTTTGGTGAGCTCTTGATGTCATCTGGGATTGTGTTGAATGATAGTGTTCACTGGGTTACTTTCCACAGTGGATATGATTTTGGGTACTTGCTTAAGCTCTTGACCTGCCAGAATTTGCCTGATACGCAAGTGGGGTTCTTTAACCTGATTAACATGTACTTCCCAACTATATATGATATCAAGCATCTTCATGAAATTTTGCAACAGCCTTCATGGAGGATTGAAACAAGCTCGCAGAGTTGTTGGAGGTGGAGAGGGTTGGGATTTGCCATCAGGCTGGTTCGGATAGTTTGCTCACATCTTGTACATTCAGGAAATTGAAAGAAAATTTCTTTAGTGGCTCTTTGGAGAAATATGCTGGTATCTTGTACGGCTTAGGAGTTGAGAATGGACAGAGTGCTCATTGAAAAAAAATGAAATTAGAAAAAAAAAAATACTGTTAAGAAGTCTGTAGAACTCTCTTTGTTTGAGCTGCTGTATATCTGGTGAATACCAACATCTTCTATGTCAACCTTTGACATTAAGTGTCTTATATTATGAATACTTTTTATTATTACTTCTCCTCTGTGCTAATTCAGCTTTCTTATTTCTTTACATCTTTTAGCAAATTCATTTAGTTTCAACTGGGCATGACAGGAGTTGGCAAATGATACACAGATTCTTAAATCATTCCAAGCCTTGGGATTGGAATTTTTCCATCCATAGGGGGAGGGGTGGAGGTTTAACAGCTTAACTGTTGAGACTTGAGAACCAGCAAATTGTATTTTGAGCAATTTTTGGTGTCATCACTTCCCTTACAGATATTATCCTTTTCTTCAGTTTTGTTGGTCGCTCAGCAGAGATATAACTTAGAAAGGAACTTGGCTATTCCTCTTTATTTCTTTTTCTTTTTTTTTTTTAAGAAATGAAAAAAAAATGCTGCTATGCGCATATACTTCCATGTCTCTTTCTCATTGGTGTATATCAAAATTAGAATGGCTACTGATAACTATTTTGGAAGAAATTTTGCATTGTATGGAAGAGAAGATAAAGCAATGGCTCGCATTATGTTTGCTGCCTGTAGTTTCCCCTCTTGTTAAGCAGCGGCTCCCATTAGGTTTGCTACTTGAGATTTCTCTTCTGGAAAGCTATGGCTACATAGGTTTGCTGTGTAAGTTAACAAGTTCTTGGTTTTTGTCAGTAGACATTTATGTTTATACATTTCCTAGAGCATTGGGAGGAAATCTTAGTGAGAAAGGTGGCCATAGCTGTGCTGGTGTTTTCTGCATGGTACGAAGAACATTAAACTCGTTTTCCTAGAAAACATATGAACTTGTTCTTCTGAGAAACAAGAACTAGATTTATGCGAAGTATAAAGATTTGCCATAAATGTTCTTAGTATTGTGGTATGACCCTACTTGGGTGCTCATTTTGCTGTGAAGTTAATTATTGAATTGTATGCTGATGCTTCTTTGTTCTTCTTAACGTTGATCTTAATGTTTTCTTGGTTCTTACGGTTGTCTTTTCTTTGTCAAAAAGAGACAGCACGAGTGTGTTTAATTGATGTTAAGAATAGTCAAGAAGAGACATCTTGATGTTTTCTTCATTCTTGTGTATTAACCTGCCTTTTCTGCAGGTTGTTGGGTTCAACATAGAACTAGCTGTTTCGTGCTGTGAAGGAATTGCACGCACAGTACTTTCAACATCTTTTGTGATTCTTACAAAAAAAATTATGTCGTAAGGAAGGTGATGCAATTTCGATTTTTATTTTAGCATTACTTTTCATTTGGGAAATGGGTTTACTAATGGTCTGGACTTGTTTCTTGTTAACCTATTTAGACAGCCTTCGAATTTAAAGGGCAGAAAAAAATTATAAAAAGAGTGTTAAGGGCAGTTTTATTATGCTGTTTTAAGTGAATGGTGGAGATAGCATGTCCATTTGTCCCCTTTTCATATCCTACTGTTACAGGTTATGAGCTTGAGAATATTACTGGAGTGGCATGGCCGGCATGAAAGCATGTAATCTGATCCTAAGAAAATGTAGTACTTATTTTAACTGTCTCTAGGTTTGTCACCTTGAACTTGAGAAGGAAAAGAATGCAGAGAAAGAAAACCTAGTCAAGTTCCGATCAGATAATACTATGACAACACAATTCCATTTGGATTTTGACTAGGTTTTGTTAGAAGCTCGACTGTTTCAACTTCATACAAAAACAGATGCTGGATTTGTTACTGCTTCAAACTAAATATCATTGATCATGTATCATTCAGCAGCAGAACAATTGATTGAGTGCAATGTCCTAATACCTTCTTCCAGCAAAAAGAGGATTCTTATTTCTGTCCTTTCAGAGTATTTTTTTCTTCTACCTTACCAGAAGAAGCTAAAGGAGTGAAAATCATGGAAACCAGTTCAAAAATTCCAACCCCTCAGAAAAAGAAAATTTACATCACGCCTTTGCCTAGTGCACCACGACTCTCTCTATCCAGTCTTCCGCTGTTTCTACTTTAGAGGGTACCCAGATTAATCTATTTAGAATTTTTTTTTAGTAAATTACTCAATCCTCTTCTACTTTTACTTGTTTTTTTTTACAAATTCTTTTCTATTTTTAAAATTTATATATACTCTAAATATTTTAAAATATTTACACATACTTTCATAATTACTTACACAGATTTATCTTGTATTTTAAAAACATGTTACACATAAATAAATCTTTTGAAAAAAAGAGATTTGTCTAGTTTTTGAGAATAATGGAGTTTTTGTGAAAAAAGTTAGAGTAATTTATTTATTTATTTTTTTCCGGGTAAAACGGGTGCATTCAGACAATGCAAATTTTAAAAACTAGGGTGGGTTGGCTGAAGACAAAGCAGAGACAACCTAAATCAACCTCAAATCAGTTTCTTTCAACCGTTGATCTGCATCCTTTTAAATAAAATATGCGGAGAATAATTGATTCATCGAAAACAGATGAGCGATTCTAAAAATAAAAATTTCAGATTACCGAGGTTCAAATCCATCGTTGATGACAATTAGAAATGTTCCACATAAACAACTATTATCTCCAGCAGCTTGTTTTTATAGCTCATACAAGTACATAAAATAGGTCCTGCTTTCCATGTCTTATAGGAATATCATATATTCGCCCCTGCAAAGCCCGACACTAAAATTTCAATATAGATCATTCGTCCAAATATTAACAGACATACAATTTAAATATGTATATGTGACAGTTATAATTACGGTGGTCAATATGAATTCTTTTATTTCTGAAAATTAAAAAAAATGGTACAGTTATCAAACTAGTGATAAATTAAATATACAGTTAATTCTATCAGTCATCAACACTTCATTTCCATCTAGTGCTTCAATTATTAATAATAAACAGGGATATTTGAAATATTTTCAGTTTAACTCTAGATTCTCTAACTGCCAACCAACCAAAAATCTACCGGTGCACAGATTGAACTAACAGAATAAAAAGGAACCAGAACTAAAAAACAGATAGGAATCAACATATGGTGAAAAGCATAGCATAGGGAATATGGATTGTCGACAATGTCAAACTATAAGCTTATTTCTGTAGATATCTTGACCCTACTCATTTCTGGGACTCAACCACTTAATATACAAATTTTAGAATAGATTAATGCTTTAAATTAAATACTCTATATGAATAATAAAAAATGCACATTCTAAGATCATTAACAATGTTCAATATGAACCTACATTATTTATTACTACTCCACGACAAGAGTCTAAAAGCTGTTATATGTGCATAGAGATACAACCAAGTTCTTTTTCCTTCTTTCTTAATTTCTTTCTTTTCTAATTCTATGTCATGGGAAGATACCAATCACATTTAGATGATTTAAAACATAAACCACCCGCATAGGCTGTAGGCACATAGCATATTTTATTCGGCGAAGCTATCACAGGAATATCAGCTCCTGCTCATGAATTAGCCACTCACAGCACTTGCCCAACAGGAACTGAACTGAAAGTCTGAAAAACTGACCTTTTCCCTTATGTTCTCTTGCGCTTCAGCGGCTTGATATGCTCCACGATATAACTAATAACCTCTTTCAACGTAGCCTTCCTTTTTTCCTTGAAGTTCCATAGTTCAAAAACAGTATACCTACCACTTGGATTGTATTCGTTTAATTCTCTCAAGGCTGTAACAACAGCTGAATGTATTTCATCTCCCCATTCCTGCTTGAGACTTTGTAACATCTCATCTTCTTCATCGATAATTTCCTGTATCAATGCAACATCATTTCGTATGTTCAGTGTTAAACTATTTCTCTGCTCTGGATGTCAAAATATCATAGCTTCATCAGGAGCTAAATGGAGTCACACAGTACAACAATCAGAAACAAGAGTACTGCACAAGCATGCAGGATTTTTACCTATGCCATACATGTTGGTGACTTAACAAGTGACAATATTACTAACAATAAAACACCTATTTTTTAGACAGCAAATTTTTCCATGTGTGAACAGAACATATATAAGAAACGATTTCAAGCAGACCAATTGTAAGGCATAAATATGCTATGCAAGGTAAAGAATGTCTTGATGGCATATACTGAGGACATGCCTCCACTTTGTCATTATTTGTGACAACTTTAAATGGATGCCATGCTGGATTCTTCAAGTTCTCCTGCCACAAAGAGCATAGCTCGACACCCTTTGTCTGAGCTTCTTCAAGAGGAAATCTTTTCTTGCATATAGTCACAAAAACCTTCTGATCAAGCTCTCCCATTCTTTTGATCCCAATATTAGTTCGAGGCGCATTCAGCATATCGTTTAACCCCTAAAACATAAGAAATAAAAGAAAGGATAAACTTTAATCTCCACAATTTACTCCTGACACAATAACGGAATATCAAAATTTATATTTACGACAGAAAGGTAAAGAGAATCTTCTTGCAAATATGTTTACAGCTTAGCATTACTAAATGCATGCATGACATTTAATTGTTAGTTGGTTTTCTTCAATAATCCATTAAGAATAAGGTTAAAGGAAAGCAATTAAGGGTATGTAACAATTTTTTTTTTTTTGGATAGAAAAAAGAAATTTTTGTTAGATAGAAAGGAGGAAAGTACAACAAGTAAGATATCCTCCAAAATGGAGAAAACTAAAATAACTTGTTTCATTTCATTTTGACTGAGAACTAGAACATTCAAAAAGAATAAAGAACCATTTCTCTCCCTCTCCCTCTCTCATAAGTGTACATAATAATAACAGAATAACTTGTTTTTTATTATTCTACTGAGAATTGAAAATGAAAGAGTCATCTTGCTCTCCCTCCCTTAACAAACACACACACACACACACACAACTACAACAGCTTCACCTGGCTTGTAAGTAGCACGAATCCAAGTGTTTAACGGACATTTGTTGAAATAGATGACAAGATTACGCTAAAACTATTTGTTCAATATAGTATCTATTTAATAAACTACTAATAAAGTATAGGGATTCATATCTAGAATAAACAGAAAGTAAATGAGATCGTACTTCTATTAATTCTTTACGAGCTTTTTGTAGTTCATCATTGCTCTGGCGCTCCTTGACAATTAGGGTTTGATTCATGGACTCCATATCATCCAAATCGTCTATTTTTTGTTCCAATTCATCATTCATTTCTTTCATCTTATTCTGGACAGCTGCATCATCTTCATCTCCAAGATGCTTCATCACTTGCAACTTCCCTTTCAACTCTTCAATTTCCATTTCCAACTTCTGTTTGGCATCTAGCTGTTTTTCCAACTGAATTATCTTCTTCAAGGCCTCCTCTTTCTCTCTCTGGAAATTTTGAGATCCAAATCAGCAAAAGGTATTCACAGTGTATGAGAATTATGTTACAAACAACATATGCTACATTGTCTTTCCAACACCAACACACTAAATTGGAGGCAAACCTTTTGCTCTTCAACAAGCCTTAAGACCTTCTCATCAGCTTTCTTCTGCTCCAAAGAAGCCAGCTGGAGTGATTCGTTCCTCAAATCTTTCTAGAAGGGCAAAGAGATTATGTTAGAAACAAGTCAAAGCACATCATAAATGCTAATGATTTCAGAGTTTAATGGCCTTTTCAAAAACTTATAATGGCTATTCAGAGTTTAATGTTTCATATAATACGTGAATATACTAGTTCCTTTTACTAATTATCAATTTAACTGAATGACGTAAGTAAAACTTTAACCATTTTCATATATCTATATTTCCTCACAGCAAACAGAAGCTACAAATTTGGAAATATTGACTTTAGGTCCAATTCACAAATGGTGAAAGGCCACTTGAATGGGGATTGATTTAAAGGGAGTGAATATGGACCAAATAAAATACTTAAGCATTAGCGATAGCAAGTGATAAGATTAGTAACAGACAGAAAACAGGTAACAAAGTTTGCAAGGGCAATCATAGATAAGCAAGTAAGTTCAAGGGAAGAATAAAATTTTAAAATGTGCAAATACTGATTTGAAAAAATGTTATATACATTACCTTCTTCTTGTCTTCTTCAAGTTTCTGCCTCTCTTGCTCAGTTAGTACCTCACGTTTGTTTAGATCTCTGCTCCAGGAATCAAGCTGCCGCTTTTTTCCCTCCAATTCACTATTCAACTTTTCTTGTTCTTCCAATATCCTTCGTACCTCGTTACGTGCTCTACGTTGCATATTCCTTGATTCTAGCAAAGATATTAAACAATTTTGCATTATTAACTTCTATGCAGTTTTCAGCATTCTTTTGTGTTCATAAGAGTACAAGAATATATTTCAGAATAGTAAAACATACATGACCACATTCCAAATATATGGATTAATACATGCAAGCAGGCAAAATCTGATAGCTACAAACAGAAAGTAGATGAACCTTCAACAAAAGCACTGTGTAACTTGTCTTTCTCCTCAAGCATCCGTTTCAAGGACATAGTCTTCTCATTGTATTTGTACTGCATTTTGTTGAGGTTTTCATTTGTCATGTCAATTTCATTAGTTAGGTTTGCCACAATACTATTTCTGCTTTCAAATGCTTCTTGGACAATATCTGAAACTGTCCTCAACCTTCCTTTCTTGCGGAGGTATTCCCCTATTGGCCCTTCACAATCGTAGTCATCTTCCCGTGCAACCCATCCATAAATGTTTGAACCTGGCTGCAACATCCTTGAAGTCCAATCCTTTTTACCATGACGTGCAGTTTCAAATGATTTCTCAAATTCACTTGCATTCATGAAACCATTCCAGTCATTATTAAAGTCCACCACAGCTTGAGCAGTCAGGTCACCCTCATTCAAGAATATATGAACATCTGTAGGTCTGTATTTGGCAAATTCCTTCAACCAGTGTCCAGAATCATGCAATGCACTCTGTATGTTAACAATAATGCCTGTCCAGGGCCAGACATAAAGATCATCTTGCTGTGGAGGTTGACTGACAGGTTGAGGTAAAGCCGGGCGCTGTATTTGCTCTGCTTCATTGGCTAGGTCAATCTCCAAATACTTTGCCAGAGCAAGGTGGTTTGCCTTTTGTTTTGCACTTCTGTTAGCTGAGCCCTTACCCACTCCTGATGCATGTTGTAATAAGTCCTTATATTTGTAATCTTGTTTCTTCTTCCCAGCACAGAAAGGACATCTAAGAGTACCATTTAAACCTTTAACCTTGTACTTCCCATCCCTCAACTGTTCATATGGTTTCTCCTTGTAGTCATCAATCTCAGATTCGCTGATATCTGACTCTTCTTCGGAGCTGTAGTCCATCGAAGCTCTGTGTACAAATACAAAAATCAGTTCAGGAAGAAAGGTTGCGTATAATTTGATGGGGAAAAGAAACTCCATAACTTAAACAAAAAATTGACATAACCCCATCACGAAATCCAGAAAATTACAGTCTCAAAGTGAAACAGCCCCACGTAGCAACACAGATTTGTGTTTAACTGGAGAGAAATTTCAAACAACACAACGTTTCTGCGTTAGTATCTAGAGTTTCTGAGTCTGGGTTGCCTGTTTTCTCAGTTAATCATCCATTTACTGAGTTATTAACAGATTATCTCAAACTTATCACCTTCCATATTTACCAAACCCCGCAATCGGACTCAACAATGATCGGAATTATTTTCCAAACAAGGACAATTTCCAACAATGCAGCTTCTAATACAAATACATGCAACAAATCGGGGGGGGGGGGGGGGGAACCAGAAACAAACACCACGTTCAACAAAGCATACATTGAATTACATCATTTTCAAATCAGAAAAATCCGAGCACCGTGGTCGGGCAAGGAGTCGGAGATGACAAAATGGCTAGAGAGAAAGAACTTGGACTTACATTGACAAGATGAGAGAGAACCGCTCACTGCTCTGAGTTCAGACTTGGTGAAAATGTGCAAAAGAGAAAGAAAACGAAAGCCCTAAGCCGTTTGGAGAATGATATATTTGGAGAAGTGGTTCCCTGTGTTGGCGCTGCATGGGTTCCCTGAGAACTTCTCTGTTTTTATAGGTTGAAGCTGAGAGTGTACTATTTCTATGGTAATGGTTGTTGATGATGAGTACATAACCGAGTGAAAGTGTGCACCCGGCTCCGTATGATTACTAGCATTCCCAAGCAAAATGAAAAGCCCCATGACTCGCATTGAATGAGACATGATTGGACCGTTTTGTTCGCGTGGAAAATATAATTATTACTTTATTTAATTTTTAATATTAAAAGATTTCAGGATTCTTCTCATTTTTCAGTTCAATAATGTAATTACTTTATAAAATATTAAATATTTTTTTTATATTATTAAATACTTTTGTCTTAATAAAAGAATTAATTTTTTTAAATGTATTAAGTTAAATTAGAAGTTGTATCCTTAAGATGTCAGATGGAAGACTTAACTGGATAGTTACAAAAATTGTTTTTTTTTAAAAAGCATAACCTTAATATTTTTGGAGCAGTTTTTTTTTGTTTTGGTTAAGTTTGGAGCAGAGTTTGAGAAGTAGTAAGTTGTTATTTTGAGCTTTATTTAATCATTACTCTAATTCGAATTAATCTAAAAAAGGACCAGACAAACACGCTAACGTAGTTGGCCATGGCAAATTTTGGCTGGGCTGGGTAAGTTTTTCAAGCCATAAGCCTTGAACAGATAAGACCAAAACTAAAGTAAGCCCATCTATCAGTGCCTGCTTAGCCGAAGTGGATGGGTTGCTGTTTTTGTTTGTCTTCCACGTTTTCGGGCAAGCAACCACAGGTCCTCTCTCGTCCCAACAAGGTCGTGGAGATTATTAATTATTATTTTGCAGAAAAAAATTTATTTATATTTTTTCCAACCAAAAAAAAAAAGAAAAACATGTAAAGCAATGGTGATATTTTTGTACCACTGTGACTTTGACCATGTTCTTATGTTATTTTTACATTAAGTATTTTTTAGTTAGATTTTATGTTCATTGAAATTAATATCATGTTTGAATTTTTATTTATAAATTATAATTTGTCTCAATAAAAAAATATTTTTTTTATTTTTAGTCAAATTATGATTTGAGAGTCAATTATGTTCAAATAAAATTTAACTATGATTTTGCCAAACATATTAATTGTAAGTAAAAATTAATTTACACATTTTAAACCTCGGTTTGAAGTGTATAAATTGAAATACAAATATATACTATTTTTTTTGTGTAATTCTAAAAGTATACTTCTACATTGATCAAGTATATTTAAGAAAATTAAATCAAATTTTATATCAATTTATATTAAATATTTTTTAAGTAATTTTAAAAGTGTATATCAACATTGATCATGTACTTTTAAAAAAATTAATTTTTTTAAAATACTGACCCAATGTTAAGTCTAAATAATCAAGGTAGTGAATATACATCCTTAATCGTTAGGCAATGTCTCATGTTGAGATCATAGAGTCGTTTGTGACTTAAATTCAAAGCATAGCTTATTATAATCTAGTTTAGTTTTGCATTTTACATTAAAGTTATTCAAATACGGTCATGAATTTTTTCAAGAAAACAAAATCTTTTTACTGGGGCTAGGACTCTGGGCCCCTCTTGTCAACGTAAGCAATACACAATGAGTTAAATCTTATTAGTCCATCGCAGGTTGTCATATTATGTCATGATTTTAAAGAAGAAATTTAGTTAATTATCTAAATAAAAGGAATGTTTAGATTTTAGATTCAAATTGTAGACCTGATCATGCGTTTGCACTGCAATAATAAAGTTGTGGTTGATAAATGAATATGTTCATGATGATATAGTGCTACGCATGACGTGAAATATTTGATTACTTCTCTATTATTTCCTATGAAATAATCATTTGATTGCCATTAAGATAATTTTGTTACAAAAATAAAGTATAAGATAGATCATTTATGTAAAGAGTTTAATCTTGTATTTTAGATTTTCTGGCTTTTGAAGCCCTTTCTGAATAAAGCTATCTTGAAGATAAAAAAAAAAGTTTAATTTTGATTGTAAAAGCTTATAATTTTTACTATGCGTGCATACAAAATTACAAATTATAGTTTGTTTTAAATATCTTTCAACTTTATTTAATATATGTAAAATTGTCCTTCAAATTTTTTATTACTGCAATAATAAAGGCTTTTGCTATTGTGCGGTTTAAATTTATAACGGAATTAGATAGTTGATTGTGATAGATTACATGAAGTGAAAGGTTTACTTTAACCTAATTCGAGCTCAAGTAAAAAAAAAAAAAGTTTGATAGGAGTGGGTTATATGTAACAGTTTTTTTTTTCTAATTATTATATTCATTTAACGGCTAAGTGGCAAATATATTGGTTTGCGCAATTGGATTGATGATGGGGTAAGTAAAGTACATTAATTAAAACATTGAAAGATAAATTACACCCTGAATAAAGTTGAAATGCAATTATGTTCCCAAAAAAAAGAAGTTGAAATGCAATTATTTATAATTTACAATAATTATTAAAAACATAACATATAACTATTCAAAAAAAAAAAAAAAGCCTTAACACATAACGAAAGCGTACGTATAATATGTTGAGTGCCTTAAGGTGGCACCGCTGCAATTCCGTACGTATTAGTTATATTAAACACAACACAGAAGCTGATACTTTGATGCATGTTTAGATAAAGCTTCGGAAATCAAGTTGGAATATATCATATTTTATAAGCAAAAAAATGCATAAATACACTAATTACCTAATCTCATTTGAAAGTAGTTCTAATGAATTTTTAGATCTAGGTAAAATATTCTTAAACTTTTTAAAATCTGCAAATAGACTCTTCTATCTACTAATTAAGTGAAAATTGTTTATCACATAATTTATATGTATGAATTAATAAATACAACAATATTTTATTTGTTTACATTACTTTTAAAATAAATTTAAAATTTTATCATTTTTATGTAATTTCTGTATTTAAAAGTAAAAAATATCGAATAATTTAAAAAAATTAAATGAAAAGAAGAAAAAAATTTAAAAAGCTTTTGCTAAAAATAATATAGATAAAATAAGAATTACTCTGTATGTTAATAAACATGAACATGTCACATGATAAATGATTTATATTTACCTTATTCATGAAAGATTTATTTATAAGTTTAAGAAAATATAAGCACTTTTTATCTGAATTCGAAAATTTATTATAATTAATTTAAAATGAGGTAAAGTTGAGGGAAATTGTCGGGGCGTTTTTTCATATTTTATGATACTAAACAATAATACAACCAAATAGCAATGGCAGCTTTCTTTTTTTTTTCTTTTGTTTAATTTTTTTTTATTCTTTCCTCTTCGGTGATAATGGGGCAAACCCAAACACAACTAAACTAGTCAAGTACAGAGTAAGGGAAGGCTTAAATAATCAATATTCAACGACCAATTAGCTCTTGTCTTTTGGCTTTTGTTAGTCTTAATTAACTCAAACTTTGTGTAATGCTTACCAACAAAACCAATGTGAACTGCACTTAACTTGATCATGCTCTCCATTTCTGAAAGTTTTGTAATCGACGCTTCCCCTTCTCTTTTGTGCTGCCTTTTCTCATTTAATTAATTTTTTTCCAACACGGGTGATCTTTCGCTTTATTTGGAATCTTCCATTTTTCAAAGACAAAGGAAACAAAAAGAGAGGAAAAGGTTCAATTCCTTTGAATTTGAGCGACAACAACAAATCATTACGAGATAAGTGACTTGACCAATGATCGTTCATCATCAGTATGCTCAAAAGATGCAATATAAAGTTGAGAAAGACCTTGTCCAAGAATCCTATAAATATAATTTATTTGTTTCATTCTCTTAAGATGCATCATGCATTAGTATACAAATTGATCCATCTGCCCCATTATTGCTTATTGTTTTCTTTGCTAATCAATTACAACAAACAAAATGGACACAGCAGAAGCATTTCAGGGCTGAATACTTTATATTCTATCTTGTTGACATGGTAACAGTTTTTTCAGTGCCTGACCAGAGGAATAATCAGAACCCCCATATTTTGGAAGTTATTATTTGAAGGGACTGGTCTGGGCAGCTTTGCTGCTGGCCATCCCTTTATATGGCTAGTTTGCATAACCACAGATTGTTATTGCTATTGAGTCTTAATTGGCTTATATGGTTGGCTAAACTTCCATCTTCTTCATATACTTCCAAGCAATTTATTGAGGGAGCAAAGCGGGGTAATGAGCGTGGAGCAATCAGAACCAGTACTTTTTTCTCGTGTGCAAGTGAGTGATGAAAGGCATTCCCCTCAGCACTGTAGAACTCATAATTAGTAGGGAATGACATTGAGATTTCCTTCAAGAGAAGAAAACAGAAGAAAAGTACTCTATATGGGCCATCTTTTTACAGATATGATGAAATGTGAAGGGAATTTCTTTCTGGTTTAACTTTATTAGCACTACAAATACGTTGAATGAAATCCCATTTCAAGGGATTGTGGGTTATATACATTGCGTTATCAAACTCATCCTCTTTTGCTTATGTGTTGCGCTAGCAGTATCTAGAGATTCTTTTTATAAGTACAAAGCTGTGTGAATTACCCAAAGTTCTCATCTTTGTTTTCCTGCCCCAAAGATGGCTTCTTTGAACCAAATCTGCGTTTGGATTCCAACCATAATTAGCTGAAATTAAAGTGAGTAGATTATTGAAGCCATGAAAGAGAAGAAATAGAAGAAAAGGAACGGTACATATAAAAACATGCAACAGAGTAATTGCTTGTGCAACTAATTCTATATTTGAAGAAAGTTGACCAATTGATGCAGAATGGACTAAGTGGAGGACAAAATGATACAAAATGCCAACTCATTTTGACCCTTTCAATTTCATTATTTGCTGGAGTCCCACCTTTCAACATCCAAATGAATTGCATTCTCTTTTAATATCCTCCTCATTTTTGAGAGGGACTCTCCCAAATCCCAATCACCTGCCTTTAAAGCAAGTCTCTCAAGTTAGTGGAACAATGTATAGATTGACTACAGTTTCGCACTCCATACACTATCTTCCATGAGTGTCCAATATCATTGGGTTGTGGAAGATAGGTACTACTTAAAAATTAATAATAGTCATCCAGTTTTTTTCCCTCTTATCCCATTCATCATGTTTTTTTTTTTTTTTTGTTCAGTGTTCATCCAATTATGCTGTTGTTGAAGTCTCTCAACCATCAATGTGATAGTTAAATGTCCAAACTGATATTGGTTGTCAACTTTTGAGACGACATAAAGTACAGTATTGATCTGAGAGAGTTCTCCTGATGATAATCCAACAAAAAGGAGCCGAGGGAGGAAGACAACAACAAATGTTCTAATCACAGAAAGAATTTGTGCCACCTGCCGTCATGCTTCCTTGAAGACACTTTTGGGGTTTCCTCCTCTGCCCCTATATGATTGGATGCTTCGCTTAACAAAATGTAGTTCGGACTTACTGTTCATCATGCTGATTCTTTAGCAGTAACACGACAATCATCACCCTGTAATCTTAAGATAGCATGCTGCCCACAGTTGGCTGCTGGGGGTATACATCAATTTTGCAAGTAGCATTGCGTAATTAGAGTAGAACCCTCTATTCCTTTTTCCCTCCCCCTTTAATTGAGTATGAGTTTGTTTTGCCAGCAAAGTGAAATTTTTTTAATTCTACTTTCATCCTTTTATCGAACTAAAGTTTTAATTGCTATCATTCACAATAGATATATGTTTAATATGGACGAGCATTGCTCCTAGTGTTTCGCCCACCAACATTTGCAGTACTTTTGAAGGAATATAGTATCTTTTCCACCCGAACATTATTAAATGGATATAAAACTAGCTAGCAACAATATAAATATTAGTAACTTTTAACATCTATTTTACCACTCATATATAATACCCTTTGCAGAAGAACATATTCTGCAGCGGCGTTTTACAGCTTTCTCAAATGCAATGCACTAGTATATTATATATATATATATGTGCAAGCACACGAAGCAACATGTGTAATCACAAGGGAAATCAGAACAGCTATTGTAGTGCACCCTTTCGCTGCACAATTCTAATTAAAGTATGTGGATAGCACATTGTCAGCCGCGCATAGTACAATATATAACTCAATCATCTTCTTTGTATACATAAAAAAAAAAAAAGAAAGAAAGAAAAGAAAAGAAAGAGAGAGAATCGCTTTCTTTGATTCTGAATGTTCTTGCAAGTTTAGCATTATTAAAGGGTGTATTTTTTTAGAGAGAAAAATATAAAAATGTAAAAAAAAAGAAAATTAATAATATACTATCACTCATGCATACATAGCATGCGTGTATATATATATATATATATACACACACACACACACAATTTTATTTTTATTTCTCTGCCTTTCATTCCTTTCACTTTTATTACTAGGAAGAACATTTATTGAGACACTTCTTCGTTTGAATACTTTAGAGAAAATCATCAATCATGTGTTATATAATAATCCCCTAAATCATGTAATGTTAGTTAAAAAATTAAATAATCTAATCATGCTTATAACACACTTTATAAAGCAATTAGATCAAATGCAGAAAAATAGGATCATAAATACCTTCGGCCATTGCTGTAATTTTGAAGTTCCGAACTTTGGTTTCAGTAGTGCTTCTAAGCTTTCACTCTCGTCACTTTGATGGTGTATGTCAGACTGAATACGAAAGCAAGCTAAGGGACCCGAAACTATGAACACACATCATCTTAAATAGATTCTGCCCATCACAAAAGCAGTTGCGGACGTGCAACTAAAGTGGGCGGTTTCTGAATGAGGAATGAACGCGAAATGCGGACGTGAGTGAACGTGAACCACCTTAAGACTTAGTTTTCGGATCTCCGGCCAACGTTTCAGAAGACTTGGTCTTCGGAGTGCCTCTTAGAACCATTCAAACATTGGCGTCATCCTATAGCCATCAAAACTTTAGAAGGCAGAGTCATTTGTTATAATACCCTTTAATTATTAGATTGGGAAATTGCTTAGAGGGCGGCGAGAAAAGGCATTGGACATGATAATAACTTAAAATAATACTTTAATATTCATATGTGATATTCTTTGCACAAACCTTCATTATTTTAACTGATTAAAATTACAAGAATTTTTCTTAAGTCTGGTGAAATTACAAAACTTATTTCTGAAACAACAAAGGTCACCCTCTTATTTTAACTTGTCACTTAGTTAGACTAACAGTACTTATCCATTATTCAACAGTGACTTTCAACCATGCAATACAATACAAAGTCATATGATGCTTAATTATTAATTATATAATATAGTACTGACAAGATACTTGCGGGCAATTTTATCTACATTGATTGCTGAGACTCACGCCCTTCAATTAGCTGAGTGAAGGAAGGCACGGAGAAAAAGGGATGGCCAAGAAGGAAAGGAAAATGAAAGATAAAGGTTCGGTTAATATGGGAAAGCCATGATTGATGTCTAGCGCGTTCCGAATGAGTCCCATATTCAAGACTCCCTGCAGTGTCCCACCGTCCACTTCCTAAGCCCCAGCAACCATCTTTTCAACCACTAATTTCTTTTCTGTCTCTCTTCCATTGGGATTCTGTAAGTCAACTACACCCCTGCTATATATACCAGACAGTTTAAGCACTGTCATCACAAAGAGACAAACAACTGCAACGACAATCTGGCGGCCCTCTCTCTCTCTCTCTCTCTCTCTACTCTGTTTTTGGGTTTTTCTTGTCTTGATCTAGTTGATTTCAGGGTGTTTAATTTGGAGAGATGGACAATGAGGTAATTTCGTCAGTACCTTCTACACCTGCAACACCGGGGACTCCCGGTACTCCTCTTTTTGGTGGGTTCAGGTCTGAGAGAACTGGGAATGGTATTGGTAGGAAGTCCCTACTCAAGAATTGCAAGTGTTTCAGTGTTGAAGAATGGACCTTAGAAGATGGAGCCTTACCCAGAGTCTCTTGCTCATTGCCACCCCCTCCTGTTCCTCTTGCAAAAAAGGTATATATAATAAAAAACATAGAAATAGACAGAAATAAAATATCTAACAGGATAAAAATTGCACCCTGTTTCCATAGTAAGCTAAGCTCGTTTTTCCTAGGAAAATTAAGAACCAAAAGACCAGTTTTTGTGTGAGAAAATTGGTAAACAATGCAGATCCATTTTTCCTTGATGTCTTAATGTTGTTAGGTTGATTCCAAAACCAGGTGGGAGCTGAGTTTATAGGCACGTTCATTCTCATGTTTGCCGGGACAGCCACTGCTATTGTTAACCAAAAGACCCATGGCTCCGAGACTCTGATTGGATGTGCTGCCGCCACTAGTCTTGCTGTCATGATCGTCATCCTCTCCACTGGCCACATCTCCGGCGCTCATCTCAACCCTGCTGTCACCATTTCCTTTGCTGCATTAAAGCACTTCCCATGGAAGCATGTAAAAAAACTGTTGCCTTTTTCCCCTTGCTTTATGCTGTTAAATGTATTCATCATTGTAATTCTGGGCTACGTAAAAGAACTAGTGCATTGCTTACCAAAGCTAGATCTTTATTTTCTGTATTAATTGCAGGTGCCTTTGTATATTGGTGCACAAGTTATGGCGTCTATATGTGCTGCCTTTTCTCTCAAGGGGGTTTTTCACCCCTTCATGGGTGGTGGAGTCACAGTTCCGTCGGGAGGATATGGCCAAGCTTTTGCTTTAGAGTTCATTATCAGCTTTAATCTGATGTTCGTTGTCACTGCAGTGGCCACCGACACAAGAGCTGTGAGTATCTTATTCTATTAAGAACTTTAGTTAATTAACCAAATCAGTTGAATTGAAGTCTGAAAGAGGATTTTATGATCGAGAAAGGCCAATTACAGAGAAAGAGGGTAAGGAGGGAAAAGAAGAAATGTTTAGTAATTTTGAGGGGTCGTGATATAAACTCTATAGACTCTTTCATTCTTTGTTTGTTTCTTGCTTTTTTTATATATGCTTTGGTGCATTTAATACTAGGATATATCTATCAGATGAGTGATTTTATTATAGTTTTCAATTTCCAAAGAACGTGAGTCAATGAAAATAGGTGGCCCTCTTGCACCTGCGAGTATCGTTTCCAGAGTAGTAAACTTAACAACAATAATTTCACGTTGCCTTCCCACCTAGATCCATCAAAGCTCAAGGTTCGTGCATGTCCCAATAATATAACATAATAAAACCCACGATTGGTATCAGTTGCTCATGAGATTTAATTGGTAAAATTGAATCCTTATTTAATTTGTTCATTATATTAAATTATCTCAAGTTTATATTTAGAAAAAGATAAATTTTTGTAAACTTTCTCTCCCTTTCTAAATTCTAATACCTAGCTAGATCACTTGCATATGAATAATATATATATATATATATATATATATATATATATATATTAAAACGAATGAAATAAAATTTATGAGAGAGGATGAGATATTATATCTGTTATATGAGCAACTATGTAATAAAAAATAAATAAATGTCATCAATGGTTGAGCCAAATAATTGGTGAGTTCTTCTATTGCCATTAATTACTGAAAGAAGTCAAACCCAGGGAGGCAAGAGAGGAGGAGCGGTGCCAAACTTCAACTTGGGCCAAAAATCCAAAAGGCTATAAACGAGAGTCAATGGAAAAGATATCTCAGCAGTTTTTGCCTCATGAAATTTGTTCATTTGCGACCATTGTCAACATGAACATGCTTTGCAGTGAGATATATAACAGTGTCTGCGATTTGAAAACAGATGGGATTTGAAATCTTGCTAGCTGCACCAGAACCAGATAATAATAAGCATAGTTTGATGATTGATCAAAGCAGCAGTTTTATTTAATATAAGAAAGCTGGATATAATATTAGTTGGAGGAGTTTTCTATATATATATATATGTGGATCCCCTTGCTCAATATTGATCAACCCTGATTTGGCGTGTTATTAATATATATGCAGGTGGGAGAGCTTGCGGGAATCGCGGTGGGAGCTACTGTCATGCTCAACATACTCATAGCCGGGTATGTCCCAACTCACTGCTCATATCTACTACATTATATACTAGCAATTATTGCTCAAGGATTACCACATATTCAAGAAAAGAATGATTAATTATAAGTCGTCTTTCGATGGGATGGTTTCTTAAATTATAATGGTACTTACTACTTATACGTCGACATATTTTTATATAAATCACTAAATAATTGATTTTCTTTTAACAATTCGAATTTTATATATTTTACACGTAATATATGTAAATATCTTGTTTTTTTGTGTGAATTTTGCGAAAGTTGAACTAATAATCTTGGTATACAACCTTATTCTTTAGACCATGCTGGGGTTACTGTCAGACGGTTAAACCAAAATCATCGATTATATTCCTCTCGACTAGAATCGATGTTCAACTTGACCACAAACAAGATAAGTTCGGCTGGGTCTTGAATGTGCCTTTGTTTTTGCCGACACTCGGTAGTGATAAGACGAAAGTTGAAGGAAAAATATGCTTTAGGGATGAGAAAGAAAGAAATGTCAAATAATTTTCACTCCATTAATTCCTTCATGTTAATTATCATAATAGCATTGTTCCCAGCTTGAGAAGGATTTTTAGCTGCCTCACGAGAAAATTTTCAACAAAATTATACCATTCGAAGTAGATTATCTAAACATTTGCTTCACTTTGTAGCACAGGCCAGCAACAGGAGGCTCAATGAACCCAGTAAGAACCCTGGGTCCAGCAATTGCCGCAAACAACTACAAAGCCATATGGGTATATCTCATAGCTCCCGTACTTGGAGCTCTGGGTGGGGCAGGTGCCTACACTACGGTCAAGCTGCCTAATGAAGACGATAACGCCCAGGCAAAGGCTTCAAGTGCACCCGGGAGCTTCAGAAGGTGACTCGTCCTCAAAGGTCATATCAGTCAGCAGACCTAAGAAAACAACTTAGTGACTCCACTACAGGATATATATATATATATATATATTTGTGTTTGATAATATAAATACTATGGAATGCAAGCTAAAATGAGTACCTTCTCCTTTTAATTGGTATATGCACATACTAGGTATACAAAATATATCTGTGTTGAGATGTATAAAATATCCAAGCAAAAATATTGAGTGCTGTTTGATGCATACACATCCTATATTATTCTTTTTTTTATTTTGAAAAAAAATAGAATTTTATTGAAGATAAATGAGAGAAAGTAAAGAGGCAGAAGATAAGTATTGGAGATAGGATAAGATCCAACTTATCAGACCGGTGAAGATATGCAGATGTGTCGCAGTGAAGATGTGCAGATTCAAATTCAATTCATAGGATTAGATAGTTTTTGCTGTTTTATTTGTTAGCTATTTCTTTGTATATTTGTTTTTAGCTTCTTATCTAGTTAGTTACACTTGCACACGAGCTGGTCTATAAAAAAGGACACAGCCTTGTATCTGCAGCAACATAGAAAGTTCTGCATCTATCAGAAATGGATTGGTACCATTTTGTTATGGTATCAGAGCACGATGATAGGAAACACTTCTGCTGAGAAACTCTGATCGTGTGCGTACGTGTAAACCTATCAAACACGAAGCAATGGCGAAGGAAAACAGCAGCAAACTTAAGGTGACAGATCCGAGATCACCGTTCTACGTTGCTGCCTCTGATAACCCTGGCATCATATTGACAAACGTGATGTTGAGAGGAGAAGGAAACTATGAAAACTGGTCCAAAGCCATGAAAAACGCACTCAAGGCAAAGAATAAACTCAGGTTCGTCACGGGCTCGATCAAGAAGCCGAAAGACGATGGATCTGACGAGGGTTACGCATGGGTGGTTTGCAACTCCATGATCAATGGATGGATTCACAACACGATTGACCCTCAACTGCAACCTTTTATCCAATATTTCGACGATGCAAAGGATCTCTGGGACGATCTCAAAGAGAGATATTGCGTGGAGAACGTTCCGAGACTATATCAACTTAAGGCAAGTTCTGATGCAAATTAAGCAGCAGGGTACCAGTATCGCGAACTACTATACAAGACTCAGAGGTGTTTGGGATGAGATCGAGGCGAGCAAAACCCTGCATACCTGTCCAAGTGGAAACAACTGTCCAGCAACCAAGCATATCAGTGAGGAAGCAGAGAAAAAGATCGGGCATATCAGTTTCTTATGGGTTTGGACGATGCGATGTACGGTAACCTCCGAACTCAGATCCTTAACACGACACCGTTGTCCTCGATCAACAGAATGTATGCAATGGTGACACAAGAAGAAACGCACCGATCCATCGCTCAGGCACAGAATGACAGAATGGAAGCTGTTGGATATGCGGCACAAATGGTCCCAAAGCAAAACATTACGCCAGCTGCACAAAATGTCCCTGAAAAATATGCAAATCACGTACCATGCACACATTGCGGAAGGACCAACCATGACTCATCGAAATGTTGGTATGCTCGCGGCTATTCGAACCGCAGCAGTGGAAGGGGCCGTGGTAGAGGCAGATCGAACGGAAGGACGCTCCAATATCGCCACAGTAAACGTAGCGCAATCCAGTGAACCACAGGGACACCTGCAGGGACACCCCACAGCCTTCTCTGCACTCACGCCAGAAGTCATTGACCGACTGTTGTCCCTGATAGATCAGCCTCAAACGAAGGACAAAGTATCTGGTAATACCATCTTCTCTCCTCAATGGTTAGTTGACAGTGGTGCATCTGAACATATGACAGGAACTCTTGAGCTACTGAGCAACGTGGAAAACATCAAACCGTTGGCGGTTAAATTACCGAATGGCAATGTTACATATGCACTTAAACGAGGAACAGTTACCTTGGAACCAAATTTATGCATAACAGATGTGCTGTTTGTACCAAATCTGCAGTGCAACTTGATTTCGGTTGCACAACTTGTTCGGATGAACAACAACAGCGTGAAATTCACTAATAACAACTGTATTTTGCAGGACCCAACGTTGAAGATGGAGACTGGTTTGGGTGAGCAGCACGAAGGTGTGTATGTGTACAGCCCGAAGCAAGGTCGAGCACATGCAGTACGTTCCAATGATTCTATCGAGCTGTGGCATCAACGACTCGGGCATCCTTCGCGTCAAGTCGTCTCTATGCTCCCAGAACTCGCTAAAATTAGGTGTAGGGATGTGAGTCACGGTGCATGTGATGTGTGCTACCGTGCCAAACAAACAAGAAACATGTTTTCAATAAGTGATCATAATAGTAAAGATTGCTTCGAACTTGTGCATGGAGATATATGGGGACCTTACAGAACTTCATCCTTTTCTGGTGCTCACTATTTCTTAACTATGGTTGATGATTACAGTAGAGCCGTCTGGGTATTTTTAATGGCTGAGAAAAGTGAAACAATGGCTTGCATGAAGAAATTTGCTGCACTGGCACAAAATCAGTTCGGCAGATCTGTAAAAAATTTTCGAACTGATAACGGGACTGAATTTAAATCAGGAACCTTGATTAAGTTTTACAATGAAAATGGCATAATTCATCAGACTTCATGCGTGGACACTCCACAACAAAACGGAAGAGTGGAGAGAAAACACAGACACATTCTGAATGTTGCCCGAGCACTGCGCTTCCAAGCTCGCGTTCCAGTGGATTTTTGGGGCGAGTGCGTAACTACTGCAGCGTACTTGATCAATCGGACCCCGTCTAGTTTACTTGCTGGAAAGACACCTTATGAAGTCCTTTCCGGTACGCCACCACAATATAACCATTTACGTGTCTTTGGGTGTTTATGCTATGCACACCCAAGACCAAAGCCCCGAGATAAGTTTGCTGCTTGATCACGGAGATGCATGTTCCTTGGGTACCCTACAGCGCAGAAGGGATGGAAGTTGTACGACCTTGAATCACAAGAAGTTTTTGTATCTAGAGACGTGCAGTTTCATGAGGATGTGTTCCCTTATCCTGGTCAAGAATCATCCACACAGCTTCACAGCAACATGCCATCTCGTATATCCCTTCAAGCTCACGACCCCCTCGAACACGACACAGCCGAAGATGCTGAATGGCTCCAACGCACAAGACAATATGGGCGAAACTGACTGTTGCAGTGAGCATACCGTGCCCAAAGCCATCGCCGCAGACCCACAGCAAACCGAACTGCACACCATAGCAGACAGGGGGAGTATCCCACTTGATCAAACAGCTAACGCACCTGCAAGTCGTAACCTTCGTGAACGCAAGGCACCAGCCTATCTAAAAGACTATCAGTGCAATGTGGCTAGTACACACACACCATCCGAACCTCTCGCCCACGCCGGTGCCATCCCAGGTACACCCTACCCCATCTCGGATTATGTTACTTACTCAAATTTTTCCATACCACACCGTGCTTTCCTAGCAGCCAATCACTGCAGAAACAGAACCAACCAGTCTCAAGCACGCTATGACCGATGCCAGATGGGTAGAGGCCATGCAAACAGAGCTTCATGCTTTAGAAACAAACGGTACGTGGGAGATAACAGATTTGCCTCACGGAAAGCGGGCTTTACCATGCAAATGGGTGTATAAAATCAAATACAACTCAGATGGGTCAGTAGAACGGTATAAAGCACGTTTGGTCATTGCCGGTAATAACCAGGTGGAAGGTGAGGACTATACGGAGACATTTGCCCCCGTTGCCAAAATGGTAAGTGTTCGCACGCTACTCGCCGTAGCTGCTGCAAAAAAGTGGGAACTTCATCAACTTGATGTCCATAACGCCTTCCTCCATGGGGATCTTCACGAAGAGGTATATATGCGGGTACCTCCGGGCTTCACCATCGACGACACTCACAAAGTGTGTCGGTTGCGCAAATCCTTGTACGGCCTGCGCCAATCTCCTCGGAACTGGCTCGCCAAACTGAGTACTTCCTTGGAAACTTATGGCTTTGTCCAGTCACAGGCAGACCATACTTTGTTTACTCTACAACGAGAGGGTATTTTCCTTGGTTTGCTCATCTATGTGGATGATATTGTCCTCGCCGGCAACAACACCAAAGCCTGTCAGGCAGTGAAGGACTATCTCAATTCTTGCTTCAAAATCAAAGACCTGGGCTCACTGAAATACTTTCTCGGCATCGAGATAGCTCGCGGACCGACTGGTTTATTTCTCTCACAGCGAAAGTATGCGATGGATATCCTCTCTGAATCAGGCTTGCTAGGCTGTAAACCGACATCTTCTCCCATGGAGCAAAACCATAAACTCGCACTTGCTAATGGCCCAGACTTTGACGACCCTGCTCGGTATCGGCGTCTCATAGGACGCTTGGTATATCTCACAATCACTCAGCCTGACCTGTGCTATGCTGTACATATACTCTCTCAATTCATGCAATCTCCTAAACAACAGCACTTTGACGCTGTGATTCGAGTTCTTCGTTATATAAAATCCAACCCGGGACAGGGAATCCTGTTGAAGAACGATTGCAATTTGCAGATATACGCTTATTGTGATGCCGACTGGGCAAGTTGTCCCCTTACGCGTAGATCTGTTATGGGATATTTTATCTTGTTAGGAGATTCACCAGTTTCATGGAAGACCAAGAAACAAATCACTGTCTCTCGTTCGTCCGCGGAAGCCGAGTACCGGTCAATGGCTACCACCACCTCTGAATTAATTTGGCTAAAATCCTTTCTGGGTTCTCTCGGTGTCGATCACACTCAACCTATGCACTTGCTATGTGACAACCAAGCAGCTCTGCATATTGCTGCCAACCCAGTGTTTCACGAACGCACGAAGCATATCGAATTAGACTGCCACTTCGTGCGACAACATCTGCTGTCCAAAACAATTTGTACATCGTATGTCCGATCTCAATCTCAACTGGCTGATATTTTTACCAAAGCACTCGGGAAGACGCCATTCCATTCGATCCTAAGCAAGTTGGGCACTAGTTCCCTACATGCTCCAACTTGAGGGGGAGTATTGGAGATAGGATAAGATCCAACTTATCAGACCGGTGAAGATATGCAGATGTGTCGCAGTAAAGATGTGCAGATTCAAATTCAATTCATAGGATTAGATAGTTTTTGTTGTTTTATCTGTTAGCTATTTCTTTGTATGTTTGTTTTTAGCTTCTTATCTAGTTAGTTACACTTGCACACGAGCTGGTCTATAAAAAAGGACACAGCCTTGTATCTACAGCAACATAGAAAGTTCTGCATCTATCAGAAATGGATTGGTACCATTTTGTTAATAAGGCATCCTCTTAGACAGGACAGATTAACAGAAGGAAACAAGAAGAAAATATTGATTAGTAAGTTCAGTAAATCTCTCCAAGTGCACATAAAGCAACCCTTCGAAATATATAATCCATTAGCAGAGTACCATAAAAAAGCCATGAATAGACATAGGCAGAAATCTTTACTGAAAGAGCTGGTGTTTTCTCTCTACCAAATGACAGCAAACATAGCAAAATTTCCTATGATTATTATTGGTTTTTTTTTAATAATTCCAAAATAAAGTTCATGTTAGAGTGCAAATGATACTATTTAAGAGTGCATGGAAATGATATCGTGTGGCAATAATTCACATATAATGCACAGGAATTTGGAAAGTTGTTATATATACTCAAGCAGTGGATCTAATTTGTGACACCAAACACCAAATAAAATGGATACCAAGCAAAAAGAAAAATTAAAGAGAAACAAAATAATGTGGCAAATAAATAGGTTGTCATAAAAAACGTCCTTACACATAGATGCTCTAAAAAATAAATTTGTATTTATACCATGAACTTTTCTCAAATCTCAACACGTACACGTCTTCCCTACGAGTGGAAAGCACTCAGTTGGACACTTGGATCTGATCTAAAATTGTGCCTTATAAAGAAAGCAACTCTTTTTCGTTTTGTGAAAAAAAATTGAAAAAGAAGGAAAACGACGAAGCAAGCAATTGACAAGTCGTCTGTCCCGCGGGAGCAGACGGCCTGTCTTCATCGCGAAACAACCAACCTGCGATCGCAACCCCAAAAGAAGAAGAACAACAACATTCACAAGGAATCGCCAAAGTTTCGATTTTTGATTTTTTTGTTTGTCATCCATGGAGGTGCCGACTTCTTGGGATGCCCTTCGCAAACAGGTTCCAAGTCTTCTACTTCTTGTGTTTTCCTTTCTTTTGGAATGGAAGATTCTGTTTTGGTTGTGTGTAAATGAAAGAAATTACAAGGTTATGTCCTATTCGGAGGCCCCTGATGCGCAAGTTCCAATTTTTCTTTCTGGGCTCTCTTCGTGTTGTCGGTGATTGGGAATTCATGGGATGAGCTGGTACCATTTTGCTATCTATGCCTTAAACTTGGTTTGATTTATAGAATAACAGCTTTTCAATGGTGAAAAAACTATTTTTGAGTTCGAAGGGGAACTTCCTTTGATGAATTGAACTTAGAAAGTCTTGTTCTGGTGGTGTTTCGTGCTCAATTCTGGTGGGGTGCAACGCTTGCTTTATAGTTTGTGATTCGCAGTGGCTGCACGTTCTGATTTTTGGTTTGTAGGTTTTAAATTGCTAAGGAATTGAATTTGGAAGATTTTATATGCTTTGGATGAATTTTGTTCCAAGATTTAGGTTCATTTGACACAGGACAGGTATATCAGAAGCGTACCTAATTTGATTAGGAAATTAGGTTCTTTGCATCGTGATCTGCACACAGAATGAATATTCTGCGGTTTTAAGCTTGAGGCAGATGAATACATGTCTGTGTTCGCTTTGCTTAACACCCCCCGGGGGTATTGTAATTAGTAACAAACACTTCTGTAGGAACCAGGTGATCATAGATGGTGTTGGGATATCGTTTTGTGCTTTATGGTTTACAAAATGGGTTTATAGAATGATCAATAGAAATTTAGAAAATATTAGGTTAAAGAAATATTAAAGCTAGTTGTGCCTTGATTTTGCAAACCAGAAGTGAGATAGATTGACTTAATAGTTGTAAGTTGTAACAATTCTTGGACTTGGTTTCTATTTATACATTTTGGAGATGAATGATACAGACACCTAAAATAGGTTGATTTCTTTCGATAGGCTTCTTGATATTTGTCTCTTCTGTATCCTTCTACATGGGGTATATACCCCACTTCAATGTTTCTAGTTGACTCTTTCCCTAGGATCTATATTCGTATTCATGATTTTCATGAGTTGGCAATTGGAAGATAAAATGTGAAAAGTAATTATGAAGATGTTACTATTCTATCTCGCCCATTTTTACTCTTTATATATGTGATGAGTTTAGATCAATGTGTACTTTTGTATATATGAAATATTGTTGTCACTTGTCACTAGGCAAAAAGAGGCTTGAGTCAGAAAGATGCACCAAGGTGGGGTGGCCACGTCATTGATGTAAGGAGGCCCTTTTGGAGAGAAAATGCATAATAATTAATCTAACGAAAAGTTCATAACCAATGTAAGAATACAATGCGGATTATGTCTTGAAAAAGTATCAAGAACAGAAAAGTAATCCAAAGCGACATATCGTAAACATAAAAAAAAAAAAATATTTGTGCATTTAATCAAATGCAGTTAAGTCATGAAAGACAGTATTTTTGGTAGCATGAATATTTGCTACATAACAGATGGAAAGCTTGCATAATGTTTATTGAATAGTTGTGTTGACTTGTTCTGTTGGATTTTTACAATCTTCAAGCATGCATCTCATAAAGTTGGTTTTTTTCTTGGGACATGAAGTTCGCCCATCATGGAAGAGCGGGTAATATATGGCAATTAGGTGTCTTTAAACCTGTTTAACTTGGTTTCTCTTCCCTAATCATGATAAAATAATCATAATCATAAAATAATGGCAGTAACAAAAAAACTTGCAGAATTTGATATTTTTGAGTGTCTTGAAGGGTGCATTCATCCAATTTTTTTGTCTTCCTTGGTGGTTACCTAGTTTATATATAATTTTGTTTTCTTAGGCAAATGAGTGATAGCAGAATATTTTTTCCCCAAACTTATGCAGGCTAGAAAACTTGAAGCTCAGTTGGATGAGCGAATGCATTCTTATCGTAAATTGGTTTCTGCTAATGTTTCTACAAAAGCTGATGCTGAAGAGAGTGATCTGGAATCTTGGATTGAGCAATTACTCAAACAACTCCAACAAGTAAACTCCCAGATGCAAGCCTGGGTATCATCTGGTGGGTCGGAAATGGTTTCTCATACTTTGACTAGACACCAAGAAATTCTGCAAGATCTCACCCAGGTATTCTATTGTTTGAGATTGAGTTACCCTATATCATTTTGTGTGAGCCTATGCATTTTCTGGTGTTTTGATTATTTTGCATTGCTTCAGTGAAGTCTGTATGCAAACAAGGGATGGATATTCTGACAACTGAGAAGGATTTTAAAATAAATCTATTCAACTTCTTCATTCCCATTCCTGGGCAGTAAATATTGTAGGGACTAAGAAGTTTTGCCAAATGAATTTATAAGTGATTTTTGGTCTAAAAAGAATCCTCTTGTTACAGCCTGAAGATAAACTGGTGGTGAATGTCATCAGCATTATTTCTTGCAAGAACCTTAAACTTGTGGTTGAATTGTAGATATTCCACATCAAGTCTACTTCTCTCTTTTCTTTGGAATGTTTTGTCTTTGTTTTTATTCATTATTTTATTTCTTCAAGCTTTTAAAGTTTTTGCACTAAGCTTAGACCTGTCAGACACCAACGTGTTGCTAGACGTAATTGAAGTGCAGGAGTTTTATCGTCTTCGGTCTAGCCTTAGAGCTAAGCAAGAACATGCTTCTCTACTAGAGGATTTTAAAGAATTCGATCGGACAAGATTAGACTTGGAAGAGGGTGCAGATTTTGAACAGCAAGCACTCCTAAAAGAGCATGCATCTATCAGCCGAAGTACAGGGCAGGTCAGTGACATGAAACAATTATTTTGCATTTCTGATATAAAGTTCCATTCTCTTTCTTTTAGTGGAATGCATTACTTGTTATATTATATATGCACCTTCTATTTCAAACTTCTATTTTTTGGGTATAACATTAAATCTCATTTGGATATTGTCTATTTTTTCTTTAGCTGGGCTAAGGGATTTGTATTGTAACTTACAAGTCATGTGTAAGCATCAAAAGATTTGTATTAGCCCATTAGGGTTTATAAAAGTGATAATAATGTTTGATGCTAGGGTGAAGGGGGGGTTGAGCCGTGGGAATCAGGTGAATGCCTTGTGAAACCTTTCAGGATAGCAGCTTATGTTATTTATTAAAAGGAAACTCCACGGGTTATTTCTATAGGGAGGATAGTGGGTGCCTAATTCTTGGGATGGTGAAATGTGCTCAAGAATTTTATTTTTTTTAAGTTATTGATTGGTAATCTAGTAAGTTTAAGTGTTAGATCGGAAGAAATATCATGACCCCCTGAAACAAAAATCTGGTTCTTTGGGTGGATAGGTAGTGAAATATTAGAATAAAAACCTTAGTATATTGTTAAGGCCTTCGTGGAATTTTCATCTGCAAGAAATGCTAAAAAACATGCCTTTCATCTGGGGGCACATGTCAAGCATGAAGAACTGCTTTTCCAACGAGCCTCATATTTTTCTTTAAATTTCTATCTATGGTTTTAAATGTGGTTGTCTTGTTTTGAACTGTTCTATTTATTCTTGTGCTGCAGATGGACACTGTTATTTCACAAGCACAAGCAACACTTGGCGCACTTGTCCTCCAGCGTTCAACTTTTGGTGGCATCAATTCAAAGCTCAGCAATGTGAGCAGTCGCCTCCCAACGGTATGACTCTTATTGGCATGGATTTGGTTTTTTAACAATTTTTCTCTTGGCCATTTACATCCTGCGTTGACTTATGATGTTGAATAAGGAGTACACAAAAAAAGGAACGACATTGAATAAGGATGTTAATTTATACTTGTGAAATATGAAGATAAATTTCATATTTCAGGAGAATGGATTAACTGCTGAAAGATGTTGCCATCTTGGATGTTAGTTTAAGTGATAAAGTTTTCGATTTGAAGTTTAGTATAGATGAAGGAGGAAATCAATTTCATTTATATCTAGGTATTTTCTGTGTCTATTTGGATGTTGTTAGGAATTCTGCTGTTTAATGTATCACTTAATGTTGCAGGTAAATAACATTCTTTCGGCAATAAAGCGAAAAAAGTCAATGGATACCATTATACTTTCCCTTGTTGCATCCGTATGCACATTTCTCATTTTCATCTACTGGCTAACCAAATGAGGATGTTTATTTTGGTGGGTGCTTGTCTTTAAGCTGTTGTATGCGTCTTGTCTCCTGGGCTTAGTTGTTTGTGCCATGCTGAAATGACATTTTTTTGAAGTTAGTGTATTGTTCATTTGATGATTCATCTCTGTATCATAAGCAATGCTTAGTAAAGATCATATACTTAAAATACATAAAACAAAATTGCTAAATATATATATAAAGCGGGAAAAAAGATCAAACAAACCTCAGATTGGCTGGTAAGTGATAATTATATAGTTTGTCAGGCCTTATCTTATATGAGGACGACAATCACATTATCACCATATCCATCTATTGAACAAGTCCAAAGAGAAACTGCATAATATTTGCACAGGGCCTGAAACGCCATTACATAATCTGCAACGGCAAGGCATCGCAGCCCCATCTCGTGGTTGGAACATCAAGAGAAGAGAAGTGTGGGAAAATGTATCTCCTCCACTTATCATGATCTGCAACGTTGGCGAACTGATCATATTAACACTTTACTCTGGCACATTATAAGCAAAAAATGATACCATATTTTGCAAGATAAACCGTTTCTTTAATTCTTTTGGAGAGGATGATTGATGCAGAAAAATAATTATTAATTAAGAATAATAAATGTTGAGTCATAGCTCTATGTATTTAGGTCTGAACTACTCAGGAGTCATGGTTCAATGTATTTGATCAATTAATAAATCCTAGAAGAGTCCAATCCGGTATTTAGGCTATTAGCACCAGTTAATTATATTCTAAAAAGTTAGTCAAAGTTCATAAATTTGATCATTTAAGAGTTATTCTATGGCAGGGTCACATAAGGTCTATTAAGTGTGATGCTTTATGTAATTCTGAGCGAAGAATTCAGTTAAGTCATTCAGAAATATTTGGTGTTTCTTTTAACTTGGGATAGAATTCTACTCAAAATAAACTCTCATCCAAGGAGGTGGACTCCTCCCAAGAAACCCTAGTATCCCACAAACCCTACCTACTACCATATTATCCCTTTTTCCATCCAACCCAGAATTTAAATAATTCCTGGACTACATCAATGATACCATATTTTGCAAGATGAACCGTTTTTTAATTCTTTTGGAGAGGTATGAGATATGGGCTTTACGGTATTGGCTTGATGCTTGGGAATTATTATCATTAACAAATATAAATGAGAAGTTCTTACACACTCCTGCAGTGGAGTACGTAAAAATTTATCAATATAGCTTCCTCTGAGTTGTTATGTAGCAATATAACGAGTAATGCGCCATGAACACGTGTTTCTATCTATCTTCTTCTGTCTTATTCATATCCACACTTCATTGGAGCACCTAGTATTGTGATTTGCATCTGACTGTAGTAGTGGGGATAAGTGGCCATGTTTGAGTTATCCTTAGATTTCATGTAGCTGTAATGGGTTGGTGATGGCGATGGAAAAATTCTTGATTCCCTCCTGATTACTTTTAGATAACTGATTCATATTAAAAAAAAAAAAGAGAAAGAAAACAAAAGAAGCAATAACATCTTACAAAGGGAGTTTGGGTCAAATTTGACATTGTAAAAATGCATTTGGGTTTTCAGCACAATTGACAAGCAGATAACGAAAAGCAAGTGCACACAAACCCCATTACATCTTTTTATCTCCAACCATGAACAGATATTTTGGTGTGCGTTGACTTGTGTCAACAATTATGTTTTATTTACAGTAGTATCTATTTAAGAACTCAATCATGCAAATCTCGTTCACACGAATTATAATTTAATAATCTATTTTTCAGCAAAAGAGGCGTAGTCTAATATGAACACACAAGCACACAAATACAATTGGTTTAAGAGTCGATCTCCAAAAGAAGAGGTCTTCAATTTGATAAATTCTTGTGTAGATTCTTAGACTAAGCTAATAATAAACACCAACACATCACCATTTTCTTTCAATTTCGTTTCCAACCGTTACTAATTCGTTCAGACTAATTTAATAGCTACAGATATAACTAGCCCTTGTTAAACCGACATAGGCTCGTTTGAATAAGTTTCTAAAAGAAGTACTTTTTTTATATATCTTATGTTAGTAGATTTTTTTTTTAAGAAAAAGTAATTTTGTATTTGAATACAATATTTAAGAAATACTTTTAAATAATAAAAAGACTTTTAAGTTTGTTTGAATAAAAAAGAATAGAAATAATTAATTTATATTAAAATTACTTAAAAAGACATTCAAATGTAAAATATGATGAGTTATGATATGTAAGATATGATTAAATGGACTAGCATAATAAGGATGGTGAAATTTTTAAGTATATCACGGTGATAACGTCATGAAAAATGAGACATAAGATAATAACAACATGTCTAATTGTGTACCCAAAGGCTTAACAACATGTTGCTAATGTTGTTCTATTTTACTTTCTCTAAGTGGTATAGTCATTGAAATCAGAATTCAATTTAACATATTAAGGCACAATGACTTAAAGTTGAGTTGTTTAAAATATAATTTATAAAATTACCTAAGAATGTTTATGTAAATAAAGTTTATAAGAAAGAAAAAGAGAGGATATAAAATATAATTTTTAATAAAAATAAATGATATTTTTATTATAAAATTATATTAAAAGTCAATTTTTCTTTTACTTTTTCTAAAAACTATAGATCATTGACTTCTAAAAAAAGAAATAAATTAATTTTTTTTTATCTTTTATTTTTTTTAAAGTTACATCTAAATATACTTGAAAATGTATTGAAGTACTTTTTTTTAAAATACTTTTTAAAAAAAAAAATATTCAAACGGACTCATATATACACCACTCTCTACAGGAAAAGAAATTCTGCATTTAGCAAAGACGTCAAAACCTTGTCAGATTTGAAGATCTCTTTCAAAGAATATCAAAGACGGATTTGCTTTTGCCATTAAGCATAAGTCGTTAGTGTAGTTCTCTGTACCAAAGACAAAAATAGATCTAGACAAAAGCGGGAGACAAAAGAAAAGTTTTAAGAAAATAGCACATGATCCACTATTTATATATAAGTCAAAATAGCACAAATTCATGCCAAAAACTGTAAATAATGCTTACAAGGAATAAAGTAGATTACGATAACAAACCTCAAAAGTGACATGAAATTGTCGCTTAACATGCGCAGAGAATTGAGTGGAGAACGTCAATTGATACATTACCCTCAGCTGGCCTGGCATAGATATGTAGGTTGGTTTGAATTAGTCTTCTATAGCAAGCTAATTGAGTTTGAAAACACTTAAATCTTCGCCCACCAACTTGTCTGGTTAAGTGGATGATGCCAGTATCATTATATTCAGGAACAACGTAGAGTTTGACCTATTAGAGATCACTGTGTGAGAGGCAAGAGTATTAAAATCTGAAGTCAGTCATAAGGCTGTTTAGGGAGAAAAAGAAAAAGCACTGCATACCAAATCAGTGAAGTGTATGTTTATGATATTAAGTACCTTAAGATTGAAAGTACATACATTTTCTCCTCCTCTAATTCACTGAACATAGAAAATACCTAGGACGCAATTTCTACTATCTTTCAAGATTCTGTACGCAAGAAAAGTTGCAGTGGGTTTTCCATTCTCTCTTCCTCTGATTCATTGATGCCCTTTAATGGTTTTCCTATACGAGGCAGACACAAAAGATATCCTTTTCTTGTCACTATACTTTCTTGTCAGGGATTTGATCCCAAGCCAACGTAAACACAAGCAGAAGAGTCAAACAATCTCGAAAGTTGTTACTTATCCATCACATGTCAAAGAATTAATTGCTAGGTATCACAGCCTGTTTTTGCAAGCCAACCGTCCGGCCTCGGTTGCTTGTGTCCAACACTTAGTGTTAGTTGTTGTGACAATAAAATATGGTTGCAAGTGAAAAGGTTCCAAACCTCGGGAAAGGGAAAGGGTTAGAAGAGAGAAATGAAGGCGACTAATAATTTTCCTTGGTACTTTGAGAAGATTGGAAATTGACTATGCCTGATCTATGCCTTGACTTCAGATGAAGATGTGGTAGGAGACACAAGCTACAATAGTTTAGCTTAATAATTGTGGAAACTTACCTAACATTTCCATTAGCAAATTCAACTGTCACCTAAATCTAGCTAACACACACTTTATGAACAGAAAACAATTTCACTTCCAAGAGAGAGACAACTAATCAACTTCAGAAAGAGAAAGGGGGAGATGGCAGGGAGAAGGGGTGGGAATGTCCAATTTATCTGCGGTGTTTTGGAAATTAAACTGCTGTATGAAATCATGCCACATGTTGTGTGGGACAGAAGAAGCATAATGGTGATATAATAAAGAACATGTATGATAGATGGAGCCTTTTTAGGAGAGAAAGTTGGGATTGGTTGCCTCTAGATGGGAATTCTTCATCTCATGCTTTTCTAGTCGAAGAAAGAACATAAACTGCCTTCTGAAATTCCTAGAATGGGCTTCAATTATTGAGTGTCAGGACAGAAACATCATCATCTTAACAAATATTTTTTGGTAAAGGAAGAAGAATAATAAAGAACCCATACGCAACTATGAAAAGATAATTTATGATGTCATATCAACCATGAGATCTCTCGGAGGAAAAGCAAGGCATTATGGGACACTTGGGAACCCCCAATGTCTAATTCCTTGATTCCAAATTTCAATAGGAACGTATAGCATTATTAAGGGTGAGTCTGTAACAAAGAACAGAAATGATATATGTACGTTCGTTTTTGCTTACCACCTTTACATCTCTTGTTTTTATTATTGATATATATAATATTGAAAATTGATTGATATAAGTGTAGTTTAATGATAGTTTGTCATATATGTGTGAGAGAAATTATAAAAAGGTTGAATCAACTCAATCAAGTAGTGTAAAAAATTTATCTCTTGTAGGAAAGCTTGAGTAGTCTCTTTAATTCGACATCTGATGTATAAACATTAGGGGAAAGAAAAAGACATCTATAACGCTGACAAAGATATCACTGTGCAGCATAAGAGAAAGTTTGACGCCAAACACCTTTTTTCTGGGTACAACATGACCAGATATTATGAACTTTTTTATTCAAATGCATTTCTTTTTTAAATTTTTTGGCTGAATTCTTATCACTCTGAGTTTTTAATTATATTTTTCTGGTGAATATTAATTAAATTTTTATTTCTAATCATTTGTAATAAGTTTTAGAGATCAAGTAGCCAAGCTGCCATTATTGCTTAGTGTCATATTGTTTATATTTGTCATTTTATGGACTAAGTATTTTGATCACGCTTCTTGATATGAAGGCTATCTAGACTGAAACAATTGGAAGAAGGTAAGTTGACTACGTTTCCATGCATGCACACTCTTGTTGTAATTGTCTAGTTGAGTACCTCTAGACAGTTACAACTCTATAATATAGAAAATAAAAATGTTTATAGAGTATACAATGAATAATCCTAAGCAATTACAGAGAATTTAAAAAAAACAAGAGAGATGTGATGAAGACTTTATCCTATCATTCCCTCAGTCTGTGTTTGTTGGGACAGCAAGCAAAGATTGGTCTAAAATATTGCAGAAAATTCCGAGTTGGTAAGCTCTGCGTGAATATGTCTGCAACATGTTCGTCGGTGGTTGTGTTGAAAAACAAGCTGTGAAATGTACAACTCATAAAGACTCTGTAAGCATTTGTGACACATGGTTGACCTATTTGTCGGTTCTTTGCAAGAGCTAAGGAAAGCACAGTAAGGATAGTGGTTTGGTCGAACGACAGGTGAGAAAGTTTGGTGCTAGTCAATCCCACATTTTTGTGAAAATCCCTGAGCAACCAAAGAAGCTTTAAGTCTGTCCACACCTCCATCTGTTTTTTTTTTTTTTTTTGTCCAGGGGGTGGGGGTTTGGGGATGGGGATGGGATGGGGAAGGGGTTGGGATTATCCTCTACCAGGATCGATCCCAGGGTGCAGTATTTCAAGGCACAATGCCTTACCACTATGCTACTGGCCTGACTGCCATTTGGTTTAAAGTTTAGTCATTAGCGCGAAACATCCACTAGGACCCTCCTACATTGACGTAAGGAGGTGGCGGCACCACGGTCCAGGTCCAATTGGCAATGAGGGCAACATATTCTTTGGCCTTGAATCATTTCTGGTATGAATCTAATACCGTGTAGAAAAGAAAAGTCAAAGAGTTTATTGATTATTGAAGATGTTTATATAGAGTACACCAAGGATAATCCTAAGGGATTATAGAGAAATTTAAAAAAAAAAAAAAGCAGACGAGATAAGATAAAGACTCTATGTATCCTAAGAGCTAATTGTCATGATGACTATGATAACCTAAACTTATATTTTGAATAATAATCTAGCATATAATACATTAAAATGGAGGATAATGATTGTTGTACATTTTTTTCTTTACCACCATTTTTTATCGGAGATTAATTGCTACACAGTATTCATACATATAGTGGGTTCTCTTAACTTCACACAAGAATTGAATCAATTCCTATGCAAGGATTAAAATGAAATAAATTTTACGCTACAAAAGTAATGAGCAAAATTCATGTTACTAAAATCAATTTTTGGACAGTGTGGACAGGTCCATTTCCTATGATCAGATAAACAAACCAATACGCAGGACAAGGACAGAATAGTTTCTGTGAAGATACTGCAAATCCACCAACAGGCTTAAGAAACTTAGAATACCACAACTTTTATATGACAAGTCCATTCTAAAATACTACACTACTCTGAAATTCAAAAGCAGGCTGTTGATTTTATCTTTGATTTTTAGCCTGTCTTGAACTATAGACATGAATATACCGAAAAAAGGCAGACCCCAAGACCAGAAACTAGTAATGTAAAGAGACAAGTGGGAAGACAAATAAAAGTTAGAAAAAACATCCAATGGGGTATGCGGTAGCAAAAGTTGTACGTGGGCGTTCCTCACAAGTTCCAATCAAACTGTTATGCAACACAACTCTCTCTCTCTCTCTCTCTCTCTCTCTCTCTCTCTCTAACATACATAAACAGATGTCTTATTTTTTAGGTCTTGCTATATTATGACCTCGTAACTGTAAAATAGGGATATCTACTTCTATACATAGCACAGAGCATTTATTGTTGTTGCATTTACAAACTTCATCTTTCTTGCTGTTAAACCAAACTTTCATCACCAATAAGAAGGTAATCTTTGCATATTTCTTCCCATATGGACCTTCAAAGTTCAGAGCCATGTCCATCTGAAAATTTGAACATCATCTCATTCTCAGAGACTCGCCCGTGCCCAAAACCTTCCATGGATACCCAGACAGAGAAGAGACAGACAGAGAAGGAAGATAAAAAACATCCACATGACTCAGCTCCTCGTCTTCTGCTGGATCTAAGTCTCTCTAGTAAGGATTCAGGTGATGACTCAAAGCCAGAACTCGATCTCATCAATTGTTTCGATACAAATTTATCAGCGAACTCCTCAGAATATAGTCATGGTAATGAACTGGAGCCTCGGATTTTCTCATGCAACTACTGCCAAAGAAAATTTTATAGTTCCCAGGCACTTGGGGGACACCAGAATGCACATAAGCGTGAAAGAACTTTGGCAAAAAGAGGACACAGAGTTGGTGCTGCAGTTTTAGTAAATTTTGGGCAGAGGTACTACACTGCGGCTTCTCTGCCTTCCCATGGCTCCTATAACAGATCACTTGGAATTCAGGTGCATTCTATGATTAGCAAACCCCCTTATCAAACACCCATTATTGGTTTGTGCGGTTCCCATGGCCAAAATGGGTGGCAGAGGCAACCTATGGCTTCACAACCGGCAATTGGGAAGCTTACATCCGGCAATTTTCATGTTGGGGCAGAAACTAAATCATCCTTGGCCGGTGGCTTTCCAAGGTTAGGCAAGTTTTCTCCAAGGATGGTGACAGAGGGACTTGGAGGTAACAGGTTGGGTACTATTACCCATTTGAAGACTAAGCAAGAGAAGTTGCAGAAGCTTGACTTATCCCTAAAACTCTAAGTAGTCCCCCCCCAATATGCCACACCCCATTTTAATTGTGTTTTTTCTCTATTGACCAAGAGCTTTCTATCTTTTTTCTCTTCTCTCTTTTGTCCTCGTGTATCTCTAGTTCCAGCAGCTGTAAATGCATTTTAGCTACTTAGCAGAGGTTGTGGTTTGATATTATTTGCGTTAATTTGTGATAATGGATTCTCTAAGGGTTAATTTCGAAGTCAAAACTTCAATCAAACTTTAAATTTGCTTTGTAATAGCATATTTAATTCAAACTCCCTTATCGCCAAAAGCTCATACACTACTTGGTCGGGAAGTTTGGTAAACTTCGAAACTAAATGCAGCCAAACTTTCTCACTTAATTGCAGAGGCAATTCTTCAATGCTTTTAGCCGTTTAAGAATTGATTTAGATTCATCTAAAAACATAAGCCAGTTCAAAATATTAGATTAGAAAAGAACCAACAGAGCAGGACAGCAGGCGGAGCTGATTTCACTGGACTGCTGATATTTTAAATATATTTGATCAAGCTTCTTCTTAGTGATGTGCTATCCTCCTTTTGGATACTGAGGATCTTCTACTCTCATAATTGAGAACTTCAATACTATGTCGTTAATTGTAGTTTCCCTTCTCACTAAGAAAAAATAAAGATATCCAAGGGGATTAATCGTCTTTGATAGAAGTTATATTTGAAAATGCACTTATGTCAACCTGGAACTGCTTGGATCAAGGTATATCTGTTTCAGATTTTGGGTGACAGATTTTCACACTCTGTAGAAATTTGTTTGCTAGCTAGTGACTGTCATTTTCTTATTTCTTATGGAAGATTGGTAAAATGTACACAAATTCAATAGTTGTGATTGTCTCAGTGACTCCTCCTTTGACCCACCTGCAGTTGGAGAAATAGACCATCTCTATTAGGATCTAAGAAGTAGGTGAGGAGAGCCATGTGAAAGTAAGCCACACAATGACACTCAGCTCTGATAGCACATCATTTTAAGAGAAATATATATAAATTCAATCTTGAATCTTGATTGCCTTAATTTCTTACCTACAAGATATCTTGAGCAGGACCCACAAATTTGTAGGTCCATATCTGCCTGATGTTAACGACCTAATCCAATTTTAATCATGAAACATCAGTACTGTGATAGAATTAAGATGCAAAAGTAACTGAAAATCTAGTCATTATGACAGTTAACAATCATAATAATCTCACACCAACATGGGATATGCTGAAGCGACAGTAGGATCTATGATGTTTCCAGACTTGGATTCTTAGTTTGGGCTTTCTTCTTGCCAAATGCTGCACTTCGGTTGGGCTGTCTGTTTTGCTTGCGGTGGCATGCCTCACTCTGCACCATTTTTCTACAGTTTTGCCTCCCAACCAAGAAAGAAACACTTTTAAGTGAACCAATACAATTTGAATTCGAGATTGTCTGTCCTTATCTTCAATGAAAGATAGGATATGAAATTTGAATTGACATCAACATCTCAGTTAGGCTGGTGAGACTAAATGTTAGTTCTTTCCTATTCTTATTCTGCTTTTACTTTGGTACACTGTTTGTATGTATGCCCTTCATCACATTAGCGTATCAGATCATAGATTTTAATAATTATTTAGTTTATTTTCCTTTCACTAAAATAAGTCATAATCACTTTATCTGTAACGAAACACACAACGCAGACAAGCTCAAGACTTAATATTGCTACCGGCCGGGAACAATAAGGCATAAGGCAAATTTTATGATACAATAATATCGTATGCAAAAACGTAAAGGTTAGTCTAATTATTAAGGATGTGTATTTTATGCCTTAATTACTTGGTTTAAACCTTGGACCAACATTTAAAGAAAATTAATTATTTTAAATGCATCATACCAATATAAAGAATGTGCCTTTAAACTCAATCAAGAAAAAAGTTAGTCTTAATTAACGTAAAAATTGACTCAAAATAACTTTACCATTAAAAGAAATATCTTATGCAATACATGTGTGACAATTTGTACATCATAAATTTCAATTTCAACTTGACATTTTTTTTAAGTGTAAATAATTGTATCTAAGTATAAAAAATTTTATAAAAAAATCTTTTTTTAATCAGGCTCGTATTCAGCCTTAACACTCTAAATATTCGAGTATCATTGGTCCATTTAGAAATTGATCCCACCATTAGCATATAGAAAGGACCAATTATGTTGCGGTATATTAACTTGACATAAGTTGTTATTCAAGTTTGTTTTTCTTGTCCCATACACCAAAGCTCTACATGATTCAAGGTTGTTATTCTTGTAAGGTTTCGTGTTATGTAGGATGGCTAAAGTTTTTTTTTTCTCTGAAAAAAATATATCCAAACCATTTACCATTAACTCATTTCTAGTAAATTTGGAATGACTTAGTTTGGTTTCAGTAATTTGTACATAAGAAGTTAGCAGAGATTAAAAAAATCATTAATTAATTTATTAAAGAGACCTTATATAGATTATTTAATGAGAAGTTTAAGTAATTAAAAACATAAAGGAGGAAAACTGACGAGATTCGAGGAAACCAACTTTATAAATTCAATCTCTCGACAACTAAATGAACTACTTACAAATACTTGTCACCAGCTATGCCAATGCCTGTTGCCTTCGGTTGAAGTCGTGCTTTGAATTGCACTGGCACGGGTTGGAATGCTGATACGTGTAACTAGCATAACGAGTTGCTACTACTTGCATAGACTTTCATATTCTGTTCAATTTTCTGTCTGGTTGAATTTGTGGAAAACCTCACTCAGCTGAGTTCACATTATTACATTGATTGACAAAGCCTCAATATTAACACGAATACATATCTGTCCCAAAAGTGAATCGCCAGGAAGAAATCTGGTCAATCATGTCCATTTTTTCAACTAATTAATCAGGTCATTGTAAATACCACAAAAATGAAGCATAGCAAGTTCCAACGAAACTGAAGGCTGCATGCTCAAACAATTTCAGAATCTTTATGAGTACTTGGTGCAGCACATGGAAGGAAAATGACACTTGAAGAATACATACAGCCCTTATTCAGCTATTGGGTCCTACTCATAAATTGTCACCGTTCATTATCATCAATTACTGTTCATCTATATGTAAATGAAAAATCAACAGAGGTGACAAATAAATAGATTGAATTATTAATGAATAGATAAAAAATAAATTATTTATTTATTTAAAATATATTAAAAAATTATTAAAATAATTCAATTTATTCATGATTTATTTTTATGTATAATATTCAATGCATCTTCAATTAGATGCATATAAACATCTCTTATATCAAAATACATTCTATTTTTCATATATATATATTAGATATAATAAATATTTTGATTAATCATTAACTAAAACTAATTCAATTAATTCAAATTTATTAAATTTATTATTATAATTAGATAATTTGGATTAGAAGGGTCACGGATCAATAAATCTAATTGCTACCCCTAGAAATCATAATCATAAAAAGTGAATAAGTATGTATCATTTTCTAAGAAAAAAAAAAAATCTTTCCATCATAGATGTGGTAATTCGCTATCTTATGTTTCATCTGTTTTTTTCAGGAGGGGGGCGAGGTCCGCAGTAAAAACTCCAAATACAACAGGACCATTCCCTATTACGGTATAACATTTCCACCAACACCAACTATAAATTTAAAGTAGTGATCAATGAAAATGTATACGCACTTAGATGCAGTGCGAAACTAAATAGAGATATGATATGGCTTATATCCTCTAGAACACTGAAAATCCAATCCCGTTATTTCCTTTCAATAAAAGACTTAACCGTCCCCATCCATCTTATGAACTCTGTTTTACCCTTGTTTTTCATGTACTCATGCAAGAAAACGGCAAGTTTATCATTTATACCCCTTACTTCCAAGAAATCATACAGGCTATCTTGCAACTCATCGTCCAATTCCCTGTCAAGCATCAACAACAAAAGGTGTAAACACAGAATTCTAAATCTAGAAACCACCTAAAGTTATAAGCTAACAATTAGGACTGGAAATGTGCAGGTAACCTACTTGAATTCAGGACCCGCATAAGGCTCAGCTAGCATCTTCTCACTTGCACGAATGAACAGCTTTTTTATTTCTATACTGTCTGGCCAAGCAGAGCACATGATCTCCAAGACACCACCATCTTCTCCCTTGGAGATGTTGACAATCAAGGTAATGTGTAGCTGCATATCTTCCCCAGTGGCTCCACCACCACTTGCACTTGGAGCAGGAACAGCTCCATCAAACATGGTGACTTCAACTTTAATATCTTCATCATCTCCAAATTTTCTTTTCAATCTAATCCATTGCTCCCCAGGTCGGTCATCCAACTTAAAGGAATCAAAATTGGTAACAGGCTGCAAAACAAGAACAGCCCATCCCCCCACCCCCAAACACAGAAAAGACGAACAGAAGAGAGGATTAAGTCCTTCTGGGAAACCAAACCAGGAGGGAAAGTTGTAAGTTTGCATGTTCAAAAGTATAACTTTACCAAATCTAACCGAAGACAGGTGGAAAATTTCCCTAAACGATGTTGCTTGCCAAGAAAATTATGAAAAAAAAAACCTAAAAAAAAGAAAATTGCAGCCTCATTGATGTAAAAGGTAACCACCCTACTAGAAAGAAATCTAATCTCATCTGCTGATTTCCATCACAACATCCAGTGCTTAAGAAACACTAAACAGTACGTTTGGCTCAGCATTTGGGAGCTCTTCTCAAACGTGATTTTTGGGCAGAAGCTAAAAATTATAACTTCTCCCCCGCAACTTAATTCTTAAAATCATGTTTGAGTGGCTCCACCGCCCATCCAAACGCTCACTATATTAGAAGATCAAATCCTTTCACCTGCAAAAAAATCAAAGAAGTCCAACAGGATTCATGTAATCGAAATCGTTCTCTTTTCCAACTCTCTCAATAACAAAGAAAATCCCCATTACCCTTTTTCCCTTAATCAAATCCATTACACATCTAACGGAACACACAGCCAGGAATTTTTTTTTTTTTTTTAAGGAAAAATTAGATATCAATTATGAGTGACAAGGTAACAGAAACGTATTTGACAGGAAAAAGTAAAAACCTGTTTGGGAGGAGAGGATTCGAGCTCGTACCGAATCTCGTCCCTGAGGAGTCTTAAGATGTTTCCTTCGAAAGCTGATTTGCGCAAGTCGGAGATGTAAGTTCTTCGAAAATGGCGGAGAGGGTTTCGGGCGGAGATGTTCTTTCCATGGACGAGGGCAAAAGGTGATGCATGTGTTGTTGATGGAGAAGATGCTGAGTTAGGGTTTTTCTCAGGGAATGGAATAGGCGTGCCATTGAAGGACGGAGGTGTTGCACAGTGGAGATTCCGAAAGAAAGTGCAGGGTTTAGTGGCAAATTCCCGTAACCAAAAGGAGGTGTCTTTAAATTTAAAAAAAAAAAAAAAGACCTGCAAAAAATACAAATATTTAAAAGGTTATAAAAACAAAAATTGAAATGTACAACTAACTTTAAAATAAAACTAATTATAAACTCATCGTTTAAGTCTCTAAAAGAAGCTGTGCCAAAAAAAAGAACATCTCTTAAGACGATAGAGTGTTTAGATATTCTGACAACAAAATTATTGAAAATACTATTCATGAATATAAATAAAATATATAAATTAAATATAATTAACACAATTGTCGTAATTCAGCTTTACTTTATGAAAAGATGAATAGCATATAGAAATTCTCACAACAAAAATCATTGAAAATAATATCAATGTACAAAGATAAAATGCAATAATCAAATATAATTGATACATGTATTAGAATTTAATTGGCTTAGTGTGTGTTTAGATTAGAGTTTATAAATTTAATTTTATATTAACTTAATTTTGATTAAAAGTAAATTTGAATGAAATGATTTATATTTAATAAAAAATTACGTTCAATTCAGTAAAAAATAATTATTTTAAATCAAATGAGATTTTAAAACTATAATTACATTTAAAAAATAATATAAATATCAAAATAAATAAGATAAAAAAATAAATCAAAGCTCGTTTGAGCCTCCAAAAATTAATTTGAACGGGATAAATGCCTACCTAAATACACCCATAAACTCAAAAAAAATACTCATTCATAAGTTGAGAATACAAAAAATAAGTTGTCATAGAATCTCTTATAGAAATTGTAATATTTAGTATACTTTGTCTTAGTTAATACAGTTAGTTAGTTAGTTAATTAGTTAGTTAGTTAGTAATAATTTGTATAAATAAGAGTAGAATGATAATAATTGTAGCATTAATTCATTATAGAAAAATTAATAAGACTAGAGAATAAGAGTATTTAAATTTTTTATTATTTGTATCTAGTGTGATTATATCAATTAGTGTTTTTTTTTTGTTACATAATATAATTTTTATATATTATAATTAAAAGATTCTGTCATTCTTGATATTGTAAAAATAATCAATCTTTGAAAAAAAAAATAAAAACGGGAGGTAAGTTAGAAAATTTACATAGAAAGTAATTTTGATAGATTCATTTTTCTTCCAGTAAAAAAAGAAAAAAAAAAAACCAATAGTTCTGCCTGCTTTAGTGCTTTTTGACCAAGTATTTTTGTGTAACTTATGAATGTGGCTTTTGGTGTAACTTAACACAGTACAAACTAAAAAAATTACTTCTCTCTTTTAAGAGTTTCAGTATATATTTTTTTCTATTATTTGATTCACATTTTTTCACAAGGTATAAAAGATACTAACAATTATTGCTATTGGATGATGAAGAAATATCTTGAATGCCGGTGCAATCTTATGCTGGTCCGCCAAATACAAGTATCTTACTCAGGAATCCAAGATACTAGTATGCTATGAAAATATGCTGGTGCACCCAGATATAAAAGAAATAGTAGTCTATATCATAGTTTTAAAATAATCTAAATTATATATATATATATATATATATATATATATATATATATATATATTAGTTTTTAACTATACATATTATTATGAGATTAACCTTTTAGATATTATCATAGTTAAAAAGCTCTCTCAATAAGTGACTCTTTCAAAAATTGTATCTGTATTTTTCATCTGAATAATGAGCACATTTTCAAATAATATAAGTATCAAAATAATTCCAAACAGTGGGTTAAGCTTATTTTATTTAAAATGAGCTATCACTCAGTTCGTCAAGTTAGTTCTTTTGGTTCAAAAAACTTTTGGGTCAGACTGTGTTTTCATAAGATCAATTACGAAAATCGGGAAAAATTAGGCTGGATGAAAAAGGTGACTAGCCCAAATCAGCTTGCCTATTTAATCACTTGAATTAAGTTATTTTTTTTCTCCTAAGAAATGTAACATCACTTAGGATATTAAAATCGCTTCTCCTCACAAAATATTCTTTAACCCTGTATTTGGAATCAATAAAAAATAAAATTGATTTCATCTGATTTAAGTTTAAATAATTTAATTTGATTTAAAAATCATATTTATATTTGAAAATCACTATAAAATTAAACAAATTTCTATTTTATAATCTTCTAAATAAAAAATTTTATTTATAAATTAAATTAATTCTTAAGATGATTCTAAACATACCCTAACAGAATTCAAACTTTTAATATTGTAAGTTTTTTTTCACTAAAAGTTTAACTTACTTATTACTAATTCACACTATTGTGAGCCCACTTGAATCAAATTAACCATCTGTTGAGCATAAATATTATGATTTATGATCAGCAGGTCCCGTCCTTAATTTTCCTTCCAAGTACCTGGAGGTGATTAATGAACGCATTCCACATCAAAGGCCTAGCAGTCACCAGATATGCGGTTCACTTTTAAAACATAAAGGAGAATCTAAAGAAACTCAAAAACAGGTTCCTTATCTTTCATACTAAAGCTACACTTCAAATATGTGATATTCACACATTCATGTTCAGATTTCACAAAAGAACCGGTTCACCGTGAATATCACAACATAAACTCAACCTATATATTTTAATAATCATATATTTACTGGGAAGAATTTAAAAATTCATAGACCGTTCTTCCTAGAAGTGTGTTTAAAAAGCACGATCTGTGAACTTGTAAATTCAAGGATTCAAGGGAACAATCATTTGAACGCCAGGCTGTACAAATCGGAATAGTATAAAATATCAACCAAAACTCTCTATACCAGTCACTTTTTGGATTTACATTGCTTCATCCAAGTGAAAGAAGCAAAGTGAACTGCCAGATAGAGAATACCATGATTTTCGGTCAAAATCCAGCCAGCCCCTTTGTAGGGAGATGCCACACATGATGCATCCAAATTTTACTCCCCAAGACATTCTAAATGATCATAACCCGGAAAAAATCTGTTACTTTAATGGCTTCTTACATGATTGCAGAAGTATAAAGCCCAACTAGGTTTTGCTTTCACGTTTCCACCTATAGCAATAAAATTGATGCACCAAAGATAGCTTTCTTATTTAAATCTTCCTCTCCAGCAGAACTTAAGAAAAGCTTTCCCACAAAGGATGGGGCTTGACAGGTTTGATGATTTGTGGAACATGGTTAAATAACTATCCATTTAAGAAAATTTTCGATAAAAAGCTCTTCGACGTCTGATCAATTATGCACAATGACTAAAAATTTTCTTCAGATCCTAGTACATTAAGAAGCCCCTCCACCTTGATTCTGGCCTTTCTGGTCCTGAAGAGAAGAATTTCGAGTTGCCATTGAACCCTTTATACTCTCTTGACCAAATTCTGGCTTTGGCTTGAGAGAGTTGTGCTTACCAAAATGGTCTTCATCTACAGCTTTATTTGATGCTGAACCACTACTCCTGCCACTTTGTGCAGAAGAATTTGGGGGTTTTTTCTCATCATCGGTAACCTGATTTTTGGCCAGGTTGCTGCTTGATTGTTTCTTTGTTTCAACCACAATCTCCTTCACAGCCTCTTCAAGTTTGTCAAGTCTCACTTTCACCTCCAAAAGCTGAGGATCAGATTTTGCTTCCTTTTCCTCTGGGGGATTTAGCTCCATTTCTTTTTCTTTTTCCTTCGCTTCCTCTTCTTCCTTCTGCTTCCTTTTCTGCTCCACTTCCTGTGAGGCAATTTGGAGAAAAGCCATTATCAAAAGGGAAATCAACCCCCAAAAAAAAAAGGATTACTATTCATGATTGATCCGATACACAGACAAAAACCCACAACTTCTGTTTGTCAAGTACCAACAAGGAACAGGTCCAACAAAAACTAGCATAGAATATAATCTAGGAAACAATAATATATATCTGATAAATAGTAAATAAGTAACACACCACATCTCTCATTTGTTTCAACCTGCAATTCCACAATGCTGCCACAACAAATAATTGCAGAATGTTTGAAGTAGCAAGGATGTGATTTATATAGGACCGATGTCTACCCAGGAGAAAGAAATGCATCACAAATTCACAATACTGAATACTCTCTACAAGTCTTGTTATCTTATCATACATAAAGGTCCATTTCTAAAGGGTTCCATACAGTTTATTTAAAGAAAAGGAGAGTCAGAGCCCAGGAAAGGTATAAATACAAAGAGAAATGATGACAGACATCCTAACAAAAATTATATGGTGCTGAAAAACTTCGTTATAATATTGTACAATATTGGTACAAAGGAAAGGAAACTTACCGCCCCCATTTTTCTCATTTCATAACGAGCATACTGCGCCACCAAATACACAGCTGTGGCAGGGAAAAAAAAAGACTTGGATGTTAGCAGTAGAATTTTTTTTTTTTTTTATAAAAATGTTAATTATGGAAGAAAGACTTAAAAGCGTCAGTATCATACCCAAGGAAGGCAAACAGGCAAAAAAGAGTTGTACAAGATGGAAATCAATCCTGACCAAGGAAGAACAGAGATGTAAGGTAAGAATCTCTTTCCAGCTACTAACTTAAACATTGTGATTGGGTAAAGCAAGCAGCAATATGAAGCATATAATTGCTAATAAAAAGGAAAACAGTAATATAAAGAAATCTAGGAATCATCCCCCCCCCCCCCAAAAAAAAAAAAACTGAACAGGTTTTTTAGTGAATTCCCTTGCAGCATGAAACCCAACTGTGATAACAAAAAAAGATGCACATAGACGTGTTAAAATAGGAGTCATAGTGAATTTCGGTTTCCATTTCCAAGGAAACAAATCAAGCAACAGTGAAATGAAGCTGCTCGACGAAATGCCCAACAGAGCAAAAGCCGAACTGGCCCAACTAAACCAACCTATACACATCAAACATTGGCAGAAACCAGCAACGGCGCTCAGAGAATGAAAAAAAAAGAGGGAAGATTTTGGAAGCAAAATGCAATACCCAAATTTCTTCTGCTTTGGAGAGTCAGTGAAAAGGATCTTAGCCGCAGTCATCATGTCAAGATTCTCCAGCTGCCGATACCGTTCATCAGCAACGATGTCGTTGTTCTTGGCAGGATTGGTTGAAGTGGAACTGGTTTTGGTGTTGTTGCAGAATGATCTGGTTCCGAGAAACTTGAATCGCTCCGAGAAGCGCACCCAGCTTCCCCGGGCGCGAAACATAGCAACTCTCTTCCTTGATCCTTCCTTGTCCAAACATCTACCTCTACGGAGTCAAGTTCAAATTGGAAAATCGGATCTTCCATTTGGTGAATACCCGGCCCAATGCCAGAGTGGACTGGACCCATTACGTGCCCATTTCTTTTGCTAAATTCTATCTGGAAAAAAAAAAACAGTAATTAAAGAGAGTGTAATTTAAGGTCATACTCTTCCTTTGGAAATTCATGTATTTTTGTTGTTTTGCTGATATTCAGGTATTCTCTAATCTTCGAAAGTATGGGTGGCAAATAAATAAATTGTATAGATTTTGAATTGAATCATTAATAGATGAAAAATAAATAAATAAATAATTTATTTATAATTTATTAAAAAATTATTAAAATTATTCAATATATTTATAATTTATTTTAATAGATAATATTTAATTTATTTATTAATTTATTTTAATAAATAAATATTTAATTATTTATTTTTAACTAGATGTATCCAAACATTTTATATATCTAAATACATTATATTCTTCAAATTATATATTAGTTGATCTATTAATTAAAATTAATCTAATTTGTCTAAATTTATTAAATATATTATTATAACTAAATAGATTCGATTAAATCTAAATATGAATAAATTATATAGATTATAGATTCATAAATTTAATTACTAACCCTACTCCAAAGGGATGCGCATCTATTGTTCAAGATGATACTAGGGCTGTTTTTATAAATGTTTAGTTTTGTTTCTTCTATTTTTTTTTTAAAAAAAAGAAATTATTTTATTAATGATTATATATTTTGAAAAAATAAAGTATGAGTTTAATTTTGATTCATTACTAATATATTTTATATACTATCATTTAATATTATGTTAATAAATTATTATAAAAATTTAGTTTTTTAAGTAATTGTTGTCATAAATAAAATTTTTTAAAAATGTATCAATACTTGATTAAATTATTTTATAATAGTAGATAAAAATTAAATCTATTAATTATATTTAATAATTACTTGAATTACTATAACATAAAATTTACTTATAAATGTCAAGTCTTAAAATACTTCTACGCGAGAACACCTAATACTAATAGTAAGTTAAAAAGTGCAAAATCTAACAGAACGATTTTGTAGGGAGAATGCAACTATAAGAGAGAAAAAAAATTGAAAGAATAATATAGGAGAAAGCAGACAGAGCTTGAAATTTTATTTTCTAAAAATGGTTTTAAAATTTGGAATACGAAATGTTATCTCCAATTTCTTGAACATTCGAAAATCAAGTCAAATTATGTAACGGAAAGTCGCATTTATCCATTTGAATAAATTTAGATAAAGAGATAAGAGTTAAACGGCAATTCTCTGTTCAGTTGTCATTCTTTTTCAATTTTTTTTTATACATTCTTTCCAAATTTACTATTCCATCGAACTTCAAAACCTTTTTGCATAAAACTTTATTCCCACTAGGATAAGAAAACTTTTATGGCCCCAAAACCGGTTGTGGAATCTCTAATTTCCTTTTAAAAATTCATGCCACCAATCTCATCCACATGAGATTAGAATTTGCTTGTGTTATTATTTACTACACCCACGTGAGGGAGGGCACAGACTAAAGTCCATGATATGCATGATTATCATCACCCATAAACAACAACAAACGGAGAATAGAGGTCTAATCTAATTAATTACTACTAGTCATACTTCTTTCCGAGGTCAAAGTCAGTGTCTTTCTAACCTCTTTACTTGACTTTGTGAAGTAGAAGCCTGGAAGGATATACTTTAAAACGGGACAATGAGAGGAAATTTTTCTGTATGATCACGAAATAAGTGTTTTTATTTTATTTTATATTTTTTTAGGGGTTTTTTTATATAATTAAATGTTAGAAAAGTGTATAAAAAAATTAACCTTAATATCATATATTTATCTTGCATTCATCTTCACAAGACAACAAAAGCACTTAAAGATTGCTCCAATGAGTTAGTGTGAATCATAACAATAACTCTGTTATAATCCTAATTACAATCTTTAATCCAAAATAAAAAGAAGGTAACTAAATCAATTATCATATAGTTGTGCTGGACCCCACTGTCCTTTCCCCCAAAACCATCATGACCTTTCCTTTTCTTTACTTTTAAATCAAACCTCCGCTAATCACAGTTCATTATATATAGAATAAGGAACCCTACCATAAACCATAATCATGAGCAAACGTTACTTTCTTTGTTCTAAGAAAATTTTTAAATTTTTTCAAAAATAAGATACTACATCTGAGACCGGCTCATGTTCAGGTAGAACCGTAATTTTGCTCCAAGTCTGAGGGCATTCATGTACAAAACGCTGATTTATAAATAGAAAGATATACATGCAGCCCCCTACGCTCAGAATTATCAGAGAAGCACCGGCAACGCCAGCCGCCGGTGGAACCCATTGCCAAGCCGAGGAAGCTTCTCACTCTCTTCTTCTTCTTCTTCTTCTCTCTCTCTCTTTTTCAAAAGTCGGATACCCAATTGGGGAAAGTAAATAAATTTAGAAACTTTCAGCGAAAAAAATCCACTCCACATTCGCTTCCCGTTGAGCTCTGCTTCTTCCCGATAAACAGATGAAGTTGATGTAGCTGAAGAAAACGACGCCGCATAATGCTGTGCAGGAGGAGCTCCCGGAACGGCGGCGGTTCGGGATCGGTGCCGGTGTACCTCAACGTTTACGATCTGACACCCATCAACGGCTACGCTTACTGGTTCGGCCTCGGAGTGTACCATTCCGGCGTGCAAGGTTCGTCTTCTTCGAGCTCATTTCTCAAACCCACTCTTGTTCCCAATCAAATCTGCAGAAGAACCCAGTTCAGATCTACGATCTGTGAGGGGAAAAAAAACCAGTTTTTTTTTTCAAATTTTTTGGATTTTTTGGGTTCAGTTCACGAAGTAGAGTACGCGTTCGGGGCTCACGAGTACTCGACGACGGGGATTTTCGAAGGGGAACCGAAGCGGTGCGATGGGTTCAGGTTCAGGAAGACGATACTGATCGGGAAGACGGGTATGGGTCCGGGGGAGGTGAGGGCAGTGATGGAGGAGCTCGCCGGGGAGTACAGAGGGAATGCCTACAATTTGATCACCAAGAACTGCAACCATTTCTGCAACGACGCTTGCCTTAGGCTCACGGGAAATTCCATACCCAGTTGGGTCAATCGTCTTGCCAGAATCGGTAACCCACAAGAACAACACCTTCTTTCTTTTTTTTCCTCATTTTCCAGCTTCAGAGATTAATGGAGTATTTTAGTTTCAATTATTGATCTGCTTTTTCACTTCAGATTCTCTTGTTTCGTTATTGAAAATTGAAAATCGAAAATATAATGCTATTGATCTTTGTTGAAATTTTACTACTTGAGTTTTCTGAAAGATATGCTAGTTATTATCCTAGTTTTTGTTTTTGGAAAATAATTGTAGCCGTATTCAAATGTTGTTACTCAGTGAAAACGAAATTAGTTCAAATTAATAATGATAAAATTCGTACGTGTGGATTAATTCATTTGTTATAAAAACAATTTATAATTAAAATTTTATTAAATAAATTTCGGAAAAAAACCTATTATCAAATAAAAATTATCCACATGGCATCGGAATGGTTGAATCTATTTTATAGATGATGGGACAAACAGAAAATATAATAGAAGAAATAAAAAGAAATTACTTTGGTATAATTTTGACTCATTTGTAATATAAGTAGCACCCCATGTCATGTAAATTGTTATGGAAAACTAATTGATAATGACAATAATAGCAACATTTGCCACCTGCCACTATTATTTTAAATAGCTTATGGGATCTGCTTTTTTTTTTCCCCAACTGTATAAGCATGTATAAATTCTCTGTGGCAATAATTGAGGTAATAAACAATTCATAAGGAAAAGACAAGTAACTTTATTTGATTTTGTTTTATGAAAGTGGATGCTAAAGTTTCAAAATTGAGATTAATTTAAGTCCACCTGATTGATTTTATGCTTGGGTTGTTGGCTCATATTTTTGCAGGTTTTTTATGCAATTGTGTTATTCCTGTGACTTTAAACTCAACCAAAGTGAGGCATCACAGAATAGAAGACAAGCAATGTGAAGGAGAGAAGCAAGCATTAACAAGTGAGTCCAACAAGCTCACTGCTTCAAATTCAACATCATCTTCCTCATCACCCTCTGTTTCTGGCTCCGGGGTGCGCAGGGGAAGGAGCCGGAGCAGACGTGCCCTTCCTCCTTCTTCACCTTTGATTCTTGGGTCTTCTTCATCTTGATGTCCAAAATCTGAAATTTTTATTTTTCTTTCTCTTTTTGCTTTGTTCAATTACACAAGTTGCTCTAAGGAAGAAAAGCGACAGATCAGATTTTCAATTAAAAATTGGTTATTCTTCATTCTTTTCATCCAACTACTTTCTAAAGTATCAAGAAATCTGGCAGGAATCCCGGAGCTCATACTGCCTTTGTGTTACCGCGGCCAGTTCTTATTCAGGTTCAATCAAAAACGTCATAAAAATAATTCTAACATAATAACATGTAATTTATGAAAATATTTATTAATTTTTTTTAAAAAATTAATGTCCAACTGATTTAATTAATGGCTGATTTTGTGTAATTCAGATAATAAATTCAAATATAATTACATATATTTATATTAACTTATTTTGTATTAAAAATTTTAATTTAAAATTTATTTCTTTTACTCACAAACAAAAGCAAAAAATTATAATATTAAGATGGAGTTTAGTTATATGTTTTATAAATATTAAATAAAAAAATAAAATATTTAATATTTCAAAATATAAAAAGTATTTAATATTTATTTTATTTTATAATAAAAAATTATAAATAGAATGAATTAAAAAAATATAAAATTATTTTATGAGTTCTGTTATTTTGTAGGAAAACATTTTTTCACGAATTTTACGAATGACTCACCCAAAATATATCAGGTGATCCCATATCTCAAGATCACATACAAAATAACAACTCCCATTTTATAACAAATAAAAATTAAAAAATTTATTTCACGCGCAAGGTAATCTCTTCCACGCCAAAGGAGGGCCACCGTCGCTCTAGACAAAGGACCTCCACTCTTCAGATGCAGGCCAGGCCACCATTATTCCAAAACAAGACCTTGACGCTCTGGATGCAGGCCACAGCCACTCCAGATGCTGGACCTTGCCGCTCCCGCCCCAGACACAAGAAAAGAGGGGAAATCCATCGTGTTCCAGACGCAAGAACCACCATGAAAACTCGACGGTGGCCAGAGCGGCTCTCTTGATGGTGCGATGGGGAGGCCTTGGCGCCTTGCCCATGAAATCTTAACGGTGGCCTCGGGCCAGAGGTGAGGAAAAGAATGGAGAGGCTTTGTTTTGTTTTTTGTTTTTTGTTTTTTTTTTACCTAGTTGCGTGGTATTTCACCTAAATACCAGGTCATCCGTAATGTTTTTAGGGAAAGTCTTTCACAACAAATAGTATTATCCTTATTCTATTATATAAGATGTCTTAAATCATGCTTATTTTGAAGAAGGCCTTAGTAGCATATGCAAATAGATTTTCACATGAAATTGGCGTGTGATGTAATGATGGAACCCATTTTGAGACATTATCTCTTTGATTGTGTCGATGATATGAATGATGAATTAATGATAATCCTCCTGATGCATCCTCCGTCACACATGCTGAGATAGTGAGATGCACAAAGTGAAAGTGACAAGTGTAGTTGCCGATGCCAAGCAGTGGAGAGAGAGTGGCTTTGGAACATTGGTGCTGTCATTTTCTGTCAAACTCTGTCGCCATAGTTAATTTTCTTTTTAGTGTAATGACTTTTGCTATTTGGACGTTTACCCTTTTTCCATTAGAGTCAACAAAGCTGGATCTTTCAACAACTACTTTTGACTAGCATTCTAGCAATAACGCCATGGATCATACAATGAAGCAACTCAGTAACACTTTCCATTTTGTTGCTTTTTTTTTTTTCTAAACAAAATTGCAGGGCTAAGAACAGCAAGATAATTTATGTTTAAGGAAGGAAAGCCACGAAGTTTCATTACAATAATGCGATCTAGATGAATTTCTTCTAAGAAAAAAACTCAAACTTATTTATCCATGATGGTGCAATAGAAGACATAAGTGAAAGAGGTCGGGCAAAATGGTTGTCACCGCCAACTAACGAATCAACATAACCAAGTGGGTAGTGTGAAAATATGAGTACATAACTGTTAATTCTAGAAGATTTGTTAGCATCGGCTATTACTTCCAATAAGTTGAGATGTGAACTTTCAACTATTTTATGTGTAATATGTCAACAATTCCAACTCATACATTGAAAATTTCCTAAATCTTAAGCTTTTTTTAATATAATAAGGGTACTGCCGAGTACTGTCAGTTAACTTTTATGTCAATTAAAATTAAATTACTCTTCGAGGGATCTTAGCAGTACACTTCTCACATTAGCATGATGCATTTAGTAATTTTCTTTTTTAAGTGCTAATTGATGATTTAAACCCAAATAATCAAGATAAGGAGTACATCTTTTTAATTACTAAATCATTATTTTAATTGGACTAATTAAATAGTTTGCAATTAAATAGAGTGCGCTGATGATGTTAACGACCAACAAACCAATTAGACATCAAATGCACTATAATTCTAAAACTATACTTACATCCCCTAATAATTTAATACTCTAAAATAAGTACCCGATACGCATTTCTGGATTCAATGTGAATTTATATAATTTGTTTTGAGATATTGTACAAAAATATGTATAAATTGTTATTATGTCTAAAGTATAATTTTATATAATATTACCTATGCAAACATTAATATTCACAATATGTCTTTTGTGGTATTTTTAGTATTCTATCTATCTAAAAACGAAAATTTGTCATGCAATACATTTAGTTCTCCACTCTCTTAATTTGGTTTCTCATATATATACAATAATGATACTTTCACATTTTTCGTTATTTATATTTAATTTTTAAAAACTATTAGATACGAAATGTGTTTTATTTAAAATTTTTCACATGACTCATATTCTTTACAGTTTACACCTCTTACATTTTTTTTATTAATAAAATTTTAAGTTAAAAGAAAGGTGCCTCATTTTAAAGTTAGGATAGACCTTTGAGATCAACAAGTACTTATAAAAAATCTTACAGATAACCCACCATTAAAAAAATAAGTGATCAAAATGAAAATCAAACTTATAATTGTCAAATTACGAATCCATCCTTTCCCCTTGAATTATATTTGCCCGGCGTTTATAATCCTGTCACTATATATATACATACATATATTTTTACCTTTTGCATTCTCGTGCTTCTAAGCGTCAAAGACAAATGTGGCTAGAAAAAATTAACTGAAAATGTTGAAAATGTAACCACATTAATAATTGTGCCTATAGTGTTAAAAAGAGTTTACAAACATCGTTAGTGCTTTCTTATCATTTTGATGAGCAAAGTAATAATTTTTACCCAACTCCTGTAAGTGCACATGATCGTATAGATTGCATCATCTAGATTCAAATGGCTTTATTGTTAACTGGAGATAAAATTAAAAGTATCAGCTAGCTAAATTGGCAAAGACATGTGATTGTAGGAACTTAAGATCAAATATCACTTTCATCAAGGATGTAGAGGTTAAGGAAGCGCAAAAGTTTACTCCTGTACGTACATCCCACAATCACAAAATTGAAAAAAAAAAAAAAAAACTCAACTAAATGATGTGTAACTATGACAATAAAAGACTAGCCTTACTCAATACTCAATACCCCAATTCAATAAAAAGCTCTTTTGTGAATGATATAAATAGGATAGGTGATGTTGGCATTGGCAATGATCACAAAGTACAGCATGTATCTAGCCTCAACTGCATCTATAGCGTAAAATGGAAATTTCAAAGACAAGTAACAACGGTTAATGTTTAGAATAACCTATAAGAAACTGGGCCAACAGAAGGAAAACAACTTCTTTTCTTTTTCATACATAAAATGGACAATAAAAGAAGCCACAAGGCATCTATCTGATCAGTAGTCCGACACTTTCTCCTACTTGAATGGGAGTGCTGCCAACAAATCAATCAGCAAAAGTTAGTACGCATATTTGAAATGCCACAAAAAGAAGAGTAATGCCCACATGGCTAAAACTTAAAACAAAGTTTCATGAACACATGGATACCAATGATTGCAGTTTACAGCAGAGAATCAGGTGGCTGAAGGATATCAGATTACTTTTGCTTTTCTCGCACCCATTCAACAAAATTGTCCAGGATCAAGGGCCAGGCAAGTTCTGGATTATAGTCATTAAGCTTCGGAAAAGTTATCTGTGTGGAGACAGAAATTTGCAGGTCAGTTAGATCCAAAAAAATAAGGATCTATGAAAAGCACAGAACATTGCTAATACACCAAAGAATTTAAATCTATAATAGGAGCAGAATGCCGTGGGAAAACTGGGGGCCAACAATATTTATTCTGCCAGCTAAATGATTAATTTTCTCCCCATATACTCATTTAATTTGTATATCCTACTTGGCTTCTATGACACACAATTAGTTTCTCCCTCACAAACTAGCTAGACACCTGTCTACCAAAACCAATATAACAAGTGAAGCCATAATATGACTAAGTCTAACAACCTTGTACTCAGTATGATATACATGTCACCTGAGACAGTTTAATATGAAGACAGTACAGGATGTTAAGTTCTCATCTCCAGGCCACCAGTATTTGCTTCATCTTTTTGAAGACAGTTGGTGAATGTGTAAGTGAAAATGCAAGCATTTGTAGTCTGCCATTATCATCCACATGTACAAACTACATACATATAAATATGCATATGCAGCAACGCATGTGTTATTGATTGCAATAAATGGATAAGTGGAGAGAGCGAGCTTAATCAATCTTTAAATACATACATAACACCAAACACAAATAGCTGAATTAATCACTACATCCTTAACTCTCACAATTGCTTTACGTAAATGAACTTAATTCAGCCACAATCAAAAACTCAAGAGCCATGCCCCAATGCCTCAAAGGGCCTTCTAATAAACACAACTCCAGTTATTCAACCTAAGTAGGCAGAAGTTTCAACTCCTTAATTCAATTACCTAAGAGGTTGAGCATGAATAGGTCTTTGTAATGACAAACAATAACAGACAACCAGTAGCCTCTTTTGGAGTAAATTTGTTAATACATGCATCTTATGTGCTTCTGTGAAAAGCAAAAGGTGCCATAACAGATATATGCATCAACAGGTAGCAAGAGACTAACTAAGCAACCATGAGATCAATACAAAACTTTGCATCACATATAAGGTCAAGAAATAATTCTTTCTTGATAATTATCATTAAAAAATCTAGAAGTAGCATAAAAAAGAGACTACCTCATTGCAAAACCGGAAAAATCCCATCCATTGATCCATGTTTATGACCTTGTAATCATTCTGAGTCTGCCATAAATAATACAAACATGTAAGATTCATTAATATCTTATTTTCTTCTTGTCAGAGTCTAACTAGCTACTCTGTGTCAAGAGCAAAACAAAGAACCCTTATATTTCAAGGGTATAAGATATGGCCAAGGAAAAAGAAAAAGGAAGGTAAAAAGGCATAGTGGAAAAAAAAAAGAAAAGAAACTGTAAAGAGAAGGAAGGAGAATTAAACCAGAAAAAGGTAACGTAGCTAAACTTTATATAAACTCCTTCGTTCACAAGTTCATGGGAAATTCGTGTGTAAAAGGCATGGTGGAAAAAATCAGAAAACTATAAAGAGAAGGGAAACTAAACCAGAAAAAAGATAAAGTGGCTAAACTTTATTGGAGCTCCTTCATTCACAACTACACAAGAGACCTGTGTGTGAACTGTGTGTCTATAAAAAACTTCAAAAACTACCTTCGTAAGAAATACAACAATAATGTAAAATTCATTACTCACCTTCAAATATTCCACAAATGAGTTGACTTGGGCGGGAAATGTGGAACCCAAAACAAGAGTAAGTAATTCACAAATGCTTTCTATATCAATGCTTTTTCTTTTCTGTTTCTCCTCTGACAAAATTAGAAAAAAATTAGAGATAGGACACGTGTAGAATGAACAAAGGAAAAAAAAAAAAAACCAGCTATAATTAATTTACACACAATCACATCAAACTGTACCTGTTAAACAATATCGGAATGCATAAGAATAGAAATCTGAAAAATTTGATGGCCTCCTGACCTTTACATTAGATGTCAAAGAAAAAAAGTTAGCACCTTATAAAATATTTCCATCATCAATAAGTAACAATTGCCAAAAAGTAATTTGTCCAGAAATTATCAAAAAGAGTACCACTTTAATAATTATACCTCTTTTTCTAGATCTGGAAGTGTCTTCTTCAATTTACTTACTGTATCAGCCCTTAGTGCTTTTAGGCCTCTCCTCCACTCATCCTATAAGTATTTAGGGTTAGGTAAATGATTTCAGTATAAAGATGGGGAAAAAAAAAAGATAGAACCAAAACTATATAATTGTGTACCACACATAAATGGGAATGAAGTATTTCCCTATATGTGTGCCTTTGGAAGTCAATCTTTGTGTTTGTATAAAAAATTGAAATAGTTCCAAAAGAAGTTTTATGAACAATGGACTTGATAAACATATGAAAAATGTCTTACCAAGGTAAAATATCCTTGCTCCGCAGCTTTCATTTTCCTGGGAAATGTAGTCATATCAAATCCAACCACAAACTTAAGATCAAGATATAAGAATGAGGTATTAAAGGACAATTAAGTGTGGCACTGTAGCTTACCACGCAAGTATCAAGATCCTCACATCAGTATGATCCACCTCCATATCAGCACATAGGGTTTCAATTCCTTCTGGGCTGTATCCAAAGGTTATTAAAATATAATGAAGCTACTTTCACATTGTAAACAGATGTACTCATTTAACTAGTATGCACATAAAAAAAGTTACTTAAAACACTAAGAATCGCTTTCTGGCATTTATAAACACATTTAACACTCCTTCATCTGATATTTTAGTTCCTTCTGTTTTCTGTTTACATGCACAATCGATGTCTTAACATTATGTGCCACTCTATCTTTCTCATGGGGTTGACACCTAAGAGTACTTCAGAATAGCAGGATTACCTCTGTGAAACTGACTACGCACTAATTATGAAAAATCACCTAACAATATTAAAGGTGCTATAACAGTTCATTCACAGCAGTAACCATTGATTGAATCCAATTTGCCCATATGTCCATGCACTAGATTTGAATTGAGAAAATGACAACATCATAATATAATTTAATATACATATTGTATTATAGAAAATGACATATTCTTGGATGAAACATACTTACTCAATCAAACCAGAAGACTCATTGGCATACGAATAAAATAGATTATCAATTCGTTCTGATTCCTTTGAGCTTGCTTTACTTGAAGCTGAAAAAATTATGCTTGTATGATTACAACAATTAATAGCCAACTCCAGTAGTGCTCTTGCCCAACACTAGTCACATTATGTTTGAGTAATGGCCTAAACAAGATTTTATTAATAGACACAAAAAAGACAAGAATAAACAGACAATGGTTAACAAAATATATGCTTCAAAATACACATAAGTGGGTCCATAGACTTGTAATTTCCCCTATCTAATATCAATCCAAATAGATGCAGCATGCCCTGCTCTTGACACCCTCGAGGTGGATGCCACAAAAAAATTTCTCAGAAGAATCTCAACTTTCCCCACAAATGGAAATTGTAGTCATCATCAAAGAAGATTCCCTTTGCATGACTATCCAATGTTAAAAAGCCTTGTTATATCACCCTATCAATCATATCAAAGTCAAAGCCACCAGACCAGAGTAAATAAAGAAAAAAGATGATAAGAAAGAAGGTCCATGTATACTGCAGTAAAGATAAGCCAAGACTACCAGCATACTGATACTACAGTGAAGATATGCAAAAATTGTACATGTGATTTTCTGCCATAATTTTTCAATATATGTTAGCCGAAGGTCAAAATATAAATGCAATATTTATGTCTTGTGTTTAATCATTTTGAGTTTTCACTTGGCTGTGTAATAAAACTTTGTGATTTCTGTTATTGACAGGAGATAGTTGTGACAATATTATATAAATTCTTCTTTTAAGAGTTTAAAGAAGAGAAAAAGGATTTTATAGCTCAAAAATTGTATACTACCTCCGTACCTCGGTGTTAAGATATTAATAAAAAGGAAAACCATTACTAGCCTTTCTCTTAAGACTGTAAACTTTTAGGACAATCAGTATTTGACATAGTATAAAGCCTTTATGACACTGAAGAGTTTCATCATTGCCCTCTGCCCCCCAAAATTCTCTAAGTTGAAGAGGTTTCAGTGAGCCTGTGTTGTTCATGCTTCAGGATTTTGATACTGTATCCAATATAGGGAGGGAGGTCTCTAATTCAGAACCAAATCAGACATCAACTAGCAAACATATAGCTTGAAGGTCAACAAATACCCGCCTACTTGGGGTTCTTCAGGGGTCAAATCCACCCGTTATGTCAATTAGATCTGGTCATGAGGGCCAAACATGCCAGCCTAGCAACATCCCTACTAACTAGGTTCAAACCAAGGTGCATCAAAGCTAAAGTCTACTGCTACATCATTCTGTCAAAATTTTCTTCCAAGAAAACATACTTCTCAAGCTCCAACTTCTTTCGCTGAAAATGGGTTTCCACTAGGGAACAGGATTAGTCTACTAGGGAACAGGCTAGGGAACAGGATTAGTCTACTAGGGAAGCTCCCATACCACTATTCCTCTCCTTATCAGTTATCACAATCTCCCAACCCCAAAGAATTGTAATGGAAAAAAATCTGGAAAATATAATCTTTTAACTGAAACATTAAAAGTTTAAAACGACCCAGAGAAGATTGCCGGCATCAACAAGCAGGGCTGAAAAAATCAACTTTAACACGACCATAAGAAAGAAACTATCTTTAATCTAAGCTTTAAACAATCGCGATTTCAACTATTAGAGAGAATAGAAATTAAAAAACAAAAACGTTACAGAACAAACATGGCCGCAGCTCAAAGCAAAAAGCTTTAACATCAATTAATGAAAAACAAACAAAAAAATTGGAATCACGTAATCGCATAGCGAGGATTTCCGATGAAGAGATTGTAACATAGCAAGAAAGGGTTGTGAGAAGAAGAAAAACCAAAATCTAAAAAACAAGGCAATACCAGATCGGAAGAGATCCGCGGCGGAGGAATTGACAGAAGGTGTGGAATTGGATTGACCCGTTTTCTTGGATGCAGAGCGGCGCATCTTCAATAAGAAATCCAGAGTCAGAGAGGCCGATTTAGAGCTCTGCAGTGCAGGACGCGGAAAGATTGAAGAGAGAGATGAGTTATACGTTTTGTTGCTCTCGGGAGAGGTTGAGGTTGATGACGTGGATCGCAGAACTGGGTTTTATGATTGTAGCTGTCTTATTTCTTAATCTTGGAGTGAGTTTATTTACTAACTTTGTTTAGATTTGACTTTTGATGCTATCTAATCAAATTATATAATAATAATAATTTATTGAAAATTCCCCCCTGCGAGTCCAAATACATCAAAACTATTTCTCTATGCTGCTTCTATATTACGTACTTATGTAGTATGTAAACCGATTCTCTCGTTTGGTTCGTGTAGAATTAAGAATAAGAAAATAAGAGAATTCTTTTATTTTTAGTTAATATATTTTTATTAATAATTATAAAAATGTTACTTTATTTTTATTTTTTATTTTTAAAATTATGTAAAAAAATTATATTAATTGAAACTAAACCAAAAAATAAATTAAACACTTCCTAAATACCCAATTCTTTGAATTCAACTATTCAAGCACTTTATTTAATGATTAAAGAAGTGTCTTTTTACTTTGATTACTTAGTATGAAGATTCAAATCTGGGTCTAATATTTAAGATAATTAATTATTTAAAATACATAGGCCCACTAAAAAATTCACAAGTAAGATTGTTAAATAGAAACGTACTTTAATAAATGTAAAAAATAATCAAAAAATATTTTTATCCTACAACTTAAAAAAAATGTCAATCTCAAAGTACACAAATTCTCACAATGATAGTGATAGACATAATATTGTATTGCATTGTAATTTATCAAAATAATAACTCTTGTATTAAAGGTAAGAAAATCGTAATATTGTCCGTGTGATAAACTTCAATGCTGTAAGCTATAAGCTACATCTTTTTTCTAATGCACTATTCTCAACCCATTGTTGATAGAATAGACATGATTATGGATATTATTTCGGAATAATTTGTAAAATTAATATGTGAGGACGAACTTTTATATAAGAGAAAATAACATTTTTTTATTTTTATTTTTGGTAAAATTTTTATATATAGAAAAAGACCTTATCTATTAAAATTATTTTGGAGGAAAAGATAGAAATGCATTTATTAATTAATTTGAAATATTAATATACAAATTTAATATTTATATTTCAAAACACTCGGCATTCATGTGTAGGATCACAAGAGATTTAATGGTAACAAAAACGTATTTTGATTTTTTCTTTCTAATTTTTTATTTTTCTAAAATCTTTCAAAATAATTTTTGAAATAAATTATTAGAATTGTTGACTAATGATTTTTGGATGTTTGGATTAATCCTATAAGTGACTTGCCATAACTTTGCAATAAATAGTGAGGATAAAATTTGTCTCAAGGACAGTATTGATTTAACGTTTTAAACACAAAATTTATCTATTTTCTATCCTTTTAACCTTTATTTCTTAACATATTAGATGTGACTTAACAGACAATCAAATAACTATAAATAGATTTATGAAAAGAAAGTGTATCAGTAAACACCACAATATATTGTAATTGTATAACATTCCTTCTATCAACAAGGTAATACATTTGGAGCACTTATCATTGGCACGTGTAAAGATTACTCATTTAACGAGTTTGTAACTTAATTAGCTAGTTCTAGTTTGAAAAAGACTGAAAATGTGATAATGATGTTATAGGTTAGTAGACCACTTATTTCTCTTATCTATCCAAACGTTTGCACATCCAATATAGCACATAAGTAAGATTTTACCTGTTTCAAAATGATTCACCTACTACTCGTAATGACTCCTATGACATGTACCTCTCTAATGCATACAAATGAATTTCACTATTCATTCTTAAAGTCTTTCTTACGATGATACTAGACGTTTAAATCCCGAAACACCCCCATTTATAGAGTCATTTTTTATTCTTACAAGATATCTCTATAACTTTCGAGTGTTAAATTAATTTTTCTCAAGATATTGAGATTAATTTTTTCTGTAAATATCATATCACCTATTTCACAACCTAAAAAAAAAAAAAAAGAAAGGGGATAAATTAAAGATGGGTGGAGGTTGGGAAGGTAAATTTAATGGAAGAAGATGGTTTAGACATCAGAAAATAAAAAACCATAGGATGAGCTATGAAACCTAGGCGGGTAAAAATCACATACAAAATTCCTTGTTTTGCATGTGTAAAAATCTCTATAAATAGAGGATTTTAAAGTAGAGAAGGCAAAAAGAAACGAAATATTTATGTGAGTGAGTGATAAATTTTATTAGATTTTTATTTTTTTTATCTCGATAATATTAAGAGAACTGCTGAGTTATTATAATTTTCTTTTCATATATTTTGTGAGTATTTAGAATGCTTTTGCGTATCCATAAGGTATTGGCTTAGTGAAAGTGAGCTACGCCCTCAAACATGAGGATTGCAATTTAATTTTAGTAATACTTCAGATTCACATAAAAAGAATACTTTTAGATTATTGTTCAAATGTTAATTGTTCTTCTAATAAAGTATAATTATATTATTTTTGACTGTGAGACATTCAAAGTAAGAGTGTTTAATTTTTGATCAATCATATTTTCTAAAATCAGGAATGTAATAATAAAATATTCTTTAATAAAATTTAAACGTTTAATATTTTAAATAAAACTCATCCTATTAAAAATTTAACTTGTTTTTGTTAAATTACACCTAATAAATTTCATTTGTAGAGTAGTTTGAACTACTTCCTCGCTCTATTTCTGCACCTAAGTATATTTGTAATGCCATAATATAATATCAACAAATATTTAAATGTTTTTTTAAAATATAATTGACACTTAAATAATAAAATTAAAATTAAGTTCAAAATTATGATTTTTCAATTCTTTACATAATTTAAACAATTGTTTTAACTGATTATAATTTTGACAATAAGAATTGAATTTAAAATCATAAACTGAATTATAATTAATGTTATTCAAACAGAGCTTGAACAAAAAAAAAAATTGCTGGAAAAAATATCGGTGATGCAAATATAGAAAAATCTAATCTGATTTTATTTTTCGATCACATGACAGATTTTATATTTTTAATTTGGAAAAAAATTATTTAAAAATAATTTGAAAAAGTTGTTTAGAAGTAAATCTATGTAAATGGTGAATTTTTGTTTTGAATATCGGTTGGATTTGAGATCAGCGTCAATTCTCAGAGGTAGCGTTATTTTCGCTGTTACCGACCGTAGTTTGACGTGACTACCTTAAACCTATGCGGCTACGCCACACCGAACCACACCCTTGAACACAACACACCCCTTGAACATTGCAACATTTCCCTCTCTTCCTTCTTTCCATATAAAAACCACATCCATCGTCTTTCATTCCCTCTCTCTCCCGGATTCTCTGATTTTAATCTCTTTTGGGGTTTCGTCCCACAGTCTCAAAATGTCGACTTTCGGGGCCGCAAACACCAATCCGAACAAATCTTACGAGGTATGGACTGTGCAGCTCATTGGTTCTGATTCTGAACTTTTGGGGTTTATGCTATGTAGATGTGTCTCTCAGCTGCTTCTGAGTATATTCAAATTTCAAAACTTTTCTTCTTGGGTTCTGCTATTGTGAACTAAATTTTGCATATTTATTTATTTATTTTTAAAATCACTCTTCGTATTTACCTAAGAATAATTGAAAAGGCATTGCTGCCATGATTCTTGGATTGTTGAATTGAGATCAGTTATATCAGTATAGGGTCTAGTTTATAAGCCTGGAGGGGAGGCATTCCATGTTTCTCTTCTTGGTTGTGGAGTTTAGTCTAATGTTGGAGGCAGGGTCTGGTTCAAGGTTTATTGTTTTGTACTTGATTATCTATTAATGCTGTGTGATAATGTGAACAAGGATTTACATGAAACCTGCAATTTTCAGGTAACCCAACCACCTGGTGATTCTGTTTCAAGTCTTTCTTTCAGTCCCAAGGCCAATTTCCTTGTGGCTACATCATGGGACAACCAGGTTTGCATTATCTGACTTTTTTTTCTCTCTATTTTGTATTATATTTCTGAGTTTACTAAATATGAAAAACTGAAAGATTAATTCGCAGACATAAGCCCCTGCCCGTGTCCTTTCTGAGAATTGTTCTGTTTCCTGCTCTTCTGTTTTTGATTGACAATTTGTTCCTGTTTTAACAACTTTGTAGGTACGGTGTTGGGAGATAGCAAGGAATGGGGCTGTCGTAACCAGTACACCCAAGGCTTCAATGTCTCATGATCAACCAGTAATAAATTTGAACACATTTTATTGAAAAAGGCATTATTATTCTTTGAGCCTAAAAGTGTCATTTGTTGTACTTCTTAACCTGATATTTGTTTTATTGTTTAAGGTTTTGTGCTCAACTTGGAAGGATGATGGAACAACAGTTTTTTCTGGAAGCTGTGACAAGCAGGTCAAAATGTGGCCACTTACGTCTGGTGGACAACCAGTGACTGTTGCCATGCATGATGCTCCCATCAAAGAGATCGCATGGATTCCAGAGATGAATCTTTTAGCCACAGGAAGCTGGGATAAGACCCTGAAGTATGTATTTTGATTATTTTTCTTCATTTGCTGTCGAAATTGTGACCGTATTTACCACTGCAACTTTTCTAGCATGTATGAGTTAGGGCACAGTCCATCTGAACAATTTTTAGAGAATAGACAGCACTGTGTAAAAAGTAAACTTTAGGAGAAACCACTAAAAAAGGCCTTACTCTAAATGGATTTATTGAAAATTTGGTTTTTGATAGAGCCCACAGTCCAATGGTGTTGTTTGATCCATGTAGCTGACGGCATCTAGTGGGATAAGGCTTGGTTGTTGTTATTGTTTCTGTTTTTCCATAAATTGCTGGAAGGGAAGCTTTCACATATGACTATATGAGTTTTCACCTTCTTTTTGTTTTTCTCTTTGAAGTTTATGATTGTCTCTTTGGGTGACAGCTTCTATGGAAACTTCTTGTATTTTGGTCAGAAAAATGCATTTTCTGTTCTAATTCCTTTTCTTGGTATCTGTGTGGTGGCTTCCTTGAAGTTTTAGCTACTTCATATATTATTTTATGCTTTATTCTTTTTTCTCTTTAGGTATTGGGATACTAGGCAGTCAAATCCAGTGCATACTCAACAACTCCCTGATCGCTGTTATGCAATGGCAGTGAAACATCCTCTGATGGTTGTGGGAACTGCAGATAGAAATCTGATTGTCTTCAACTTGCAGAATCCTCAGGTGCATTTTATTCTTTTATTCTTTCTAAAATAGTTTTTCATAGTGTTTTTGTTGCTTGTGAGTAATAGGTTGGTGCTGTAATCTAAATTATGATGTTTATGCTTAGGAGATGAAATTTCAACTAGAAATTATGATATCAGTATCCATTTTGAGTAACATGGGTGCTAGTGTATAAATTTGAAAGATAATGTGAAATCTGCATTAAATGATCAATGATGTTAAATTTATCTATTAATAACTGAAATGATTATTTGCTTTTGCTCCATGCATGAATGTGAGTGCATAAACTGCTATGATCACGAGTGTTAAATCAGTAAATCCAGATCATTTGGGGTGAAGATCCTCTTAGTGCACCATGCACTTTAGATAGTATAGTACGGACCAAATGACCATTTATAACAAACTATGGGTTTGTGACAATATACTTGATTTTCTCATCAACAATTACCACTTGCACTTTAACTGAATCCAGATCATCTGAACCTAAATCAGTAGTATCGCTCCTAGGAGAAACCCTAAAGAATTATATTCATCCAACATTGTTGTTTTTCTTTCCTAAGACATAAGGCCATAGAAGGTTGACTTTTTTCCCCCTCTTTTTTGAGTTTCAAGAACGAAAAAAATTTAAAAGATCAATAATATTGTTCAGTTGCAGGAATGCACTATGTTAAATTTAGCTCAGCACTCTAAATGTCCTGATAACCATATTTTTCTTTTTTACTTTGATAAATAAAATTTTATTACACCATGGGGGTTACATTGACGTCAGCCAGAAGGAATTCTCTTCCAGGAGACAGCAGATAAGAGAAAATACAGAATTTATCACATAGTTGCTGATTGTAGAGATAACAACAAAATCCAAGCCACATTCACCATTGTTTTTGTTGTTTCTATTATGGTTATATATGTGTGTTAGAAACCTCTAGTTCTTTATCTAAGTTAATGGTTACATTATTTGCTTATATTTCACCTTTTCTGCTGTTTCTGGTTGTCATGATTTTGACGAGTAAAAATCAAGGAGAACTAATCTCATATTAATATTTGAGGAGAAATTGATTTCAAGAAATGTCAATACTATATGTTTTTAATCTGTGTTGAAATCCCAACAGAATGAGTACAAAAGAATCATATCACCCCTGAAGTATCAGACAAGATGTGTTGCTGCTTTTCCAGATCAGCAAGGTTTTTTGGTATGTATTCACTTCTCACTTGCAGTCAAATACACTCATACAAGTCTTATTCTTTTGCCCTTTTTATTCTCCACTTGGTTTGGGGCTTATATGTCTAGGCTGCTGAGAGCCTCTACCTCTAAGGCTCGTGGATACTCTAATTGGTACATATGCATTCAGCATTTAGACAACTGGACTATCAATGCATCATTTGCTAGAAGGATTTTGAACTGATTCTATCGGATGACAGTGTTGAAACCTTATTTATTGTGATCTAACCTTATAGAGACTGCAAATTGAATTCTATGTCCTTCTCTTTGCCAGATTTGTTCTGTACATATACAAACTCAAACATAATCAATTCTGTCTGCCCTTTCAATTTAAACAGTTTCCTGCGTCATTTTTATTTTCTTTGTTGTTAACCTGGTGTTATTATCACTGTTGGTCAAATCCTTACTATTCACTGAATACATTACTTTTTGGGGCTCCAAACGTTTAAATTGCTGACATTATTTAGTATTGACACTGCCGTTTCTATGTAGGTTGGCTCAATAGAGGGAAGGGTTGGAGTACATCACTTGGATGATGCACAACAAAGCAAGAATTTTACTTTCAAATGCCACAGAGAGAATAACGAGATATATTCAGTCAACTCCTTAAATTTCCATCCGGTAATACACCATATAATAATATCAAAGTTAGTTAACTTTCATTGTGAAAGTCGTTGATTTGATATTCTTGTAAGATCTTGTTTTGATTTCTTTGCATTCAGATACATCACACTTTTGCAACTGCTGGATCTGATGGTGCTTTTAATTTCTGGGATAAGGACAGTAAACAGAGACTCAAGGTTCTTGCTTTTCTCTAAGACTCTCCCTCTCACTTGTCCTTTCTTGCTGAAACTGATCTCTGGGATATCCAAAACACACTTTTATAATTTTTTTCTTATAGAACACAAGTTTTTGCAGCTTTGTTTCATAGTCATTGTTCATCTATATGTATGGCTTAAGTGCTTAACAGTTAACACAGATATGTGCCCACTCACCACCAAGATATTATTGTTATTTTCCTTTCTTGGGGGGTGGGGGCACTTAGTGCTTGTTTCATTTTGATTATTTTGCATTCAAATAAAGCTTTTCAGCCAAACGCTCTCTTTGGAGCATTTTGATTATTAAGTTTTTCTGAAAGCAAAATTAGCTAATTCAAACAAGCGCTTAGTCTTGCCTGTTATTACTTACAGGAAAATGGAAGGATGAATACTTTTCAATATCAAATTTGGATGTTTGTGTTTCTTTTTGGGTTCTTAGAGCCCTGATTACTGTGTTGATCATGTATCACGATCTTGAAAGTAATATATTGTCTTCTATCCACCTTCAGTTATCTTGTTGAAGTATTTGTTGTGACTTGTGATTGTCACTTTGCTCATAGCACATGAATGTTTTTTGTAGGCCATGCAAAGGTGTAGTCAGCCCATACCTTGCAGTGCATTCAATAATGATGGTTCCATATTTGCTTACTCGGTATGTCTCATATTGATGTTTTCTCAAATCATAGTTATTTACTTTGTATGCAGCTTTATATATTTTTTTGCCTCTCCATTTCATTTTCATATTCCATCCTTCCTTAAATAAGGAAACCTACATTTGTTGGCACGTAAAATCTGTTTGATATGCCTATTTTGGGCTCTTTAATTTAACTCCTACCCCTTTCTCTCTCTAGTACACATGTACCCATGCTTGTGCATGCACATCTATAAATGCATGCATGACACATCAAATATACAAACATGTAATATGATATCCAACTGTCCTTTATTTCTGTTAAAATTGTACTGTGGGTGCTGCTCCCTAGAAGGTAAACTCAAATATGCTTAATTCAGTCCTTGAATTTAATTGATAAATTTAATGTTCGATGTGTACAATTTATATCATTTTTTTCTCTAAAGCCAACTGATTTTGTATGCCACTAAAATTGATGTTGGCATAAGGATGATATTGATAAGTATTGAAAATTAAAAATGCTAAATTGATGAATTTAAACATTCAAGGACTTTGTTGAGAATGCATGCATAGTTAAGCATACAGATAGTTAACTATAATTGAAAACATAGAATATGAACTGAATTGCCTAAATCACATCCTGCCACTGGGATTCATGTTTGGGTAACTCATAGTTTTATGCGTATGCAATGGAGGTTGTGAGTGGCTGATTTCAGTTAAGCGAAGAAATTTGCAATTTTCATTCTCCACGGACTTGCTTCAAGAGTACTTATTTAGAAAACTCGCTTGCTCTTTGCTGGTATATGTTGATATGACGCTTCCATTCAATTTCCGATAACTTAGTTCTGTAATTTTTTGTGTCTGTAGGTTTGTTATGATTGGGGCAAGGGTGCAGAAAATCACAATCCAGCTACAGCAAAGAGCTACATTTTCTTGCATTTGCCACAGGTACACTCATGTACATACGTCTTTAAATTGTTGAATAATCTTCCTATGAACATAATCAACGTATTATAACAACTCCTTTGGATGGATGAAACTGAATGAAATTAAGAGATGAGAATTATTAAAGAATGAAACACAATGGAAAGGACTATTCTGGTCATTCTTTCTTTTGGTATATATTAGCAGGTTTTTCAGAGGGTACAAAAAAGAAAACCCTGAGTTGAGGGATGCTTCATTCGTTTTAGCTTTTACTTCATTCCTTTGTTTATCATAATGCATTCATGCACGGGTTTGGCTGATCGATTCTTGTATTTTTATTTCCTTTCCATTTTATCCCTTCAACAAGCCTGAGAGTTTAGGCGTAACCATTTTTCTCATGTGAGCAGGAATCTGAGGTTAAAGGTAAGCCACGAGCTGGAACAACGGGTAGGAAGTGAAATTTTGTGTTAAAGGTCATTTGTGTTTTCGTGCATTCCTACGAGGGCTTTGAAACTGGAATCAACAGAACCATCATTTGTGTCTTGGTGCAACTGCTAATTTTTTCCTTCTTTCAGTCACTAAAAGAAGCGGGAAAATGAAAGGATTGTAACTCATACTTCTGGTCTTGCTTTAAAATTTTCTTTCTTAGGTTTGCCAATTTTCTGCTTCGCCCGTGTAGTGGTATGATGATTTAGGGTTTGGTTACTGCTCATTTATCACATGTACAGATTCAAATGATGCTAATTTCTTTTGCAATTTATGTGGATGGATAACTGATGGATTCCTTTTTCTTTTAGACATGGAGACGGGATGTTGGAGGCTTGCCTCTTCATTTCTTGATCCCAATGTCCTCATCTTTCAATGATATCCTAAATCAGGTTCATGTTTTGGGCCATCCTGATTGTTAAGAATAGAAAAACTTTAATTAGTGGGGTGTGGCAACGCTAACATGACATGTTTATGCTTTCATTCGCACGTAAACTCAAACGGCCTTTGAAGCTGTGTATGTATAAGTTTGGCCAAAAGACAAAATAACAGTCGGTAATTTAGCATTCATCATTCCTTTAAGGATTTTTAAAATACCGAGAGAAACGAAATGAGTGGGTGGAACGAGAGTTTGTAACACATGCATGCCTCTAAATATGTTACATAACTTCTAGGTTTCTATATATTTTTTCTAGTGAGTAAAAGAGTGAAAAGTTCTGACTTCTTCAGGCTGAGTGTAAAGGTTAAAGTTCTTTGTAAGGGTATTTTTAGAATTTGAAGTTTGTCCGTACTTTTGAAATTTGATGCATTGACTACTGTGACTTAGGGATAGGTTCCTATATTCTAAGATCACAAGTCATCGCTTAGGTTCCTATATTCTAAGATAACAAGTTTTAATGGAAAGTTGAGCATGTGAAAGTGAACCCCACTAAAGGAGAAATGACTAATTCCCGAGATTGTATGTATCAAATGTGTACCACTAGAAGTTGATGATTCGGAGATTACCCGCAAATTCTTCTACAGGACCTTCTAATGCGTGCATGGATGGAGGATAATCAAAGTGTTTGCACAATTCATCTTTGAGTAGATGTGAAGAAAGGAACAGATAATGCCATGGAAAGTTTCTCCTCATTGAAAATGATCACTGCTTCGGCTATCTATGAAATATGATTACAAAAGCACGCGTAATCTTTACCTTTTCGCTTGGATGGTCGCTGAATGCTAGCACTCAAACCACTTGTTGGCCATCTAGAACTATAAGTCGAAAGTGAAGTAAAAATAAAAAGATTTCCATAAATTTTTCGTATTTTGTTAATGACACATGAAATTAAAAATCCCATAGGTATCAGTAGAAACCAATTTATCACATTTTATTGAAAACTGTTTGTCATGATAATTCCTAACTCTTGAGAATTTGATTTGAATTTCATACTAAATATAGGAATCGCCTCCATATATTCTCGTAATAAATTTCCGTTGAATCCTTCATAAATTTGCATACCCATTACTCTTTCAAACTATTTATTATAGATTACTTTGATAAATCAGAAAGGATGTGAAATTGGATTAATCCTAAATTTACCAACAGAATTAGAAGGGCAAGTTCTGAGTTTCCTTTGTTTGTTTGGGGAAGTTGATCAATGATTATCTAAATTTAATCTTGAAATCATCATACGTAAAATTTTTTAGTCAATTGAGATAGGTGGACCGAAAAGTCCATATCTATTTTACGTAATGGTACCCAATGAATTTCAGGTAAGATTCATTGCATAAAATAGATCTGAACTGTTGAACTTTTAGTTGATTGATATGCACATATTTTCACCTTAGTTTTCCCATATAGCAAAGAAACTTACTAAGGTTGGATAGGGATCATAGGGTCAAAAGTTTTGTAGACCCATGAACCTTAGCACTACACATGTCAATTCTCCTTTGAGGGCAATTCCTCTGACAGTAATTGCATAAAGCTTTGCCATGACACGTTTAAATTTATGTTGTATGCAAGAACCTTTGGATCATAAATGACAGAATAAATGCGATTCTTGATACCATGTTAAGTTAGTACAACTGGCATGAAAATTCCTTTTGCTGCAGAGGTATAATAATAATAATAATTCATGATAAATAGGCCTTAGTAAGGCTTAGGTAACTTTCCACTATCCTTGAACCCCATCAGGAGTTGAGGCTTCTAACCCTTATCTATTTAGGTGTTATGAACAGTAAAGACACCAACCAAAAAGGGTAAGATCAATCATATTAAAATATATAGAGCTATTTGCCGATCTTCAGATAGTAATACCTTTTATTCAGTTGCGGTCTTGCAGAAGGGGCCGGCTTTAACTTTTTATGTTCTTCATTAAGATCCCCTCTACTCACTGCACATCATATTCGGTGTTTCTCATAATACAACGCGGTTGCTTAATTTCTATAATCATACAAAAAGAATTACATAGTAATGATACCATTTGCAAGAATCACAACTGATATTTAGTCCAGTCTATTAGGTTAGACATATTTTATTTAAACAATTAGGCTTGACTTACTTAGTTAAATAAGATTTTTTAAATGTCTAAACATGATTTGTATAATAACTATGTTAAGCTCAATAAAATTAAAAATAAATTAAGTTATAGACACTTGATAGGTGACCTAATTTATTCCAACCTATATCACTGAAAATATGGATGAAGAGAGTGAAAATGATAAACTGCTATTAAATGCTTACTGAAAGTAAACAAATTGTTTTGAAAATTTGCACTCACATTCCTATTTGCTCTTCAATTTGTTTTTTTAGGTTATTAAAATTTAATTATTAATAAAGTTTAATTTTGATTTATTATTATTATAAAAGAATTTACACTATTGTTCAACAATTATATATTATAATGTTATTAAAAGAGTTTAACTTTTTCAAGCATATAGTTCTTGCTATAATTAAATAATTATATGTAATTAAATAATAGAATACAAGATTTTAATACTGATTAAATCAAAATTAAATTCTTATTATTGCTTGCTTTTTATCCTAGACGTTAGTTCTCCAAGCAGGTGCATGCCATCATTAATGAAACTTCGTGAATGTTGTTCGATTCTTTGGTATTATTGTACGTAATTGTAATTATTATTATTAGTACTAGGCATTTGTTTGTATTGATGCAATTCGATCGATGTACAAAATAATACATTAATAAGTTACATTACAAATGGAAGAGCCTTATAGTGTTATGTTATTATTATGTATGATATATACGCAATATTGAGCGAGGTTATTGCCTTATTGGACAGTGCACGTGTTCTGTTCACTCAATACTCACAGCCACGTTACTATATGTTATATATTATAATCAAAGTCAAGAACATAATTAAATAAGAATACAAGAGCTCATTATGCACAAAACACTGGTAACTATCATGCAAAATATATGTCTTTTAAAGAAATTAAAATTCTTGAGAAGAATGTGATTATTTTTATTTGTTGATCTTCTTTTTAATAAAGGCGAGATTAACAACTTCATAATTTATTAATCTTTGTTTGATTTAGTCATGAAGATGAGTGACTTGTACTTAAGTTACCATGCATATTACACTAAGGATCAGTTTGAAAATTAAAAATAAAAAATAAATTTTTATAAATTAAAAACTCATCTATAAGATTTTTATTTTTATTTTTATTTTTATTTTTGTACCAAACATATATTAATTTTTCTTAATAGTTTTAAGTGAAACTTAATGATTGAGTAGTCAATTTTTTTAATGAAATTATATAGAACCTAGCTAGAACCCTCAATACCTTCTTTTGTGATATTGTTTTATTATTTTTTTAATTTACCAGAGACTAAACAATAGCATATGACATACTCATTATATAGTGTACCTCTTAATTGTCAAATTTCTGTTCTATTTTAATTATTTATGGAATATTCGTCTAAAGAAGAATCAAAAGTTGATGCGGATAGAACGAAAACAGTTATCTCTTGCCATATATATTAATTTTTCCGTTTACAGTCTTCCATAGTCCTATCAAGCAAGCATAAGTTAATTATTATAGCGATCTTCTATATTCATCTAATAGATTATTTATAAACAGCTGTCAATTAGATCTAATCCTGTCATGGAGACTTAATATGATGTACATTACATTATTATTTAAATTAACTTACATCCATTTTGGGATACTCCATTATAAAAGAGCAAAACTATATATATGTTGCTAACATGGAACAAATACTCTAGAATAAACACAGTATACTACAGGTCACAAGTAATTGTAAAATACAAGCTAGGTTTTGAAGCTGTTCATGTATCCAAAATGTATGTATGCTAAGTTTAGAAATCAAAACAGCAAAAGCAATATTTGACATTAATTAATCCTCACCTTTAAAAAAATTAATCATGTAACCATTAGTTAGTACTTTTTCATTTGATTGAATCTAAGTCATTTTGGTCACATCAAATTGAAATTAATACAAACCATATTTAGAGCTCGATTTGTCTTCATGTCTGTTAAAACTTAAAAGTAATGTTAAACGCATACTTACTAGATTTTTATCAGTCATTTTCATATATTACTATTTATAAAATGTATTACGGTATGATTGAATGTGTATAATGTATAGGAAAATATTATATAATTAAAATTTTTTTGTCAGAATTTTCGACACAATAATTTATCATATATTTTTATCTTTAGATTGATGAGTAATATTTATCACTTAATTTTATCTAATAACTCTCATTTATTCTGCTTGAATTCTGTAAAAAATTTTAGTTATTTTTCCTAACTGTATAACATTATTCTAATATGTAATACTTTATCTAGTGCCAGCTGCTTTTTATAATTATTTTCCCTTTTCAACTCTTGTGAATCCAATTTTTTGTTAGAAATATTTTTTTATTAATGATAGTAAATGAAAGAATAAGCTTTAGTGTTAATTAAACTGATCTCACATCCTATGAAATTCTACTATTGTGTATGCAAAGCTTTCAGCTAAACTTGACAAAAACATTTACCAAGTCTTCAATTCGGATTACAATTAGCTTACCGAGTCAACTATAGACAAACACAAGAGATGACTTGAAACATGTGGCTCCAAATAAAACTAGGCTATTCAGTTAGTGATGATATTATAATGTCCTTTAATTCTTGCTAGAGACCCACCATTATCTGAGAGGCGTAGTTAGAATAACTTTGAGAATATTTAGTGTCTTTTGGAACCAATTTTTTATTATTTGTTTTAGAAAAGGACTGATAATTCTATAGACTCCGCCTTCATAACAAAACAAAAACAAAAATTCTTGGACTGATACAAAGCTTTTCAGTGATTTAAACACGTCACATTAGTTATATCTATCGCTAGATTAAGACATAGATGGTAAATCCATCTAAAAAACTCAGTGTGAATTCATAGCATTACTGCACAAAAATCATTATAAAATTAGGCACACACGAAAACGCAGAGTCCATTGAAGTTTATTGCAGTTATACTATACTTTTAATTTGCAGTGTTTAGAAAGGTGAGATATTTTTCATTTCGTTTTTTTAATTTATAATTTGGATTACAAAACAATATATAACTCATTTCTTTAAAACAATTTTTGTTGGCTTTAATAATATTTAAATTTTTTTATCAAAAAAAATGTGCAACGTTAAACCTATAAAACATATTCCAATACTTATTTACTAAAATTATCCTAACAATGGGATTTTAGTTTCTAAATTATTCTGTATAATTTTCGATCATGATAAATGTAAATAGAGCATGCGTTATTAGCAGGTTTTTCCCTTGCAAGAAGTACGATCGAAAATCGAGAGATTAGTTCTTCACCTTTCGAGTGAGGAAATATTCTTGATGTACCAAAAAAATTGCCTTTAAAAATTAATGATAGAAGTTATAATTAACAATTAATATGCCAATAATATTTCATTGTAATTAATTTTATGAAAATATGTAAAGATTTTATATAAACATTTTAAAAAATTACTAATAATATACCATTGGGATTTTTATTTGTTGTATCAGTTAGAAAAATCTTTTAAAGGAACAAACAATACTAAAGTAATCAACAATCTTTTAAAAAAACAAAGTTGCATGAATGCATGCATGTGACTGTAAAACATATTTAATTAATAATATACTTATATATAATCACGAATGTAAAGTCTAGTTTGGTATATTATATAAGGAATGTATGATATAATATAATTAATATTATTTATTTTTATATAAAATTATGTAAGGCACTAGATAGCATAATATTTAATTAAAATAATTGTATTTAATCTTGATCTTATAATAAATAAAGATTATATTATTTTATTTTATAAAAATAAGTTTGGATAAAATTATTTTGACTAGATAAATTATTATTTAATATTTTATTTAAATATAAATAATATTAATTATATTATACTATTCATTTCTTATATGAAGTAATAAGAGGAACCTAAAAAGAATTGTGGCAAGAGATATTTGATTTTAATAAATAGTTATCTACATGTAATTAAGTAATTAAATCGGATTGATAATCAGTTAATTTAAACTATAGAAAACATGTGAGACGAACTCTTATGTACGACTATCATTTCTCTATGGCGCAGATAAGCCTCATATTTGATTGGGATAGACCGGGAGAGCAAGACCCAACCAGCTTGTCCTGTGAGGCTGCCCTAAGCCCGGAGAGAAGGAGGGAAACAAGATGGATCTTCATGTCATGTGAATATCACGTCAAAATCGAAGTTGGTAATTGCCTAATGCAATAAAGGAATATGAGGTCAAATATAGCAGCTACTACCCTACAAGTCCCCAAAACACGGAGACACGGAGGATGGGCTTGAAAATTACATCAAACATGGTTTTTGTGTCTTCTTCTTTACATGGTGGCATATGGGCAGGTTTCCCATGTTAAGAAAGCTGTGATGTGAGCCAGCCACGTACATGTGTCCACTCCTTCAATAATTGATGTGCAAACATCCTTACTTCCTCTGGATCCTCAATTGCCGTCATATTGAAAATCAGGGATGGATCTCATATATACGAGCCACTTGTGAACATCATTATTAGGACTATTGTTAAAGTTCCTACCTAGCTAAAGTCCTCGATTTAGATACTATCAATTCATTGTCTGTCTTAGTTATAGTCAATTGCATGCTGATTTTTGGGAACGTGAGGTGCAGTATACGCAAATAGATGACAAGTATGTGACACTGAAATTAAGTCTAAGCAGAGTGTAAATTTGGATTAACTCCAATATATATTTCCTTAATGTTGCGCCAAATACCAAGTAGTTTCCTGATGTTCATGCCATATAGTAGAGAATCATGAGATTATTTATAATTGAGGAATGAAGGCTTAGGTACCTTTGAACTAGAGTGAGTATACATTAGTCCCTACCTTAGGATATGTCACAATGTGAGCAATATTTGCTGATCATTAAAATAATCTTAAAATTATTTACATATAAAGTTTAAAATTCAATTTTTCTGTTCACCAAGATTGAGATTTTAAGAAATAGAAGAGGCGCATCTCTCATTGTGAAGTTTAAGTTTGGAATTTCTTTCTCTAAATAAAAATATTGTCTTAACATTTCTCTAATCAGCACATTTACATTCGTATTCAAGAATTTCATATAACTGTATGAATGCAAACGAAAAGAGTAAGAAAGTGGGTTCTATTAATTTTAAATTATGGGGCCCATTCATTTTTTTTTCTCTCGTTTGCATTGCTAAAGTGACTACAAATTTAGCCCATGGCAATAAAGTGTTTTCTTACTCTTATTATTATTATTATTATTATTATTATTATGCTTGTTTACAATTAATTATCAATTTCAAATCTCCATCCTACTTACCTGTAAGCACTCACCAATATCCAACTCACAGCCTTGGGTGATAAGAAGTGAGGAAAAGCTAACTAGGCCTTCAGATGTTACCAAGCTGACTACTACCCAAAAAAAAAAACGAAAAATGGGTGTATATTGGTTGTGTATTTAGCAATGAAGGCTTTGTAATAATCACTTGCAAAGAAAAGCAAGATTAATCTAGTCAGATTCACCAGTTTTGTGAAATTATAAAATTACCCCACTTGGCAAACAGCACCAAACAACGGCTGAGACATTTTGTGTGGGCCCATTCATAAATTGATAGAGGAGAAGGCCGCAAAAAGAGGCTTATATAAATCATGGGCTTAACAGAGACACTTCACTCGAGTCCCCTCTTCAATTCTCTCTGTTTCTCATTCCCAGAGACGCTTCACAAACACGTTTGAAGGTTGAAATTCTCTTTTCCTCATCATCATGGCTAGACCCCAACAACGCTATCGAGGAGTCCGCCAGAGGCACTGGGGTTCTTGGGTCTCTGAAATTCGCCATCCTTTATTGTAATTCACTTTCCCTCCAAACCCTTTATTCTAACCAATAATGAGTTTTTTCTGACGACACAATGCTCCCCTCTTTTAATGTTTTTGCATTAATTTCACTTCTAAGATTTTTCATTTGTGTTCAAGTAAATTATTACATTGTTATTCACATGACATGAACCTCTCCAGTTTTGAGTGTTGATGATTTATTATTATTATTATTTTTTTGAATAACAGGAAGACTAGAATATGGCTAGGAACCTTTGAAACGGCAGAAGATGCAGCAAGAGCATACGACGAAGCAGCGAGGCTCATGTGCGGGCCAAAAGCACGCACCAATTTCCCATACAATCCCAATAAGCCACACTCATCTGCCTCCAAGCTCCTTTCTGCCACTTTGACGGCCAAGCTACACAAGTGTCACATGGCCTGCCTTTCCCTTCAAATGGCCACGCAGAAACCAGCAGAGAAAGAGCCTCAACCTGCGCAGAGGTCCAATCCATTTGCCTCAGGGAATGCCGTTGCCGGGACAAGCGCAGAGGCTGGTTTTAGATGGCCGGAGAAGAGACACGAGGAGCTACGATGGCTAGAAGGGAATTGGGTTGGCGGGGAAGGCCAAGTTGATGTTGCCCAGCAACAATTTCAGCCAGTTCTTGAAGATGATCACATAGAGCAGATGATACAGGAGTTGCTTGATTATGGGTCAATTGAGCTTTGCTTTGTTGGCTCATCTTAGGCCCTCAAGTGTAGCATTCCCCATTGGCCAATGCAAACATCTTTTTGGGGGAGAGGGTGGTACTAATTCACCATGTAATAAAAGATAGTAAGCTTGAGTACCATAGGAGAGTCACCTTTGAGTTTCAATCACTTCACCAATCAGTGGACAAACATATGGAACCAGAATGTATCATACAAAAACCAGCTCATGCATATGATGGACTATAATATAGCATTAGTATCAAAAGAATATAATTTTCCAGCTTCTATTTTTGTTTATATCTGGGTAGTACTGAAAGTTGCCCCAAATTCTTCAGAAAGTGTAGGAAGGTCGTTGGGACCTTCTGTCTGTGTTAGATATGATACCCTCAACTTTTATTTGTTTATACATTTATTTATTATCATTATCATTATCATACAGAGAAACTTTGGACTATATGTCAAGAAAGACAATAACAAGAAAACAAAAAAAGAAAGAAAATGGGGCTAATCATGTTAGTAGTCAAATCCATCAGATCAGACATTTTTTTGGGATCAAAATCAGATCAGACATTTGTTACAAAGCAAATGTGGAAAAACACAGAAAAAAGAACTTGGAGCAAGTGGATGCTTCGTCTGACTAACTTTAGCCATTGTACTGCCAAGGAAAGGAGGAATTATTTCACACATGGCTAGCACATTGTTGTCATAAAGCCGCCATTTTGGCAGTAGCAGGCGCTGGAGTCAGTCAGTAACCAAGCACCACGGGCCATGATGAGAAGATAGAGATCAGAGATGGAAACAGAGCAGGCAACAATTTGAAAATATGATCAAACACAGTGTTTATTGTCTCAACATAAAGTCAATCCCTTGGTATTGGTGTGCATCCAAGGAAAGTGCAGACAGATACTGCCAAATATGACCAAGTATGCCAATTTGGAGAGATCGTGATGAAGCATTACTTCTTTAACAATAAACATTCTTATTGTTTTCTCACTTGCTTTTTCTAGTAGATAACAGACCAGACGACCTTTTCTTTTCTCTTTTGAAGTATCCTTCCAAGCCTCGATCCTTTGTTTTCTGAAAAAGCACAACTTTTGACCCACATACTCATTTTTGCTTACTAACCACAAGACATATCCATTCACAATCCACGTACGCAACTGCTTTTAGTTTTATGCGGATTTCATCAAGCGTTTGATCCTATTTTCTTTGTCATTTAAATCTCCTTTCCAGCTAACATTGAAGTTAGTATCTGAGCGATTTTTTGACAGTGAAAATCCTTTTTAGATTTGTTTTAGTTTCTTTTTCCATTTGTGAGTTACATAACAAATGGGAATCATCTCTTTTTCTTAAATCATGTCTTTAGCAAAGACAAGATTGGATTTTAAATTCCTTAGAGTCGCAAAGTTGTAATGCAATATACTTAATCAATTGAAGTAGATGACACTTTTAATTTTTCTTCGATTAAAGCATGAAAGATCTCCATCATTTTATTAAATATCAAAAGATTGATTGCATCACATCACATTGTTCGCTCTTTTTCTGATCATTATTTTTTAAAAAATTAAAATGTCATTTCAAAGTCTATTGTGAGATTGTTAAGAGTGTTAATTTACCTGATCGACCTTCTGTTTATAATTTAGTTTGAATTGTGGATTCTCTTATTATTAAGTGATCTATAATCTTAATATAAATTTTCTTTAAAGTTGATTTGCCCTTATTTTAAAATAGAAAAAGCCTTCCTCATGCTAAACTTTCATATACCAAAAAAAAGTAATGTGAGAACAAAATTTCTTTTAGTGATGCAATGGGCTAGACTTGCAGTCCGCACGATGCAAACGACGATGCAGCACGTCTCTTGCATTTCTTCTCTTTTTTCCCATACAATAAAAGAAAAAAGAAAACAAAATTTGGAACTTTGTCTGTCACTTTGGAAATGTAATAGTTGTTCAGCTAGCAACTTTAATTATGTGCAAGAGGGTTGTCTTGCATGCTTACAATCAAGACCTTGTTTGTGTCCAACACAGGGACCCGTATGTCTCTTGCTTTTGCCATCATGCCCAAGTCATATAGTAGGATTTGCTCACAGCAAATGCGTTCAGAGGAATATCACAGATAAGATAAAGCAGTGTCAAACATTGTTGCTGGTGATCATACATTGCCATAAATTAAAGTCGTCGTTTTCTAGCTATTTGAGATTCTCTTCTACCTAATTTTGTCCAGGCATATATGGATGAAGCACCAGAGTATCAACTGATGATCATACTTTACCATTTTTGGAGGTTAAGGTTGAAAACGAAAACTGAAGCTTCAAAGCTAAAACAACTAGAAAAACAAAAGCACAAGAAACGAAAAACGAGAAGAGCCCAGAGACAAGATTTTGATCTTAATACCGTGGAGGCCAAAACTGGGCTCCTGAATGTTTTTATGGTTGTTCTTGTCCAGCGAAAACCAAATTGGGTTTAATGTTCTCAGTTCTCAGCTCTCAGCGAGCTCTTTCTGCATGTGAGATATGTTCATGGGGTGAAAACAACGGCTGTTACAATCATAAAATTGGCTTCATCATTTCCTATACTATGTTGATTTACCTATTTTAAATTTAAACCTTGGTAAAGGTGGGTGGCACAATGCACAATAAATTCCACTATTCTAAACCTCATGCTTAATGATTATTTATCTATCTGGTAATTGATTTTGTCTCCCACAAGCATTTAAAAGCACAAATTTGATAAGCCAAATGACATGACACTGAAAACCATATATATATTCATAGTAGTTGAATAATCTCATTGATGGTATATTTGGCCTCAACCAGCCTCTCTTAACTTCCCCCTAAAGAAGAAGGATACCTTAAAGCAAGGTCATATTTCTGTCTAAGCTAATTAAGATGCTAAGCAATAGGTCTTTTTGCTTTAGCCTGAATAATATAATAATTGACAGTAAAAGGGAGAAACTCTACTTAAAACAACATAGCTGACAAGCAATTGAAGCCTAAAAGAGTACATTTGATACAACAGAATTGGAAAAATGGGTGCCGTCAAATCTGAAACTGTTCTTATTAAAACTCCAAAGGGAGTCTAAATCATTATAGTGCATATGGAAACGAGGACGAATGCTTATATCCTGGACATATGGAATTTAGATCAAGATCTTTAAAGTGAGTCATGCAAGAATTCACTAAAGGGCTTCAATTTTAAGTGAAAAAACTGTCATGAACCAAGTATTACTATCTCAAAAGCTTAAGCTCTTGACCACTTAGTTATAGAGGTTCTGATATCATGTCATGAATTAACTATTCTAAAAGCTTAAGCTGTTGGGTGAAATCACGTGAATGATTTTGTTTCTAATTAAAACTACCAAATAGAGCTGTAGCACTCCCCTGTTCCAATTTTTGGTTCAATGGAACCGAACAATTTTTTATGTTTGCTGAGCTCATTGAAGAATGAAGATGCATTTATGTCACGATTAGAACCACATTCTCTCTATATATCTTGCACACACTAAAGAGAGAAGCATACACACATGCACACATGGGATGTCATTCATGTTTCCCTTTCAGTTCTCTTTCTCCTTCTCCATTCCTTCACGTGGGAAACCATGTTATCCATATAGGAAACCCTCAAATTCACATGGTCTCGGGGCTTATTAGCTATAGTCTTGTGTTTGCATGTGTCTGTGGCTGCTGCAGCTTGCAGGGTCTACTTTCAGCTGATTGCAACTGTTTAGTTTCTGAATTTGGTCTCTTTCTCTGTTCTTCGTTTTTTTATTGTTCACTTTGGGCAAAAGAATTGATCCTAGCTTGTCAACTTACCTTGCTAGTAAACTGTTCTAACCAGGATTTAGTCACATTAAGTGTGTGTGTCTCTCTCGCTCACACACATGGGGTGTCATGCATGTATGCTTCCCTTTCAGTTCTCTTTCTGCTTCTTCGTCCCTTCACATGGTAACCATGCCATCCATATATAAAAAGTAAAAAAAATAAAAACCAGATTCACATGGGTTAAGGGCTCTAGCATTGCATCTGCTAAGTTTCTGATTTTGGTCTCTTCTGGTCACTGGTCTCCATTTCTCATCCCATGACATAGACACGCAAGAATTATTAAGTGGGGCTTGTCTGTCATTAGCTGCTGAAAATTGGAAATTGACATCTGATACCAAGTACGTTGAACCACAAAGGGTGTCGCTCTCACAAGTCTCTAATTAAATTTTTTATATGGGACCCAATGTGAATACCATAAGCTAAACATTGAAGTGCTGAGTAACATTAGTCAAAATAGGTAGAAAAATTATTTTCTATATACCCAACTTATGATCATGAATTTATGGTAGTTCTTAGCAAAGGAGACTTTTTTTTTTTCTAAGTAAGAGTATTTTTGAGTTAATTTTTACATTAATTGAGATTAAATTTTTGTCTAAGCTATCTTAGGGTCGTTCTGATACCCTTGAGAAATTAATTTTTCTATTTACTATTCCAAAGTTTGAACCCAAATAAACCAAACAAAGAGCACATGTCTTTAACCATTAGCCTGATTCCTTCAGTTTTAGGAGGAGACTCTTTTCATAAGGTTTATAAGGTTTCACAAGCTCATTTAACAATTTCCTCAATGATGTGGCCTTGCAGGTTCGTTTTTGTGATCACTTATAAATTATAATCTTTACCCAATCTGCCCTCAGCGCGAAAATTATAGATTGAAATAGAAGCATGAATTTATAAGGCATTGTGGTATGAAAAGGGGATAATATGAGGGCAAAAAATGTTTTTGTGAAATTTCTAGTCTTTTTTTTTTTTTGGTTTAAAAGAAAGCACTTTTTAAATTTTTTTAATTTGAAGAAAATATTTTTACAACACATTAAATAAAGAAAATGAAAATATTTTAAAAATTAAGCATTTAATATGAAAACATTTTTTATAAAAATATTTTTACTTGACAATAATTTTTAAGAATTTATCTATTTTTTTGTTATAAAGAAGGTTTAAGAATCGAGCAGTCCTCAAAAATTTAGTATCACTTAAACCAAGGCTCTTAAAAGAATTTATCTTTTATTAAAATAATTTCATTATCAAGTTGTTTTTCGTAACAACAAACAGATAGAAAATAAGCAGAACAAGTTAAGTTTTCCTTTTGGGCCCTTGGGCCAGAAACTCTAGATAGTAATCAGTACCAGTTGGGCCACTTTTTTGTATAAAATTTTCTTACCTGGGCCAGTTGATCTACACTTACATTTAACTCATTTGGGTCTGGGTGCTATTCTGGATGTTTTCCATGACCACGAGAATGATCTGAAATGGGATGGGCTTCTTTTATGCCCCAATTGGGAGTCTTTCTCTTTCTCTTCTGCAGCTGAAGCTACAATGAGTATCGCAGTATAGGGATTCGGGTGGGTGGGCCTGCGTGTATGGGCTTTTGGAGTTTCGCTTTAAGCCAGCTCCCTTGTATCCATAGTGGATGACAAAAAAAGAAAGAGAACAAAAAATGAGTATATCATCGGTGAGAGATTAATCTCCTAAAATACTATCAATATCAAAGTAGAAATTCCTTTCAAGAATATTTGCTCCATGCTGTAGTAATTTATTTATTTATCACACCAATTTTGAATTGTACAAGGGAATGTTGAATTCTCAAATTTGTTAGAAGATTTTTAAGATATTTTCATGTAAAAATAATTTACAAGAATGATTTTTGTCTAATATTATCACATTTTCATTTTTATATAAAAATAATTTCTCAAAATATTTTTTTAAAATTTGAACTAAACATCTCATAAGGAAACTAAAATTAGTGTGAAAAATAAATATATTAATTTCTGCCACTGAAAGATTACAAAAAGGAAAAAAAAAAGAGTCAGTCGAATTAATAGTGAATTAAAATTTAGTCAAGTAAATTACCAAAAAATAAAATTACCCAAGTAGTCTACTTTTTTTGTTTAGTATAAATCAAGTAGTCCACATTTGATGTATGTGCCGTGAGAACCAAAAAGAAAGTTTAATAAACATATTAAATAAATATAATTTTTAATTTTTTTTTCCATTTCCAGTATCCATTTTGCATTTTAAAGATAAATTTTTCCCTAACTATAAGGAGAAATCAGTACAAGGGTACAAGCAGCATTAACCACCATTCAAGGTGCATGTATAAACCACCATTTGATTATATTTTTTCATTAACTCCTAAAAGATATATTTAAAGGATAAATTTAATAGTTTTTTTAAAAAGATATATGGTCCACAAGAATTTATTTAGCAAGCAATCACTTTCATATTAATTCTATTATTATTTATGAAAAAAAATAAAATACATTTCTACATTAAAACAACTCAAAATAAGAAGATATTGCTAATATTATCTACAAAAAATTTGGGACAAACTAAAAAAATTAAATATGAAAAAACAAGTTCAATGCATGATAGGAATCTTTTAAGAATATAATAAAGATAGAATTAAGGCCCATTTAGTACTTGATACATCATACGACAGATATATAGTATAATATAATATAATATAATATAATTAATATTATTTATTTTTATATAATATTTAGATAATATATTAAATAATATGATATTTTATTAAAATAATTTTATTTAATATTAATTATATAATATATAAAAATTAAATTATTTTATTATTCATTATTTTACTTAAATATTATATTAAAATGTATATTATATTATCTATTTTTCATATAGTATACCAAATATGACATAATAAGAAAATTTTGAAAGGCACAAATATAAGGAAAGATATAAAAGAAAAGAAAAAAGGAAAAAAAATAATGTAATCATGGTATTTTATTTATGCACGCGAGAAAGAGAACAAGTAATGAAATCATAAATCAGGGTATCCGTGGGTTGTATTTGTATCTTAGTCTTACAAAAGGATCTCACAATCTCAGAGTAACGGATTGAGGAAAGAGAGAGAATATTCAGAAGCGAAATGGAGCAGTGGCGAATGACCCGCGAGTCCCGCTGCTAACGCTTCGCTTCGCTCTCCCATTTGGATTCGTTTTCCCATCAAATAAGGCACTTTCGGGTTTGGACTCTTGAGACTTTGACTTCTAAGGGAAAACGGCTAAAACGGTCGAGATTATGTTCATGACTCTCACACTGTCACACACCAAGCATTGGCAGAACCATCACTGGTCACTTATTATTATTATGATTATCATCAATGTGATTGTGTTAATGTGATCTCATTCATTTTGGTTATTATTATTATTCATTTTGTGTTAATGTAAACTTTTCCTGAAACGAACGAAGGAAGCTGTGATAAGCGAAAGAAGACGATGGTGGGACTCGAAGATATCAAGAAGGAGAACGTCGATCTTGTCAGTTTCTTTCACCTTTTCTTTTCTTTTCTGTGTTTTCTCCCGTGTATATTCCATTTCCACTCGTGAATCATTCATGAAACTCTTTTTTTTTTTTTAAATTTAATTTGTTTCTCATCATTTGTACAATGCGCCGATTTTTTCTTTTCTTTGTGCCGTTGATGATTCATCGCTGTTTTGCGTCTTTTTATTTTGTTTGTGGATTTCTGACGCGCAGCTGGTTATGTATAATGCTATGAACGTCTGTGAAGTTGTTTTGATTATGATTTTTTCTTTTTCTGATTTCGTATTACGCGCGTGGAGATTTCTGATCATGCCTTCAACTCATCGATTACGTTTCGAAAATCTGTTACGGAATTTGATTTCTAAATTTCCTATCACCGACTATTTACGTCGCGAAAATCTCGAATATGAAGATTTTCTGAGCTTAAAAACGTTTCAATCTAGTGCAACTTTTGGCAATATCTGTATTCCGAAACTCTGTTTTGATCTTCGATGTATACGTGATTTTGTTTGCAGGAGCGAATTCCTGTGGACCAAGTTTTCCGAGAACTGAACTGTTCGAAGGACGGTCTGACAAATGAGGAAGGCCAAAAGAGGCTGCAGGTCTTTGGGCCCAACAAATTGGAAGAAAAAAAGGCAATAAATTTTTATCATCTCCATCTAGCTAGTTGTTATTTCTATTTGGATTACTGCATTACATTTTCTACCTTCAGTTTGTGTTGGTTTAGAATTTGGAGAGGATCGTGCTTTTTAATTAATTACTAAGCCTTGGCTATATAATCTTGAAACGCAGGAAAGTAAGGTGCTGAAATTCTTGGGCTTTATGTGGAACCCTCTGTCATGGGTCATGGAAGCGGCTGCTATCATGGCCATTGCACTGGCAAATGGAGGGGTAACAACTCTTTAACTCTCTGCATGCATTTGATCACAAGAAGGAAAACGAAGCGAAAGCAAAAGAAGCTCCTGCAATATTATACTATTTGTTTATGTTTTTGCTCTTTATCTCATGTTTCATTCTCACTTGTTTTGTACCCTTCTTGAAACATGCAGGGCAAGCCGCCAGACTGGCAGGATTTTATGGGAATAGTGGTACTGCTTGTTATCAACTCCACCATTAGTTTTATAGAAGAAAATAATGCAGGCAATGCTGCTGCAGCACTTATGGCAGGTCTTGCTCCCAAAACCAAGGTCTTGCTCCTGCTTGTAGTCATATATAATATAGGTAGGCATGACATGTTTTACATCGATTCTGTTTGAATGGATGGCAGGTTCTAAGAGACGGAAGGTGGATTGAGGAGGAGGCTGCTATATTGGTACCAGGAGATATCATCAGCATCAAATTAGGAGACATCATCCCAGCTGATGCTCGTCTCTTGGAGGGAGATCCACTCAAGATCGATCAGTCTGCACTTACTGGTGAGTCGTTGCCCGTTTCAAAGAATCCAGGTGAGGAAGTCTTCTCTGGGTCCACAGTAAAGCAAGGAGAGATTGAGGCTGTTGTAATCGCTACTGGGGTACACACCTTCTTTGGTAAGGCTGCTCACCTGGTGGACAGCACTAACCAAGAAGGGCACTTTCAAAAGGTACTATCTCTTGCTCTTCTATATTACAATGTTAAAAATCTTTGCACTGGCTGTCCAAGCACATTCAAAATTTCTCTGATGTGTATTTGATGGTTACCACTCGGTCAGGTGCTGACAGCCATTGGTAACTTCTGCATTTGCTCAATTGCTCTGGGCATGATTGTAGAGATTATTGTCATGTACCCGATTCAGCACCGCAAGTATAGGAGTGGAATTGACAACCTCTTGGTGCTTCTCATTGGAGGGATTCCTATTGCCATGCCAACAGTCTTGTCAGTAACAATGGCTATTGGTTCCCATCGGCTGTCCCAGCAAGGTGCTATCACCAAGAGGATGACAGCCATTGAGGAGATGGCTGGGATGGATGTTTTATGTAGTGACAAGACTGGCACTCTAACGCTCAACAAGCTCGCTGTAGACAAGAATTTGGTTGAGGTAAGTAGATGAAAAACAAATTATTTTTTTATTTTTTTAAAATTGATCTAGGATCCATCAAATTAATGTTCAATTATTAAATTTTGATTAAGGATGGTCAATTGTTTAGAGCTCTTTCTGATTTACTAATCATGGAACTGATGTGTCCATATTGCAGGTTTTTGCAAAAGATGCTGACAAGGACACTGTAATTTTGCTTGGAGCTAGGGCATCTAGGGTAGAGAACCAAGATGCCATTGATGCTTGCATTGTTGGAATGTTGAGTGACCCAAAGGAGGTTTGTTATTTCTTGCAGAGGATATCTTGTTTTGCTAGTTGCTGCTTGCCCAAATACCCTAGATAGGATCAACTACTCGGATGTTGGAGCAAAAAGAAGGGAAAATTTTGCAATATAAATTTTCGAAGATGTTCAAAGCATCACCCTTAATTAGAAAGTTCCCCTAAATTACAATTCGATCGTGAATGGAACAAAGGCGTTCATATCGTCACATAAGATCTCCATACTTCGCTTTCCTTCTATTACATAGAACTCTTTCTGACATCTTGAGAAGACTTAATATTTATCACGGCATGATACAAGTAGGATAAATTGCTAATTTTCGGGGTATTAGCATGTTGATTCGCTCCTGCATATTATACAAGAAAAAGTCAGATTTTACATGCATAAAGTCCTCTTGTTGGCCTGGTGAACGGCTTCGGTTTTTAGCCTTGTAAAATCTCCTAGTGTGTCTGTCCTAACGAGCATCAAACTTTTGATTATCATGAACTTTGGTCTTGGATAGACCACAACTGCTTTGACAACTTTCTCGTACTTGTTACAGGCCAGAGATGGCATTACAGAGGTGCATTTCCTGCCGTTTAATCCAGTGGACAAGCGTACAGCCATAACATACATAGACAATAAGGGTAACTGGCACCGAGTAAGCAAAGGGGCACCAGAGCAGGTAAATAGATCTTTTAGTGCACATGATCGACGTCTCTTGTTTCCTTGTACAATATCCATTACTTATGTAGCTCATATTGAATTTCTTGCCAGATTATAGTTCTTTGCAATCTCCGGGCAGATGTGAAGAAGAAAGCTCATTCCATTATTGATAAATTTGCTGAACGTGGTCTCCGTTCCCTTGCTGTTGCCAAACAAGTGAGTTGTGGTTCTTTGTACCCACAAATGTTCCGATCTTTCAAACTATAATGAGTCAAACTAAAGTTAGTTTTGTGATTTATTATCTTCTTCCAGGAAGTGCCAGAAAAGAACAAGGAGAGTGCAGGAGGACCATGGCAGTTTGTGGGGTCTCTTGCCTCTCTTTGACCCACCCAGGCATGACAGTGCAGAGACCATTCGCCGTGCTCTCCACCTAGGAGTGAACGTTAAGATGATCACTGGTGATCAGCTAGCTATTGGCAAGGAGACTGGTCGCAGGCTTGGCATGGGAAGTAACATGTACCCTTCTTCCTCCCTCCTTGGCGAGCACAAGGATGAGTCTATTGCTGGGCTTCCAGTTGATGAGCTTATTGAGCAGGCTGATGGCTTTGCTGGCGTCTTTCCTGGTAAATAGATATATTTGCAGTTTATAAAATTTATGTGACGTGCTTACATTGGTGATCTTAACAATTCAATAGTAGATATTAACTTGCTGCAATTATTTCTAGAAACAAACAGAAGCAGAAGGACGAGACATTCTTTTCTGAAGATTTTACTTCATTAATCGGGACATAATTTTGATGTGAATAACTTCAAAAATCGTTTTCCAACTAATAACTGATGTCGAGTGCAGAACACAAATACGAGATTGTGAAGAGGCTCCAAGAAAGACAACACATATGTGGGATGACTGGAGATGGTGTCAATGATGCTCCTGCCCTGAAAAAGGCAGATATTGGAATTGCAGTGGCTGATGCAACCGATGCAGCTCGAAGTGCATCTGACATAGTCCTGACAGAGCCTGGTTTGAGTGTGATTGTGAGTGCAGTCTTGACAAGCAGAGCCATTTTCCAGAGAATGAAGAACTACACCATTTATGCTGTTTCTATAACAATTCGAATCGTGCTGGGCTTTATGCTGCTAGCTCTTATCTGGAAATTTGATTTCTCACCTTTTATGGTTTTGATTATTGCCATACTAAATGATGGGACCATTATGACCATTTCCAAGGACAGGGTGAAGCCATCTCCTTTGCCAGATTCATGGAAGCTGAATGAGATTTTTGCCACAGGCATAGTGCTTGGTGCCTATCTGGCTCTGATGACTGTTGTCTTCTTCTGGGCTGCTCATGCATCTAATTTCTTCTCGGTAAGAATAAAGCACTTTTTAACAAGACTTCAGAAAAAAAAATTGTTACATTATTATTTCCGGCTTACCCAAAAGTTCTAAAATATTGGCAGGACAAATTTGGCGTCAGATCTATCAGGGAGAACGAGTATGAGCTCACAGCAGCTGTTTACCTTCAAGTGAGTATTGTAAGTCAGGCTCTCATCTTTGTTACTCGGTCAAGGAGTTGGTCTTACGTTGAACGTCCTGGTCTTCTACTTGTTTTCGCCTTCATCGTAGCACAGCTGGTGAGTTGTAATAAATAGGTTTGATTTGCTGATATTATTTCTCTCGGTTTGGGTATAACAAATTACTGAGCGTTGGTATATCTTTTTCTGAATAATTTCTCTTAGATTGCCACAATCATAGCTGTGTATGCAAACTGGGGATTTGCGAGGATAAAAGGAATTGGTTGGGGTTGGGCTGGTGTCATTTGGCTCTACAGCATCGTTTTCTATGTCCCGTTGGATGTTCTCAAATTCATCATCCGATATGCTTTGAGTGGCAAGGCATGGAGCAATATTACAGAGAACAAGGTGCCATTTCAATGTTGTGTGCTAAACGGAATGATAGAAATGGCAAATCTGTATGTCTCTGACTATATGCTCTTTTGTGTTGTATGATGCAGACTGCTTTCACAACAAAGAAGGATTATGGAAGGGAAAAGCGAGAAGCACAATGGGCTGCAGCTCAGCGCTCGCTGCATGGGCTGAATACTCCTGAAACAGAGCAGATCGTGAATGAAACGAACAACTACAGGGAATTGTCTGAACTCGCAGAACAGGCCATGAAACGTGCTGAAGTTGCAAGGTAATGTCTAGTGAACGCTTGTCTCTGCAATCTTTCTTATTTAAAGCTGCTGAACCCAAACCAATCTGGTCTATTTTTGTTTTATAGGTTGAGGGAGCTTCACACACTGAAGGGGCATGTCGAGTCCGTTGTGAAGCTCAAGGGACTTGACATTGAGACAATTCAGCAGCATTACACCGTTTGAGTGAATCAAAGTCCTTTTGGAAGATAGAAGAGAAAAAGAGAAAATTAGGATTGTCACAATTCCATTATATTGTCCTTTATTATCTTAAGTCTCATTTGGATTTAGGAGAGAATGCATGGGCTCTGAAATAATGCAACTCGTTGAGATTGTGCAAGACAATCCAATGTTGGGTGGCGAGACCAAATGATGTCGCAGATGTTATTATCCTAGTATGAAGTGTTATTTGACTTCATATTCGACGAAGGTTTCCTTTGGTCTTCCCATCATAAATGGTATCCTTATGCTACGTGGAAGGATAAAAAAAAAAAACATAAACAAAGAAAGAAGTTTATTATAAGTCTCACTTTTATTTAAAAATTAAAAAAAAAAAGAAAGAAATGAGAATTTTTAAGTTATCATTTAAAATTATTTTTTAATAATTTTTGTAAATATTTTAAAATTTTCTTAATTTAAAGAATTTAAAACATCCAAACAAGAGAAGAAGAATTATTTAATTAGCCTTCTATTCTTTTTTCTTTCTTCTCTCTTTATTTCCTTTAAATCATTTTCTTTTCCATTCCTTTTAAATTCTTAAACATAACTTTAGTATTAGATTATTTTCCCAGCAGGAAAAACATAATTTATAATATTGTAAAGGAATTCTCTTTTTTAATATTTAAATTTTATATTCTTAAAAATTTATTAATAACTAATTAAACACAAATAAAAAAATTAAAAGAGTTAAAATTATAAATTTCTGTTTAAAAATCATATTATGCAATTGTAATTGTTTTTAAATACACTTCATTCCTATATTAATTATCTTCTTTTTATAGTAACTTTCGTCAAACATATTTCATCTTTTATAAAATAATTTGTGTTTAATAAATTAATTTATAATTACAATAATTTATAATTAAAATTATTTTTATTTAAATAATTAATTTATAATTATAATTAATTAATCAATAAATAATTATATAAATTGGAATAAAAATTCAAATTAAATTATATCTAAATACGTTTTTAAAATTATTCTTTAATTATAAAAAGGTAGACAGAAAATAGTCAAACCAACTCGTTCTGATTAATTTGCTTTTCCTCAATGTGCCTATGCTAAACTCGTTCTGATTAAGGTTGCCTTTTTATACCAAAGATTGGCTTGATTGGGGATGAAAGAAAAAAAAATAAAACTATTCAGAGATGCCTATTCATCTATACTATTCTATACTATTATATAAAGATAATTTATCCTTAATATCAAATTTTTATTTTTTAAAAAATTGATTAATAACTAATTGAATATAATTTAAAAAAAAGATAAAATTGTTAAATATAAACATTTTCTTCTTGATAGCTATATTAGAAATTTTTTTTCTTTGATCTTAAATGTTCTTTAAAAAAGTCATTAATAATTAATTGAACATAAATAATAATAAAATTTTAAATATAAACTTTTTTTATAACAATATTTTACAATTACAGTTGCTTTTAAATACAAAGTCTTTTTATATAAAAAATTATAATCGATTTTAAATATATTTTATCTTTTCATAAAAATTTTATTTAAGTAATTAATTAATGATTATAATATATAGTAAATTAATTTATAAAAATTATTTAAGTAAAAATAAAAAAATGTAAATTGAGAGAATGGTAGTTGTGAATAAATGTTATGGTGTAATTATTCTTTTGAAGTTTACATACATATATAGTAATATTGATTTGGGTATAATAAATGTTATTAAATAAATATATTAAATATTAATTTAATTCAGATAAAATTACTATATTTCACTTATTTAAAGTTCTTTTTAAAATAGGTTCATTAAATATTAATACTATGAAACTATTTTTTAAAAAAACTAAATTAATCTAAAATTGACCTGACTCTAATAAATACTATTAAATAAATTCAAATGTGTCAAAAGAATATTATTAAATAAATGTATTAAATAATATAATTTAAATAAAATTATTATTATCATATCAAACTCTTCTTTTTTTTTATAAATATATTTTGAGATAAATATGCTTGATATTATCATGATCCAAATGAAACTTATATTTTTAAATTTCACTTATTTAAGTTTATTTTTGAAATAGATATATTGAACATTAACATAATTTGAATGAAATTATTTTTAATAAAAAATTTAAATTATTCTAAAATTGACTTGAGCCTAATAAATATTGTTAGATAATGTATAAAATTAAAATTATTCTTAATACAATTTAAATGAAATTATTTTTTTGAAAAAATAATAATTTTTCTAAATAAATTTTCAAATAATTTAATATATGTAACTAGTTTGAACTCCTTGGAAGGTATTTTCATCTCCGATAGTATTTATTTATTTATTTAATCGATGATGAAAAGCCTTCAGTCATCTCAAAGAAAAGTGTCTATACAAAAAGTGTCAATTTATCCTCACACATTAACCTTGTTTAAATGTAGTGACAACGATATTAAAGTTGTCTACTTGTATTATGATAATTGCCAACCGTGGTAATAGGGATGTGAAAAACTTTTATTGAAATAAAGTACGCAGAATTCTCACGATTACCGACCACCATAGGTTTATTGAATTATCATGGAGGTCCTTTTAACCTCAAGCAATTCAGGCCACGTCTATCATATTCATACCTCAACCACTAGAGTGCTTGTGATACCACCAGCAAAAAATAAAAATGCTGCACAGTTTGCATAAAATTTATAGCATATTTGTCTTTCCGAAATGCAAAATGACCAAGCTGAATAGCAATGGTCCAAGCAAAATAGTGCCATCATGTATGGTTGTAGTATCTACTATCTAACAATGACGTTTGTGGCTCATAATTGGAGAAGCAAATTATTATTCTTTACTCAATGCAGTCAACTTTTGCTACTCCTGAGCTGCTCTAAGTCTCAATGCATGCAAATACTGGGAATAAGGATTTGACACGCAGATAGTCAGAAATTTATTTTTTGCCAGGGATTGGGATGCTTCCTAGTTACAAATGCATTTTTTTGGGTCGTTAGTTACAATAGAATGGCATTGAAGATACTCAAATTTGTCAAATTGGCACATACAACTAGGCAGCCCTTCCTTCCATCAATTAATATTCACTATCTAGCTGTTCTGCCCTGCAGCAACCAGCTTCTGCAGGTCTCGGGGCCATGCACACAGAAGGAAAAGAAATGGAAAAAAGCAGCACATTGGATTGTGTCGTGGGTCGATGAGAGAGAGCGCATGGTTGATGGCATGGCAGATGCCAATGCAGATCTATTAAAAGGCGTAACTTCTGGCCTTGCTCATGTTCTTATCTCTTAGTATTACTTCTTGTCTAAATGTACACGCTGCATTTAAGCCTTCTACGCAGATTGATACGCATAGTATAGTAAATTAAACTAAAACAGTGAAAAACTGAAAATATATTTATACAAGTAACGGCGTAAAATTATTAGAACTGTGTGTGTGTTTATATATATGGACATATCAAGTAGACACCTTGTAGTTAGACACTGTCGATTAAGCAAACACAAAGATGAATGAGCATGACATAAGAATCATGCAGCAGAAATGAAAGCAAATATTGTGATTATAACTCTACTAGCACTTTTTTTGCTCACACAATCTCTTGCAGAAACTAGAACGCTTCCTCACCAACACAATCAAGAAGAAGAATTGAGAGGTTCTAGAAGCAGACGGCCTAGCAGCAGAAGAAGCAGAAGCAGAAGCAGAAGCAGAAATGGAGGAAGAAGGACAAGAGGATCAAACTGCGACCCATTTTACTTATATTTATATGGAACCTGTGGCCAGTGGCCTTTCTCTACATTCACTTCCCCAGACAACCCATTTGATCAAACACCAAGACCATCTCCTAGCCGGATTCCGCCACCGTTGCCACCACCAGTTGCATCTCCTCCACCAATCTCTTACACACCAAGAATCCCATCAGCTCCAGCAGTGCAGTATTCTCCACCAACTTTGGTACCTTCCTCGCCACCACTGCAATACTTTTCGCCTCCACTAGTTATCCCTCCACCACCTTCGCTACCGCCACCCTCACCTCCAACTCTGTGTCCGCCACCGCCTGCATCACCCTGCCCATCACCGCCGCCTGCTTCACCCTGCCCATCACCGCCGCCTGCTTCACCCTGTCCCTGTCCTCCACCCTCCCCGCCACCTTTGCCGTCGCCGCCACCGCCTTCCCCCACCACCGGCTCCGCCATTAGTTCCATCGCCACCGCCACCATCCCCGTCCCCACCACCACCCACTGTTCTTCTACCACCATTGATAATTCCACCACCGCTTGTCCTTTCTCCTCCCGCACCAGATATACCCCAAACACCAACATTTCCATGGTTACCACCTCCTGATATATTCACTGATCCTCCACCACAGTCACCAGACATCTCCGTTCCACCACCTGCTCCAGATGGGTCCTCCCCAGCACCGCCACTTGTCCCCATGTTTTCGACGCCGCCTGGGCCACCACAGCTTCCGCTACTACCACCGGAAGAGCCATTCTCATTTTCACCACCTCCCATATCAACCCCAACTGCTCCAACCGCCGGCGTCATTCAACCGCCGATCCCCCCTGCGCCAGACATTTTCTTGCCGCCTCCGGTTGTTCCGGAACTCCCAGACAACCCACAAGAACCAACGCCATTTCTGTCCACGCCACCGGCTTTTACTATGCCACAAACACCAGATATTTTGTTGCCTCCGCCGTTGGTTCCTGAGCTCCCAGATGAACCACCGCCATTTCCATCCACGCCACCGGCTTTTACCATGCCACAGACACCGGATATTTTCTTGCCGCCACCATTGGTTCCCGAGCTCCCAGAAGATCCACCGGCTTTTACAATGCCACAGACACCAGATATTTTGTTGCCGCCACCGGTGGTTCCTGAGCTCCCAGGCAATACACAAGAGCCGCTTCTATTTCCCTCCACGCCGCCGGCACTGGAGAGCTTTCTTCCGGAGCCATCGGAAGAGCCGCCATCACCACTAGTATTGTTGCCACCACCATCTAATTCGCCTCCGTTTATTAACTGAGTGCCTCACTTCGTTCTATATGCTTAAATGTGTTTTAATAATCGGGGGCAAGTTTTTATTAATATGTTGTCTAGAAATTACAATGGCATCTATAAATTCTACTATAAAGTTAAGATGATTTTCGATTCTTAATCAAAACAAATTGAAAAGTTCACAATTAATTAGTTGCTCAGGATGATTTTTTCTTTTTAATCAACATCCTCTTAAGTTATTATACAATGCTGGCATGTCTCTTTTTTTAAATTGTCAACCAGGATTTGTTTATTTAGTCAATCTTTTATTTAATAATTGTATTTTATTAATAGATGATATATAATTTTATTATAAATATTTGTTAATGATTTATTTTATTTTTAAAATGAAGAGAGCTTCTATTCACTATAAACTTTTTTTTAATTGAAATGTCTCTTTGTAAATTAGAATTAGATCAATATTATAACATTAAATAATATGTAAATTTTTGTGCTGTTAATCTTTTATTGACAAGCGTATTATTATAAGTCTTTTTAAAATTTATGGTATTTTCTGTCTTTATAACGTGATAATATTACTTCTCTTTTTAACTTTTAAAAAAGAGAAATGTTATTTTATGAAATTATTCACCAACATTCGCTTTTTATTTGTTTTATTTTGTTACATAAAAAATTAAAATAAATACTAAAGCAGTGGATAAAGAAAATGAAACAGAATAACATGAGTTTATTATTAGTTTAGGGAAAAATAGTGTTTTTCTTTTTAAAAAAAAGTTGAAGTGACTAACTCTATTTCTTATAATTATAAAACTGCAAATTTATTAAGTTCTATAACTGTCATTAAATATTACATAATTAAATGAATATAAAAGTTAGCAAATACATAAAAAGAGAAAAAAATTAAGAATACAATTTTAACAATAAATTCAAGAGTCATCCCCTGAAAGAGCTAATGAATATTAACATGAGATGTATGCAACTATAAAAAAAAAAGAAATAAATAGACCATACACAGAGGCCTATATTGTAGAGTTTAATTATCCCTAATTATATAAATTAGTATTTGAGATGAGTACATAAGGTCAAATTTTTAGTGACTTAAACTCAATTTAAATCAAACTTTTTTAAAAAAATTTCAACCTAATCTAATATAAATATAGTTGAAAAGCAAACAACCTATCAATTTGAGTTGAGTTTTCAAGTTAATCAATTGATTTGGGTGTTAAATATTTAGTTAAAAAGACATCGATAGAATTTATTTTTGTTTAGCACGCCTCTACTTCATAGGTCAATTCGAACTTGTTGATTAAACGAAATTTTATGAAAAAAGAAAAACCCATTGAAAAAGACATTTCCTTTTTCTTATAAATTATAGCAACTAGTGATTTGTGACTGCAATTTATAAAGGAAACGCAAAAGAAAAAGCATTGTTTCAAGATTTGTCATTTGCTGAGAGATAAGTGAAACTTTGGGGTTTATTTGAATTTGAATTTGAATTTTAAAACAAGGCAATAATTTTCGAGAAAAAAATTCAAATAAAATGGAGATTGGAAGAAGTTTGGAACCCACAAGCTTGCAAGTCTCATCTCATCCGAATCCGATCAATTCGATCTCTGAATCTGAGGCTTCAATTTCATCCCAGAAAATGTCAGCAGATTTACCTGAAGAATGCTGGGATTTGGTATTCAGATTCCTCGGCCACCAATTTCACTTGGAGCCTCTCTCTCTGGTCTGCAAGCAATTCCTTTCCATCACGAATCGCCTCCGATTCTCGCTCACAATCTGCGACCCAACAGTTCTCGTCCTTCCTCAGCTTTTCGCCAGGTTTCCGAGGCTCAGATCCATCGACCTCAGCCACTTCCGTGGCGACCTCCACGGCGTTCTTCATCAGATTTCACGATCTGGGTTGGACCTCGATTCGCTCAATCTCTCCAATCAGACGGCGCTCCCCGTTGATGGTTTGCGAGCGTTGGGTTCAAAGATGAGAAATTTGAGGGCTTTTTGCTGCTCCAACATGGGTTCTCTGCGCAATGGCGATCTGCTCGTGATCGCTGAGTATTTCCCATTTCTTGAAGAGCTTGATATTAGCTTCCCCGTGGACGTTGCTGACATCTCCATGATTGAGTACAACAATTCGACCAACTTCACTGGCCCTGTGTCTGCTTTTGGGGTAAAGGCGTTGTCTATGGTGCTTAGGAACCTCCGCAAGGTTAATCTCTCTGGTAATTACTTCATTAATGATGATTCCATTGTCACTCTATGCAAGAACTGTGAGTTCCTGGAAGAAGTCGCAATATTTGACTGCGTTTGGATAAGCCAAGCAGGCATTGCTTCCGCAATTCGCGAGAGACCCAATTTGACTTCCATCTCCGTTAGCAATTTTGGGAATGGAACCAAAAAAGGCGTTTATGGAAGACCCAACGTTACTTTAGATTTCATTTGTTCATTGGTGAGTTTGAAAAGCTTAACTGCTATTGATTTGTCACATTCGTTTATCTCGGATGAGTTGCTGTGCTCGATTGCAGCGGAAGGTCTTCCCCTGACGAAGCTTATCCTCCAAGGAACCTGCAACTATAGTTATGCTGGAATCTTTTGCTTGTTGTCAAAATGTCAACTTATCCAATACTTAGATCTTCAAAATGCTGACTTTCTGGATGATCAACGTATCGGCGAGTTATCTGTTTTTCTACGTAATTTAATCTCTATAAACCTTAGTGGTTCTAGACTGGTCACCAATTCAACCTTCTTCACACTCACCAGGAAGTGTCCTTTGCTCAATGAGATCAAAATGGAGAGAACTGATATTGGGAAAAAAGGAGTAGAGGATTCTTTGATGGAATTTGCTGTAAACTCTCAAGTGAAATCTCTCCATTTGGCCCACAATTCAAGTCTGAGGGATGAAAGTATCAAAATATTTGCTTCCATTTGCCCCAATTTACAGCTGCTTGACTTGAGCTCTTGCTGGGGCGTCTCAGAAGAAGGTGTTGTTGAAGTTTTAAAGAGATGCTGTAAGATTAGGCTTTTGAGCTTAGCCTTCTGTTCCCGACTGAAGCTATTTGGGATAGACTTTGAAGTTCCCGAACTGAAGGTGTTGAATTTGTCAGGTTCAGGAATTAATGATAAAGCACTCTCAATAGTCTCAAAGAGTTGTTGTGGGCTACTACATCTTGACGTGCAAAATTGCTCTAATGTCACAGAAAAGGGAGTGAAGGAGGTGGTAGCAAACTGCGGACAGCTGAGAGAGATAAATTTGAAGTGTTGTGACAAAGTGGGTGCTCATATTGTTGCTTGGATGGTAGTTTCAAGGCCATCATTGAGAAAGATAATGGCTCCTCCTGGTTTTCGTCACAGTGAGAGCCAGAGGGAACTCTTCCTGCGTCATGGCTGCCTTGCTTGCTAGTATGTAAGAGATTCAGGAACTGCACTCTGAAATGTAAGATGTTTTAGTTTTGTTGAGTTACTTCTCTGAGGAATAAAATTAGAAAATAAATCAGTTTGCATTTTTTTACCATAGGAAAAGAGCATCTAGGATTATCCAGCTGAAATATTGGTCTGTGGGATTGAACGTGGGCACCTTATGGGAGAACCCTCGGAGCACTTATGTTTTGTGTGCTGTGTAAATCAAAGTGCATATGTTGTATATGTTTATCAGTGTATGCATTTTAATTGCATAAGTAATTGTGCGTTGTAAAATTTGACAAAAGGAAAAAAAAAAAAAAAAGATAAAGAGGCAGCATGTACACAATTTTATTTTCGTAAATGGAGAAGTTGCTTTGTTTTCGCAATTAGAAATTTAGAACCTGCGATCACTAGGTCACAAGACAGAACCTTGACGTTGTTATGCTGTTGGATGATTTTATATATAATTTCGAATTAATAATATTATTTGTACATTATTTTTATTATACTATTCTTATGTTATTTTTTTATAAAAAAATAAAAAAATACATTTTCATGTATACTCTTTAACTTTTCTTTTTTAAATAAGACGATATAAAATTTGGTGTGAATAAAAGATATGGAAGGAACATTCGTCATTCTGCATTGTATTGCTTTACTTTGCTACACTCCGAATCTTCAACGTTACTGGTACTTAATAGTTTATTCATTTTATAAATTGAGGTTCTCAGAGAGTTGATTTGGAGGGGAAAAACAATTTAAAGTATAGCAGCTGCCACAATTGAAGTACCACTAGGTATGCTGTGCTGCAACATTACGTTTGCGTTTACGCAAGTTGAGTAGAAGCCGGACGGTGTTGCTGCCAAAATAATTGCCTTATAAAGTTCCTTTTTTTTTTTGGGGTTTCAAACGGGCATTGGTATGTAAGAATTCAAAACAAACATGCTATAGGTGACCCAAAAAAATGCTATAAGAATATGGTATAGAAGTAACACTAGGGATACGGTGCTCTAATTAGCACTTACCAATAAATTTTCGCTTTAAATATGTATGGTAATCTAACTCCTTTTAAATGAAAGTCTAAACAGTAAACACACGCTTTTGAAAAATAATTTGCTACAAATGTGTATATGTACAGAAAAATACAGAACCCCAAATGCACTCTAATGGTTCAGAATAATTATGAATTTTTTATGATGACCAAACTTTTTAAGTTCAACAGTGACATTGGTCCTTCTAACAAAATAATATTTTTTTTGAGTCTTTTTATATTATAATCCTTAGCTTTTTCTTAAATTGGGATTCTTGGCAAGCTGCCAAAATGGACAATATACATTTTGCCACAGGTCAAGAAAGTGGTCGGTGTATTTTTCAATCCTCCTGTAGCTATAGTGCTCGCATTCCATCTCATACAGTTATTTATTTGTACAATAATAATAAAGTTGGATTTTATATGTCATGATAAATAATAACAACAAAATGAATTTAAATGCTACCGGCTTTGTGTTTCTGTGCGTGTGTGTGTTTTTTTTTCTTTTTTTTGTTTTAATTTACTTTTTGCAAAGGGCAATTTCCTATGCCTCAAAAGACTGGTTGATTTTGGAAGTAGGGGCACTTCGGACTCCCCTAACCCTGGATGAATTGAATATTGTTGTATCAAAGGAAGCCGTGCGTTGCACATTCATAGGAAATCCAAGGATAATGTCAGTTAGCTTTTTTTTTTTTTTTGAAAAGAAAAAGGTGAAAAGTGTCTCACCACTCTAAGAATTAGAACTAGAACTGTTTACGGTTTCTCCCCTTCCCTCTCCAAATGGGCGACTCTGATATTAAGCCTCTCACACATTGACAGGAGTTCATGTACCACTTTAAAGCCTAGCCAGGTTCCACTAGACCAACTCACGTGCGTCAGTTAGCTTATTTATAATGTAAGCAAAGGAATAAGTTGCACCTAAAGTAAAAGCCTGGAAACTACAGGTCACCAGAGGCCGGAGTTGGACCCTACCTGACCTGACAAGCAAAGAACTTCTATAGTTTCATAATGAAGACACACACCAATCAAACATAAGACTGCTTCTTCTAGAGCTTCATTTTACCAACTTGATGCATTCACCCAGACGGCTGAGCTGACCATTATCCAAAATAGGTTATGGCCTGCAACTTTTTTCGCATTCCCTGAACTTGGCATGCTTGTTAAATATGCACTGTGTGGATCGCTTTGTTGATAAACCATTAACTGTCACTCGATCACTTGTACCAGAAACAATCTGTTTTGAGGTTATCCCAGTGACTTCAAGTTCCAAACTTGTTCTAGTTGCAGCCTTGTTTCTTTTCTAGTTGATAGATCAAGATGTCAAATAGATCTGTACATTTTCCTGATGAATGCTGGGAATTGGTCTTCAGATTCCTTGGCCACCACCGTCACTTGGAGTCTGTGTCTTTGGTCTGCAAGCAGTTCCTTTCCATTACAAACCGGCTTCAATTCTCTCTCACAATATTTGATCCAACAATTCTGCTCCTTCCCAAGCTATTCTTCAGGTTTCCCATGCTCAAAATCATAGATGTCAGTCACCTCCATGGCAACCTGGAAGGCTTGCTTCATCAAATTTCACAAACTGGGTTGGACCTTGATTTGCTTAATCTTTCCAATCAGAGAACCCTTCCCGTTGATGGGTTGCGAGAACTGGGTTCAAAGATGAGAGGCTTGAGGGTTTTGAGCTGCTCAAACATCGGCTCTCTGCATGATAGCCATCTGGTCGTCATAGCTTATTCTTTCCCATTTCTTCAAGAGCTTGACATTAGCTTTCCATTGAATTCTTATGCATTGGATTTTGGGATATTAAGGCTGTCTTCATTGCTTGAGAACCTACGCAAGATTAATCTTTCTGGTAATCAATCACTGATAAATCCCTTCTCTCTTTATGCCAAAACTGTGGGTCACTGGAAGAAATTTCACTCTTCACCTGTTCTAGAATAACCCAAGCAGGCATTGCTTCTGCGATCCGCCTCAGACCCACTCTGACTTCCATCTCCTTTAACATTAGGAAGCAAAGAATTCATGGCCCTGGTTTGACGCCCATACCCATTAATCAAGATTTGATTGGTTCACTTAGCAGTTTGAAAAGCTTAGCTGCTATTGATTTGTCAAATTCTCTTATCTCGGATGAGTTGCTCTATTCGGTTGCAGAGGGAGGTCATTCGCTGAAGAAGCTTATCCTCCAGGACTGCTGCAACTGTACATCTGCTGGAATCTCGTGTGTTATCCAAGTTTCAATCTGTCCAATACTTAGATCTTCGGAAAGCTGACTTTCTAGGGGATCAATGTATCAGCATGTTATCTATGTTTCTTCGTAATTTGACCTCTATAAACCTTAGCGGTTGTTGCCAGCTAACAATTCAACCTTTCTCACACTCACAAGAAGCTGTCCTTTGCTCAGTGAGATCAAAATGGAAAGAACATATCTCGGAGTAGAAGGGGAAGGAGATCCTTTGATGGATTTTGTTGTCAATCCTTAAGTGAAATCTCTTTATTTGGGTGATAATGTTTGTGGGGGTATCTCCGGAGAATGTATTGTTGAGGTTTTAAAGAGATGCTATAAGATAAGGCACTTCAGCTTAGCATATACAGAACTGAAGCTGTTTGAGATAGACTTCAATTTTCCCAATTGGAGGTGTTGAGCTTGTCAGGGTCAAGAATTGGCGATGAAGCACTCTCAACAATCTCAAGGAGATGTTGTGGACTACTACTTCTGGACATCCAGAGTTGCAGGGATGTTACAGAAAATGGGTCGAGGCAAGTAGTAGAAAACTGCAGAGCATTGAGAGAGTTAAATTTGAAGAGTTGTGGTTCAGTGGGTGATGATATTGTTGCAGGGGTGGCGTTTTCAAGGCATCATTGAGGAAAGTAATCACACCCTCTGCTGTTGGTGTTAATTGCTGATGAGAAGCAGAGCAAACTCGATGCTATACGGATCCTGTCTTGTTTGTCAGTGCTGTATCTGCCAGTATTTAAGATTCCTGGAAGATTTTACTAAAATGTTGAAGATTGTTGTGCCGGTGTGCGTGGGTTGCATTCTTATGATGATAAAGTACGTTGCAAGCGGTGTGTGCCTGTGTGGTATTCTGCTGCTCCACAATTCTCAATAAACTAGGATATACGTTATTTGTGTAACTTTTGCTGGATTTTCTTAGAGTAAAATTACGTTTGAGGAGAAAAAAAAAATCTCAAACCGTGTGCAATAATATTTTAAAGATACTTGGTTAAGATTCTTATATATCAATTTTAGTGGAAGTGATGTACAAAAACAATTTTAATGGAAGTGACTTAAAGTAATTCTTTTGTGGTGAGGGAAATTAATTTTGACATAAAAATGTCGTGTTTTTCTTTTAAAAAAATGAGACTAAATAATTTTAAAGTATTTTACAGTTATACTTTAAATTGAAAGGCAATTATATTTTATAATATCAAAATAAATTATAAATTTTAAAATTAATTCTTTTAATATTATATTATAATATCCTTCTTATAATCTAATCTAAATGGACGCTTGGTAATCCTCTTAGTATATGCTTGGTTTACATGCCTAAGATATATACTCAATTTTTAGGAAACAGTTGTAAAATTAGTATTTTTTTAAAAAAATAAAAATAAATCCACTCTTATTTTTGCAGTTAGAATTAGTTATGGGTGTCGACCGATTTTTATTCATTTAGGTACATAACTTTTCTTTTAAAAATGTGTATAATAATTTACTTATTTAGCTGCATTTGAGTTTAAGTGCCGTATATAATTTCTTTTAAACTTAAATGACATTTCATCATTAATTTATGCTACAAATTTATTTAAAACATTATGTAAATATTATTCTTGGCAGATCTTAAGCTTATTTCTAAGTTTTTATTTTTATTTTTTGGGAGTTTTCATATAATATTTTATTTTATTTATTTAATATATTTTATAAGTGATGGATAATATAATATAATTAATATTATTTATTTTTAAATAATATTTAAATAAAATATTAAATAATATAATATTTAATTAAAATAATTTTATTTATAAAATATTTTATTTAAAAATAAATATTATTAATTATATTATATTATTTATTATTTTTACAGTTTATTAAATGAGGCGTAAACTAGAGTTATCATTATCGGCCGAAACCTTTGAGTTAGCCAACAGACCCTACGTACGAGGTCGGTTGTGATTTTAACAACTCATGTCATAAATGAGCTTTTGGATCAGACGTGTAATCCACAAACCCAAGAGGTTATGACTAGGCCATTCCATGTCGGCCTACGTATCACTTTATTTATTATCTACACATCAAAATATGTTATATGAACTTTATATTTTATTGGATGAACAAAAAAAAACTTTATATGTTATTGATGTAAAAAAATGTATATTTTATTGTATTGCTGTCTGAGACCTGAGGAGTAGTTCTTCCCCAGCTATACATACGTGTGCTTTAGTTGTTAATTAATTCTATTGTATTGCTGTCTAGCTGGTTTATGCCTGGCCCTGTTGGGCCTTTTGGGCTTTGGTTTTCAGCTCTGTTGAACCAAAAAACAAAGAACTTTGTATTTTATCTCTCTTCTTTTTTTGAAATTTTTGACTATTAATATCAATAGTTTAAACTTTAATATTTTGTACTTGAATGTGTCTTTTATGATACCAATTAAATGTGTTATTTTAACACACGTTTGCCTTTAAAATACTTGTAACAATATGTTTAATATATTTAAAACTCATGATTTTGCAAAAAATTTAAATTAAAGATATCTAATTTTTTGTATAATATAATATTTCGGAGGCCAAGATTTTTGACAGCAAGTAAGCTTTTTACACTGGCCTACATGGGCTAGGGCTGGGGCTAGGCCACATTGACAGCTTACTGTAAACCTGCCATGTAGGTTGGCAGATGAGTTGCACGAAGCCATTCCCTCAACCCGCCAGATTAGGCATCCTTCTAGCTCGAAACATATCTATTTGAAATTAAAAGTATATACAGTGATCAATCATCATAGATGTTGCACGGAAAACACAACAGTGAGAAGTGAAAAACAAAGGAAGAGCCCAATGTTGAAATATTAGAGTATCAAAACGTTGGCTGTAATCAACCAGCACAAGCACATGGTAGCAACAGAAAGACAGTCACAAATCCCTTCCAATTGGGAGATGATACATAACAAAACCTGATTTATTTTGACTCCAGGAGCCCAGCCTCCCTATAACTCTCAACAGAATCAATCAGTGTTTCCTCCAGTGGCCTGTATCTCCAACCCAACCTTTGCAGTTTCTCTGAGCTCAACCTTGTGTAATCATCCACCTCAATATAGCTGCAAAAGATGAAACTCATGTTTAAACAGGTAATTATGAAATATATATATCAGCAGCTGGAGCTATTGGTCATAAATAAGATGGCCAGACAGGTGCATCAAATACAAAACAAGAGTCAAGGCACTTAGGATGACACTTGGTTTATTACTACTACTTGAAAATTTGTCTTGTTTATAGACCACGGGGAAATGAAGCTTACTTCGCAGGGTAGCTGTAGTTGGGATATATACACTTTAATTTCTCCACCAAATCCTGTGTCTTGATAGGGTGTGCAGTGCATATGTATCTCCCTTCTGCCTCAAGCTTCTCATAAGCCAAAACATCTACTATCCAGCGATGCTTATTCTCCAATGACTCACACACAACCTTCAGTTTCAGACAAACAAGAAGGACAAGCTCAATAATCTGAAAAGTATTTTTATTTTATTTTTTTTTAATTATTTGAGGAAACAATGTTAACAATTATAAATCAAATAAAATATATGGCATCAGTTTAAGCTTTCGGGGCAGGGATTCAAGGAAAGCAATTGGTGCAGAGCAAAATCACCACGAAGGGCATAATCTTGATGGCCAGACATGACGCCATTATCATAAAAATTGCCAAGGCCAAACTCATCTGTTTTGCACACCAAAAATTCTACACCCCTTTCACATGACCAAAGATGTTATGCATGAAACTTATGTGATTATCGTGTAAAACAATGAGGCGTTTAACTAGCATTGCACAATTGATAAATTAGTATATTGTAAGAAGAATAATTTGATAAGGCATTAGTAGGCACCTTTTTAAAGTTCGAGGAGAATCAAGCTACTTGCATTGACAGTAGTTGACTGTAAAATTGGCCCCAACACAATGGTAGGACAAATGCTTACCACAATTAGCCCAGTTCTTTTTGCAAAGTCCAGGGCCTGCAACTCTGCCTCTGTCTTGGAAAAACAGTACCAGTTCTGGATCACATGTGAAACAGGAGTTTAACCCAAACATTTTTTATGATGACACTTGATATTTTTTGTAAATGAAAATCCAAAATAAAATATTATTCCCAAATAATGAACAAACTACTCTCGTAGCAGACCAATGACAAATCCAAATCATAAGCACATATGTTATAAAATTTTACAGACCTTAGTTTCTTTGCAGAATTCTTTATCAGACCAACAGGACTCATCCATCACTTTATCCTTGGGAAAATTGGGGTTCAGGGAAATTGCAGCTTGAGATGATACAAAAACAACTCGTTCCACTTTAGCTTCAAGACAAGCATTAAGTACATTGGTAGTGCCCTTCACAGCAGGCTCAATCACTTCTACCTGCAGAATACTATGCCTACTAACATCAGTGATCTAAAAAGAAAATCTACAGTATCAATTGTACACCTTAGCATGATCATAACAATGGGACCCAAGTGAAGCGTAACTCCTAGTATTAAAATTGGATAAATAAGACTACAATATAAACACAGTATTAACTCCATAAAGATAAGAATTTACTCAAAACACACAAAACTAAATGCCACTGATCAAATCAGATTTGGGGGCCCGGTTCACTTCTGAGTTTGGAATCCAATTCTACATTGAAGGAATAATTTATCACCCATACACCAATTTCATAAACAATGGATCAATATTGACGCCATGGATTAAAAATAAAAAAAGGAAACTTCTAAGACTCACTCATGTCAATTCAATGAACAATTACAAAAATACTATGGCATTGATTGAATTATCTTTTGTAAGTTCTACCGGGAAGCAAGGAAATCTCAGACACACAAGAATTTCATAAGGAGTTTGTAACAATTTTAATGGCACTGATGAGACAAACTAAATCCTTAAACTTATTGATGTCTGTCAGGATGAACGCGTAGGTTAGAAAACGAAAGTGACAGAAATATATCATATTAGTTTACAAAGCCAAAATCATTTCACATATATGTTTTTATAAAAAATAAATAGAAGTAAGTAAGTAAATATCTTTCTATAAACAAGGATACAAAATTTAGATTCTTTTAAACCAAAAAAATTGCATGATGTAGAAGTAGATGCTTGCCTCAGGATTGGGTACAGTTGTTGAAGGTACAGGGCCAGCAACATGGAAAACTGCACTGCATCCAACAATGGCTGAGTGAATAGATTCATAACTCAAGAGCTCTGCCTGAAGAGTCTAAGGTTCTCAGAAGCTCTCTCGAGTTTCAGCAAGTGATCATATTTCTGATTACCTGGTCAGACATGCACTTCAAAGGAATTAGACAGAGGGCTTTAAAGATTAATATAAAGGGAAGCATTTCTTTCTCAAAAGAAGAAAAAAGAAAAAAAGAACCGTAATAACATCATCCTGAACTTTTGTATGGAAAATATATTTATGCTTTCCAAATAGCATAAGTCATGAATTTCGATACTTTCCTTTGACCTAAAAACAGGAGATAATTCAATAACGAAAGAGATAAACACAAATTTTGTGTTTAAGAGACCCAACATGATTGGTTATGCTATATGATAGAAAGGAAAAGAGAATAGGAATGAAAATTAGAATTAGATATTTTCATTTCCTTATTTAATAAAAAGAAAAATGACAGCCAATCCCTAAGAAATATCACTTTTTCATTTATGAAATATTCATATTTTTCATTTCCACTCTAAATCCCTCTACCATTCTATTTCTTTTCTTTTTATGAAATCAAATATGCATTAATTTTATTCAAAATCACTTTAGATCTTTCTCTCGTAACATTACCGTTTGGTGTTCTTAATCTAAATCCTTACCATCTGAATCGAGGGTGACTAAGACTTCAAAAAGATTGTTTTTTGATGAAGTTGTGCAGTAATTTAAATGGGTCTTATCCCACGATTAATAAGATTTTGGTTATGAGTTCAAAATCAGGGGATGGTGGGAGAGACAAATAGCAAATGGAAATACCAGGTTGTCTGACAGTTCCATGAAGAAAGTATCCCTTGGAGAGGAGAAGCTTGACAAGCCAAGACGCTACAAATCCTCCTGGTCCCGTTACGCATACCTTCTTTGCTGCAGCTGCCATTTCCTTATCTGAAACTAATCCTTCTTCCCCTGCCGTTACGCTGCAATTGCAAGCGTGGATTAGATAAGATTCTTCACAAATACTTTAATGTTATGTTTGGAGAAAGAATTAGAGGGAAAAAATGAGATAAAAATATTTTTTTCTGAGTCTTTTTATATTATAATCCTTAGCTTTTTCTTAAACTGGAATTCTTGGCAAGCTGCCAAAATGGACATTATACATTTTGCCACAGGTCAAGAAAGTGGTCGGTCTATTTTTCAATCCTCCTGTAGCTAGAGTGCTCGCATTCCATCTCATACAGTTATTTATTTGTACAATAATAATAAAGTTGGATTTTATATCTTATGATAAATAATAACAACAAAATGAATTTAAATGCTACCGGCTTTGTGTTTGTGTGTGTGTGTGTTTTTTTTTTTAATTACTTTTTGCAAACGGCAATTTACTATATGCCTCAAAAGACTGGTTGATTTTGGAAGTAGGGGCACTTCAGACTCGGTAACCCTGGATGAATTGAATATTGTTGTATCAAAGGAAGCCGTGCGTTGCACGTTCATAGGAAATCCATGGATAATGTCATTGATAATGTCAGTTAGCTTGTTTATAATGTAAGCAAAGGAAAAAGTTGCACCTAAAGTAAAAGCCTGGAAACTACAGGTCACCAGAGGCCGGAGTTGGACCCTAACCTGACCTGACAAGCAAAGAACTTCTAGAGTTTTTCATAATGAAGACACACACCAATCAAACATAAGACTGCTTCTTCTAGAGCTTCATTTTACCAACTTGATGCATTCACCCAGACGGCTGAGCTGACCATTATAAAAAAAAAAAAAAGAAAATAAAGATTTTTCAATTATCTTTTAAAATTATTTTTTATGAATATTTTAAATTTTTTTAATTTAATAAACTTTAAAAAAATTTAAAATATCTAAATAAAAAAAGAAAAATTTATTAATTGATCTTTCTTTTTTTTTTCTTTAAATTACTTTTTTTTATTTCTTTCAAACATAACATAAGGAAAGAGGGAATGTGCTCATTATCTTGCCAACTTCAGCGTCAACCAAGAGCAGCAATACATTGGCTGGGACATGGCTCCGTTTAATCTCATAAGATTGATTCTTCGTGATTCCATGGGAGTTAGTACTTCCCATGTAATTAGTTAGTTTTCTTTGTCTTTTCTTGGGCTCTGCCTTTTTCTTTACCAAAGAAAAAAGTGCAAGTTTCACTTTAGATAAAATAAGTAAAAAGTTATAATTAATGATAAAAAAATTAAAAAAATAAATTTTAATAATTTTTTTATTTTATATATATATATATATATATATTTTATCATCATTATAATTATTAATTTTTTTATAATAATTATAACTTCTCACTTTTTTAAATAAAGTGAGTGCCAAATCCATCATCTAATAGGGAGCTCAGAACAGAAGTTAGATCCGTAATGCCCGAATGCATATCAGATATAAGACTTCTGCAATTGCTGTTGAGAACAATCCTATCACATCCTTGTTCCAAAGCAAACCAGCAACCCTTGACAAATAGCAGCAACCTCATCTGCGAGGTGAGGATAAAACTTAGTCTGAACAATTGCAAGGACTCCGTGAGCCTGAAAAAGTTGTTGCTGCTGGATGTTAAGATGAATGTCGCAAAAGGGGTTAATTAGTGATTACATTTTTGCTCAACTCACTCTTAAAAGGCTGAAATACTACCATTACCTTTGCCATCCTTGTAGTTTCATGTCTATATACATATATATATATATATATATATATAGTTGAATATAAAACAAAGTATCTATTATCCTTCTTCAATTTCTTATTTTTAGTGATAAAAATTCGTTCTCAAGCCTCAACCACGTAACCGAAAATCTTGTTATTACGGCCCGGATACTGAAGCGTGTTCCTCTTTGTTTTTTTTCGGTCATCAAGCGAGTTCTTCAGGTAGCAAATAGATCCGCCTAAGTTGACTCTTGGGGCGCGGTTCATTTTTGCGCAAGTTTACCAAAAAGAAATCTTTTAAGAAATTTTATTTATTCAAATGCAATTACAGTTATAAATTACTAGTTAATGTTTAATATCACTTTTAATTTGTTTTTTCTTCTAACAACTGCCTCAAAAAGTGAGTGTAAAAAGTATATACAAAATAGATTCCCACTTCTCCAGTTTGCTGATCCAACTGTAACAGAAAAGTAATCCACTAAAAATCATCATGCGATCGACATGTTGCAAATTTATGGTGAGTTTTTTCTTTTAAAAAAAAAAGTTGTCACACTTCTTAAAATAAGATGAGTGAACTGTAACAGAACACTTTCCAAACCTAATTGTCTGTTTCCTTCTCATGAGATATCCTAAGTGGGAATGACAACCAAAAAATATACATAAAACAATGAAGCCCTCCCCCCCCCCCCGGCCCTTTTCTCTTTGTAAAGTGAAGAAATGTCATTAATTCAACCCCAAAAATGGTAAAAAAATAATAAAATGGGTTGACCATAATATTATTGCTATCCTCATACAGAAAAAAGAAAACTGGATTTGAAGCAATTGATATCCAGGGGGGGAGGGTCATGCATTGTGAGGGGAGCCTAACTTAGAATTTTTTTTTTGGAATTTTTTTTTGTGCTCTTTGTTTTTGATGGTCTAGCTCCGCCACTGGTGATATCTGGATTATCACGTAGACCTAACTTAGAAATAACAAAACAATAGGAATCCCAGTCAGTTCTTCTCAGGTATTTCAGTAATCTTTTTCTCCTCTGGACCATTGCTAGCAGACCTTTACGAGAATGCACATCCTAAATCATCACAGAATGAATCGAATCAGGGATAAAATAGTAATGCTATGTCACGTTTTCATCATCTATTTGACGAGGAGTTCTTGTGTAGACCTGGTCTATATCTACTTTGTGAACTCAACCATCTAGATTTATTTTACCTAGTGGACTCCACATAAAAATCACTAGGTCCCACTGCACACAACAAATGTGAACCATGGAGTTCACAAAGTAAAATATAGACGGAATCTATACAAAAATTTCTCTATTTGACAGGGAATAACAAAAAAGGACTACTGATCAGGGTTATCACTGTCGTAAGCAGGATAGGCTAGTCATATAACATTAACAACAGCAAGGTAAAATAAAGAATACATCACTCACTTACCAAAAAAAAAAGAATACATCATTGGAAAAAAAAACCTAAGCTTAAATGAGCACAATATGCAGTCACCAATCTGAAATTCTAAGGCCAAAAAATAATCAAAATTTTGTAAACAGATGAAGTCATAACATGTTTGCTCTACACTAGGGATCAAATGGAGCTAGACAATCACATTGTTCACCACTTAAAACAAACCAAATTAATCACTCGGACAATAAGGGAAACTACAACTTCAAACAAGTGAATAACAATGGTATGGAAGCTATATGGAATCATCTGCATTTGCCTATAACTCAACATAAATACAGTCTGGTGGAAAACATCAGCAAATAAATCTCTCCAGTGCCAGATGAAATCTATTCAAAATTCTTATTTTGGAAAAATGCTAAAATACTATTGGAGAGGCAGTGATAAAAACAGTACAAGCATTTGTTAACTCACTGGTTGTAAATCAAACAGAATTTTAAACCCAAAGAAAGATACTCAAACTATGGTCACACATTACGGACATGTTAGCCTAAGTAGTATTTATAAGGCTATGACTCCTCTTATAGAAAAGTGTATGGAAATTCCTTGGAGTTAGTTGTTTACAACTTTTCAAAATGAGTTCCTTTCTAATAGAAGCCTTCATTCAAATATCCTGCTTGCAGAAGAAATATTTGTTTTTATTTATTTGATAAAAGCTATTAGAATAAATCTTACACTCTACGAACACTAGTAAAAAAAAATATTGGAGCAGCAACTTCAAAATAGTTTTGGATAAAGCGTATGATAGATTAAAATGGTCTTTCATAAACAAAGTAAGTAGACACTATCTAGTAACAATGTCAGCACATCAACTAGTTGACCATGCAAATCTTCTACTGACAAGTATTCTAGCCATTGACCCACAAACACACTAATATATTCAAGAAAATTGACATACAAAGAAGCAACTTACCTTCTTGTGTAGAAGTGATGAAAGATGCTTAATCTTAGTTGTGAGTTGCACAACTGCATAAATTCAGTGGGATAGTATCAGTTCCTTAGCAAGTGCTGATTGTCATTGTCATATGCATGGACAAGACACATTGGAAATGAACACTTCAACTTTCACACAGACCTATATTGCAATAAGTCACCCACACAATGTTTCGGATTTGGAAGGAAGAGAAGCAAAGCAAACAAATTCCCTTCCTCCCAAATCCTATCTACCAAACATTGCATAAATCAGTTAATGAATAATTTCCTTTACCTTGAACACGGGCAGATCCACAATCTGACTCTGACATTTTAAACTCATCTCTAACCTTTGTGAGCTCAATTTTCAACTTTTCTGCCGAAGACATATTATCTGGATGGAAGTACTGGAAAAAACATAAAGTAGCAAAATTAGGGCATCAAATTAGTTAACACTATTAACAGTACTAGATGTTAAGCAATGGACATTTGAAATAAACCAAGACACAGGCATCAACAGGTTCATTCAATACTATCAAACAACCTGCAATTTTCAAGGACATGACACCAACTATCCTAAAAGTACCTCATGTGACGCCATGACAGGCCTACAGCAATGCAAGAATAGTTAGGTGTTAGTCGAGGACTCAAATCCTCTGTCCCCCGATCAAATACTGTCAACTAAGAGAGATGTATAACTTTTTTTTAGTTGGCAGTTGTTAATACGTTAAATATTTTAGAGTACCCTTAAGAAAGGATACAAATAAATTATCCCATAATTACTTAGCCATAGAGATTGACGCCTCAGAGCTACTTCAAGATAGCTCAAAAGTACTAAGCGCCCTATGAGGTACTATAGTGACTTTGCATAGGAAACCCATTCCCCAGGCATGACTGAGGAGAGATGCAGCAGCGGAGCACAAAAAAAGGAATAGCATCATACAGCCTAGGAATTGATGGCTTTTGAATGGATACATCACTCTCGCACTAAATGCTCTACCTCACTACTGTTGTACAATATCGGACCATTGACCAAGACTATGCTAGACCAATCACTATCAATGCACACTCAAAACGATTATCAGGTGTGTCCCGCCGCCCAGAAGGCTGCAACCACCAGCTGCAAGCTAGGAATGCATTAAATACACAACAAGAATCAATTGAATGAGGAAAGTTATGCGTCCGGGAAAGAAACCTTAACTGTTCCCTCAATAAAAGGAGAAACCTCAGACAAACAAAGGAATCATCCTCAACCATCCTCAACACCCCCATCACCTACCTCGTATCACTTACCCCAGATATTCCAACTTTAATCACCAAAAAACTCAGCACACAACACCCCTATTAGTGGCAAGGAAGGAAAAGCATCCTCTTGAGGCCTCAAATGACAGCCCCACTCATATGTCTATCATATTGTATTAAGACCCAGCTAAGGGATCTCAGCATAGTCAAGGCTCATCGAGTAATACTCCCTGAATATCAAGGTAGAAGCATTGCCTGTAGCTCCGTTCTGCAGCTTCAGTCACACACTCTTCCTATTGTATTCCAGGCCTGGTTGGCATGTCCTATATTTACACCTCTATGTACTCCTCTCCTGTTGTTACTCCATTTGGAGCCTCATTAATATAATCCGTCAAAATACCCTTGAGATTAGTTAAGGCTAGATTTTGTTGTACTTAAGCCTCTTTCTGTAATATGAACCCATAAAAAATCCATCCCGAAACAGCAAGTATTTTAATGGGGGGCCATGGAGAGGGGACAGAAGATCTGGATCCGCCAATAACTTGAATAATGACAACATCAGAAGCTTGAATCAATTCATTAGAAAAGATACAGCAATAATGGCTTCTATATATTAATATCTGCGCGTTGGTTCAACATTGACTAGAATCAGCAGTAATTAAGATTACAGCAATATAAAGAAAACAAATAACAATGAATGAATATATAAACTATAGGATTTGACATTTGAAAAATAAAATGATAGAATCAAAGAGACAATGAAAAAAGGAAAAGAGAAAATAATGAAATAACTGATTTGAAAAATAAACATAGCGATTATCTCTTTCTAGTTATGACTTCTATCAAAGCCTACTTATTAAATTTTGGGGGGGGGGGGGGGAGAGAGAGAGAGACTTGGCAGGGAAAAGCCACTCTTAACATGACAGACAAAATAATGCAACCTAACTCCAGTGACATTTTTTTAAGAAATGTCACTAACATCACAAATAGAATGTCTAAAGTTAAGTGAACCGAAAAAAAAAAATATGGCACAGATCTGAAATCCCTTTCGTTCTTTTGAAGAACTACTCATTAAAAAGAATAATCAACAAGGTCTAACATCTACAGAATCTCACAAAAAGCTCTAATTTAATCATATGGCATGACTAATATTTTACAAATACCAGCATAAGCAAAAAGATATATACACATATACATAAGTAACATAATGCACACTCAACTTTGATTGATGAAGCTTCACATCAACAACCAGGAAGGAGAGACAACAAAGCAAAACTATATATAAAATAGACCAAAGGAAACCATACTTACCTTTTCAACAAGATGCTCTTTAGGAGGCTCCAGCATGTAGGTTGGAGTCTTATCCCACCGACCCAATATATTAAGCTTTTGCACTGGAAGATTCATACCATTAGTTAGTTTTTGGAACAAAATTATGAACACAAAGGTAAACATATAGATAAGAACTCAAATTGATTCCCCTTCGCATCAAATTGTTATGATTCAAAGCAAATAGAAAGACTAGGCTTCATCAACTCTAGGCTATATGAGTGTGCTTAAATGCCTTTCTCACGCATCATCATAACTACAAGGAACAATTGAAGTTGTATTAAAGCCAAAAGAATGAACTTCTTACTCACGCGAAGTTTTCTTTTCTGTATCTGGAGAATCCGACATCTGCCACAAGAGCTCTCTCAATTCCGTAAAGGGAATCCCTTTCGTAGTTGACTCATGCTTCTCCATCTCCCTCAATCTCGTCAACCTCTCATTCAACTCCCCCAGAGAAAACCACTCCTTTCCTTTTACCTCCGGCCTCAACGTCCTCAATTTCTCTCCCAAAACCGCATAGCTATACGCCTTCACATACTCAGCCTTCCTTACCGCTGATCTATCCCCCTCTTTCTTCTCCCTCATCTCCTTACCGAAAATCAACGACGGCAATGCACCCGTCCCGCCAATCACCGTCGACGACGTCACGGAACCAGCGGAATCGGAAGGCTTCAATCTCAAGCTATCTTTGAATGCCGGCAACGACATTGGATCCGCGCCCTTTCGATCACCCTGCGCACCTCTGGAGAGCCCTAGCTGCCGCAAGCTTTCGCGAATCGCATCGTTAGAGGGCTTGCCTCCGGCCTTTACAGGTCCCAAATTGGCATTTCCCGTCGACTCACCTGATTTTCCTAACACATTTCGCTTGAAGATCTCCTGAAATGTGATGTGGTGCGAAGATGTGTCACCAGGAGGAGGGGCGAGGTCCCGGCGCGAGAACTCGGATAGCTTCTTGTGGATATCTTCGAAAGAAGGAGCTTTGGAGGGCCCCGGCGGCGAGGAATCGGAGGCGGTGAAGGAAAAAGGTTGCGACTTTCTGGGCGGCGAAGCAGTGGGTTGCGGCTGTTTAAGGCTGCTCTTGACATCACTGAAATAAGAAGCGAAGGGAGAGGTGGAATTGCTAGGAGTAGGTTTTTGATTGTCGGAGGTGGTAGATTCGACGGAGGCTTCGGGTTTGCCGTGGTCGGAGTTGGAGGTGGAGAAGAGGTGAAGCATAGAAGGGTTTGTGAAGGTCTTCGATTTGATCCTCGTTCTGAGTCGGAGAAGGAGGGCCATGGCGGGCGATTAAGATTTTGGAAGGTTAGGGTTTAGAGCAGTTCAGTGAACTGAAAGCGGCTGAATTCACTGTTAATATGCAGAGAGGATGATAAAGATAAAATTGGAAAATAGAATTTGTTTCTTACGGGTTCAAATAATTTTTTTTTGTAGTATAATTTTTTTAATTATTATAAAAAATAAATATAATTATGAGAACAATTAAAAACCTTTTTTTTATATATATATATATATAAAAGAATACATATTAACAATAACAGGTGATAGAGAGGTAAGCAAGTTATAACTCTAATATCATATTAACAAATGAATTTAATTATATATTATCATATTAATATATAAATTATCATATTAATAAATAAATTTAATTATAATAAAATTAAATTTTTTAATAATATAATAATATATAATAAAATAATATTGTGAATTTTTTATTTTAATTAGACTCTTATTAATAATATAACTGTTTTTATTTTTAATAAATTAAAATTAAATATTTATTTTATAAATTATAAATTATTTTAATTATTATTAAAACTTTTCTTTAAAAAAATTCATAGTTACATATATTTTTAATTAACAATAAATTAGATTAAAAGTGAACAATTTAAGTAATTTTTAAAAAGTTATAAGCAGGGCGGAGGTTGACAGGGCCGTGCCTCCAAAAAATTGTTCAAAAACCATAATTTTACATGCTTTCATTTAAACGAAAGCTCTTTAATTTAACCTTTTTAAGAGAAACTTTTCTAATTTTGCTGTTAATTATAAGTTGAAATTTTCGTATCTCAATATAAAAAAATTATAATAACACATAAACATTAAAAAAGAATTCATGAAAACTTTTATATAAATAACTAAGTTTTTCAATTAAAAAGTCATTAAAAAAGCATATATTGAAATTATAAAGTATATAAATATAAATTAAAAATAAAAATAAAAAATTTCAATTAAATTAAAATTATTTAATTGAAGATGTTGAAAGCAACTGTACTTAAAAATTGAATAGATAATAGAAGTAGCTTCGAGTCGAGGGAGGCAATTAGTTTAGTTTTATGAGTGTTATGAAAATTGGACCGAACCGACTGATCGGACCGGTTGAACCGTGAACCGGTCATGTAACCAGTTTGGTCAGGCTTATAGAATCGGGATGTTTTAAAATCGGTATTGAACCACTGAATAACAGCTAAACCGGCTGGTTTCCGGTCAAACTCAAATTTTTGCAAGCAAAAGAAGGGGTGAAAATCGAATACGGAACGCAAGACTAGACTTCCACAACGTCAACCACCAAGCCAACGCGGTCTCTTACTCATAATGTTCCTTTTTCTTTTTTATATACCATGAGAAAAGTCAACCAAAATACTTAATGTCCTTTTTATTTTGGTTAATTTGTATGCTATGTAGATTAATGTTGTGTTGTTTGTATGAATGTAATATTTTTTTGTTTTATAACATTATTTTTTTTATATTTTAAATAATTTTATTATTAATTTATATTATATTTTTATAATTTTATATTTATTTTATTAATATTATATATATATATATATAAATATATTTATATTTATATATAAATATAAATATATATTTAATTATATTCTGGTTCGACTATAATTCGATCACGGTTGAACTATTGAACCTTGAATCAGTACCTCGACCAGTTCAATGACCGGTTCAATTTTCATAACCTTGAAATTTTATCTAGACTCTTTTTTTCTAATGGTATTTTAAAATTTTTTACATGTTACTCATTTGTAATTTATTTTTTAATTTAAATTAAAATTTTGATTTAAAATTTAATTTATTTAAATTCATTTTAAATTAATTATTTAAAATAATTAATTAAAGATAGTAAAGATATATTTTTAAAATAAAAAATATCAGTTTTCTTATTTTTGTTAATTTTAAATACAAGTTTGTTATAATTTATAAGAGTAAAAATGATGGAAGAAATTATAAATAAATATTTTATATGATTTTTCACATAAATTTATCTGTAAATTCTTTCCTCTTATTTGATCCTATTGAAAATGGGAATAAGAAAAAAGAAAGAGCTAGGGGTTGGCACACTTAGAACAAAGTTGGGTCCAAGGCATGGGGAGAAAGATTGGGAGCAAGATAGATCCACAGAAAGTAAACAAGGAAGGAGAAGATGGGCTGTGTCTATGGACTTGCTATGTGATATGTGAATGGGTAATTGTCAACAAAGACCATTCCCGCTTGATTCTACCCTCTTTCACACACGCTGACACGTACACAATATAAAACCTTCCCCTCCTTCCCTTCTTTTTCATTACTCTATTTGTTTATTTAACATACCAACGACACACACAAACACGCCTTTATACAAGATTTTCCTCTCCTCCGCCTTCTTCGCCAATCGCCACCACTTTCTCATCTCTCTTTCTCTCTCGATATACAGCTGACCAGTCACCACACCAGATGTGCGACGACGAGTGGGTCAAGATGGCCATGGATGACGACTCCCTCGTCGTTCAGCTGCTCCTCCGCCTCCACCAACCTCGCCCACCACCGTCGCCGCCGCCGCCTCCTTCCCCCAAACCCGCCCCTCCCTATCTTCACCTTCACTGGACCGTACGTCAGCGCCGCTCCAGGTCGGCTTCCATGCACGCTGCCGCCGACAACAAAGCCGAGCCCACCAGGGCCAGCCCCACCACGCCGCTCTCCTGGAGCGGCGCCACATCCGCAAGCGGCGCCGCCGTGGATGGCTACGAGGAGTCCAGCCTGCCAACGAAACCCGTGGAAAGCTCAAGATCTAAGGTTTGATACCTTATGCTTCCCCTCCTTTCTTTTTCTTTTTCAGATTTAATATTCGGTTCGGTGCTTTGTTTCCGGTGACGGTTCTCCGGTCACCGGCGTGTCTGACGTGTTCGGTTATGGTGTGGCCCGTATGCCCTTTGTTGCTGTTTCTGAATGGACGAAAATGCCATTTAGGAGGTGCAATATTTACTTACCATGACGAATCCTCAGCTCAGGTGAAAGAATGGCCCTTTCATGGAGCAGGCACCTCTCTCGTTTTCCCCTTCTTTTCAATCAGTTTTGAGCATGTTTACAATTTTACCCCCGAGGCTAGCTCCGTCATTCCACTGGTCGGAACGGTGCCTCTCCGTCTCCGATCACCGGAGCCGCCGTCCCCCTTTTTGGCCCAAGATATCCTCTCAAAAAGTTCGACGGACAAAATGGGTGACTTCGGTTCAACGCATGGTGTCAGAGGCTGTTGAATGGCTCTTGTCACGTTTTTTTCGTCGCCACTTCTGCGCGCCCCCCCCTCCCCTGCTGGCGTGTGAAATGGCGGAAATCGCCCTCCCATGCGAGGGCATTATCGTCTATCCACAAATCTCCCTTTTTTCTTTCTACACTCCCGTAAAAGCGGATGCCGCGAACGCGAGAGATTCACTGCCAGGGGTAGTTCCGTAATATCATACTCAAGTTCCAGGCGTGTAGCATGGTGTTGTGTTGGTAGCGGTTGTGTCCCCTTTTTTTTGTTTGCTGTGTGTTTTTGGAGAAAATGATCCCCTGTGATCTCCCACACTGTTCCCTACTTTGCGGGTGCGTGCTCTCATCTCTTTTCATTCAATTTCATTCTTTCCTAATTCTCTCGGATTAACTTTCCTAAATGTAAGTGGAGTGATTATTTAATTTAAAATAGACAATTAAATTGAAATAATTTCTCTTTGTAATTATTGTTTCTCTAATTCGGATGACAAATGTCTGTTTCGGTATCTGCATGACAGCTTGATCGCAACCTCGATCAATAAGATAGTACAATGGTAAGAGTCAAAAGTGGGGGTGCAAGTTTTTAACTGGCACGGTTCTTTCATAGGATAACAGGCTGTTAACTTAGTCTTTTTATGCCTGGTATGGTAAGGTCCAAAAGGGGAGAATCTTTGGTCAAATTTTTTGGTTATATGTTATTCGGGATTGAAGCAAAGATGGGTCTAACGAAAAGAAATGAAATGATGTGGCTTTCTTTATATATATATATTTTTTTGGTCCATGTGATGCAACCGAACCCTCTAAAGGAAAATGAAGTTGGAGAAAAGAAAGATACTTTGGTCTTTGGTAGCTCCCAAATGGGGAAAACTTTGTCACCAAATTGATGGCACGAAGCTACTTAAGAAGTTAAGGTGGCTCGTTAGTTATGGGTGTTTATTAGTCTTTGAGCCATTGCTTTCAAACTCACATTTTAAATACAACTTTTTTTTGGATGAGCGTGATGTGAATAGAATTTTAATTATCACTAGGAATACGTGCCGGTGGAGTAGGTCATGTATTTATTTTAGCGACACTTCCATCTTATGAGGTATGTGACTATGTGGGATTTACGTGATAGTACGGAGCCACAGCAGAGCATGGTGGAAATTACATTACCATAGAATATGGCATTGATTACCGTGAAATGCAAAAAGATGCGGACTTTAATTGGTGGGTATTTTATATAATTGATGTTACGTTTACCGTAGTCTACTTTTGAGATCTTTAGCCCTTTGGAGGAAGTTTAGTGAGATTCTGTCCTAGTCTTCCGCTCTGGCCCCTCCCCTTTCATTTTCATCTCCATTGTGCCGCTGGGATAATTTTATGATAGAATTATAAACAGGGACCATAGTATAATGCTAATGCTATTTCTAAGTAAAGGTTAAATAATCTGCGTCATTATTTAGTTGTAAATATAAGCTGAATAACTACACCATATGTTTATCTGGCCCATGTTTTTAAATGTTGTTTATAATCTCTAATGAGTCCTGGTCAAAGGAGGGGATGATCTATTGATTGTATTGAGTGAGTTCCTATTTTTTTTTTATATATATATATATATATAAATCTTAGAATTTGAACAATAATCTGTCTACATGAAAAAAAAAAAAGAATTTATCATGACTGTCTTGCAGATTTTTGTCTCTGATTTTTAATTGTAATGGAATGGTAATCATCAATGCTCAAAGCAATGTTAGTTTGATATAGTGCTTGTTTCTATCCAAGAGATTTGTCAAGTAACGATCTTCATGTGTTCTGTGGCTGTAAAACTACCATATGACAGACCCACCTGAGAGCAAAGGATCCTAGTATCATGTTATTTGAGTCCATATTTTTTGAGAGTTTGTTTTAATGTGAAGAATGTCTAAACTCTCCAAAATTGTCTTGCAGGTTGGTAATCAAAGTGAAACAGCCACTACCAAAAGGTCAAGAAGAAAAAAGGTAAATATATATTCCTGGGTCTTCTGATAATTGAAGCGTTTGATTCATCTACCTTTTCAAGAGCACCTAATAAGCGAAGCATGTACATTGTGATATTTTTGTCGGAGAATATGAATTAAGGATTGAATAATAGGCTGTTTTGCCTTTGACAGTATCATCAGATATGATGGAAGAGAAAAGAGGGTGGAGGTGGGGAGAGAGAGAGAGGAACAAAAAATTATTTGAGTGGATATGAAGGAAGAACTTAAAATTATGAGATCTAGTTGGAGAATTTATTTAGAATGAATGGAATAATAAAACAGCTTACATATTTTGATTGAGTATGTTACAGAAAATTCCAAATAATTGGAGTAAAATTGAGTTTGATTGAGCCAACAACTAAGCATTAGATGATCAATAGCTTATAGTTTTTGTACTTTTTCCAAAAAGACACTTTTGTACAGTCACTTTTACACTAAAGATAGGGACTCAATGGGTCGGTGACTCGGTGCCTTAAATGTTGTGGAAAATATTTGTACCTTGTTATTCTATCTTGCAGCAGAGCTTGTATGGTTGATAGTTCTCAGTGTAAGTCTTCAAGTAAAAGCACAGATGGGAGTTATAATATTATCAGCACACAAATCTGCAACATAACTAGTTAATATATTTTTCAATCCTTTATTTTGGTTGTTTCCTGGCATTACAATCCAACAATGAAAGTAATTTCATCATATTTAGGAGTAAACGAAGATTATTTTTCTCCTTATCTATATATATGCGGTCCTGCTTGGTTGTTTGTGTTGTGTTTTCAGTTACCTGCGTAATATCTTAATGCTGTTAACTTTTTATCGTGTATGCAGACTTTAACTGAACTAAAAGAGGAGGAGAATTTGCTATTGAAAGAAAGGAGAAATTTGAAAAATGTATGATTTGTATTTGTTTTCATGGATTTTTTTTGGTTCACACATGTCTAGATCCTTCTGCTTGGTGATATATTTCTTATTGTTTATCAATATTGTTTTGAATTTTTGAACAGAAACTGGCATCCTTGCGTCTCACTGTTGAGAAACATCGAGCCACAAATGAAAGCCTAAAGAGAATGAAGGTGAGTAGGTGACATTTCTAACATAAATAGTGGTCTGTGGCTCTCTCTTACATTCCAAAGTTCCAAATCTCTATCATGACTTCTTGAATGGTTATATGCACTAGAATCTAATTATGCCTTAACCTTTTGTAACAGCTTGATTTGGAGTCACGACAGACCTCTAAAACATCTACAACCTCTCCGGTGTCTAGGAAAGCTGTACCTCAGCTTGTGGAGGCACAGTGTCATCCATCTAATTCAGTCTCGCAAACTGTCAGAGACAGGGTTCTTGATGACGAATCACCTGTCTCTGCAGCAAATGCTTCTTCCAAAGCACAAGAGATTAGTAACCAAGAAGCTTCATTCTTGCTGCCTGATCTAAATGTGCCCGTAGGGGAGAATTTAAGCTCCAATGCCATACGTGGAATAAGCTAATAAAGTATCAGATGTCCACTGATATTCTGCATACTGATAAGTTAGACCAAGATCATTACTCGCAGTACGACTAGTAAGATCTAACACATCAGTCCTAACCATTTAGGTTGTGCTAATGTAATTGTAGGCGCTAAATCATTCACTTTCCCCACGTAGTCAAATTCTTCTGGAAATCTTTTTTTTGATTCATGAAAGCGTAGAGATCCTAGCACATCAGACCTAGTTCCATTCTTTTTCGCAGGTTTCTTCATTGTCCAAAATTTTTTGCGGCCACCCTCGATCCTTCTCCTTCATTACAGAAATATTTACTGATAAATGTAATTACATGTTCTACAGATAAGATGATTCAAGAATTCTGGTTCTTGCAATGAGGTTGTCTGTATCTAATATGATTTTGTGACTTGTTGGTTCTCTCTCTCAAGTTTATTATGCTTTCTTGAAGGAAATAACTTGATCTGATTCTAGTTTCTCACTGAAACTGTTAGCATGCCTGTAGTATGGCTTGGGCCTGTGTTAACTTTGTTCTGGACCACGGTTTCAGTAAGAAGGTACTAGTCTGTATAGAGATTGCTAAATACTAGACTTGGGGAACGGTCCTGTCCGATCCATTCGGGCATGATCTTTAATTGGGCTGATTAGACAAAATCCCTATGAAGTCTTTGGTTGCCAAGTTATGGGTCTTAACCTTTAAGCCCGTAGCCCATTGGCAAATTTGGATGAGGGTGATTCAGTGGGCCTCATAGTCCATGAGGTTCATATGATGTGATTTGACCCACACCACACGTAACTTACTAATAGCAGCTTGGTTGGGTTCAGAATCAGAGCTCCATTGTTTCCTTGGGAGTGTTAGTGGCTGTTTCCACTTTCCAGAATCAGTAACTGGTTGATGGTAAGAAAGGAGTGAGCTTGCCACGTAAGTTTCGGCATTCGTTTGGAATTGGTACTTGGAAGGCTCTTAATTCCTTTGCCTCCCCGAAAGCCGAAGGGAGGGAGGGTGGAGATGGATCAATGTAGATACAATAACTTCAGGGGTTGCCATCATCCTTCCTAGGATTTCCCTTTCTCAGGTACTTTAATTTGGGTGTCAAAAGTAAGATCCGCAGCACCAGGGGCCATTATGATCATAGTTCTAGATGCCTCTATTAGCGCTGGGGAATTTTTACATATATATATATATATATATACACACAGTTACACACGACAAATTAATTCTTGTAATTTTGTATTATTGGATTGCATTTTAAAAATATAGTTTATTTTAATTATTAATTCAATTGTATTTTTAAAGTAAATGTAATTATATTTTTGTCTTATATCTTAATTATTTGTCAAATCTTCAAGATTTTGATTTTAACTCAAATTAATTTAAAATATTTCTATATTATCATTTAATCATAAATTAATACATTACTAAAATAATTTAATTTTAATAATAATAATTATTTAAAATACTAAATTCTTTTAATAATGTGATAATAATAATTATATAAAAAAGTTTTATAAATAATGAATTAAGATTAAATTTAATTATTAACAATACACGTACTTGAAATAATGTGATCATACTTTTAACTTGAAAAATATAATACTAAATAATAATTTTTTATATTATTTTATTCAATAACGTATTACATAGTGTTTAATTTTTTTAATAATAATTATTATTATTTTAGTTAATTTTTTTAATAATTATTATTATTATTTTAGTTAATTTTTTTAGTAATTTAATAATCTATAATAAAATAAAAATATAAAAAATTTTATAATAATAAAAAATTAAAATTAAACTCTAAATAATACCTCGTGTCTTGTATTTTGTTAAAGTATTTTTTTTTTTAAGGCTATTTTACTGAAGTATTTAGGTACGAAGGAACGTTTAAACGTTAAGCTGTAATTTATTGTTTTGTGGGTGCAATCAGTCAATCAAAGGTGCTATAAATATCAAATCCCTATTACTGTCACGGGACGCAGGTCTGCAACAAGAGCAAGATGAGGTCTGATTTCCTTTATATTTTCAGCATCAAAATAGGGCGGATTCCAGGGTGATTCCCACCACTCAAATCGCACAACTCATGCCATAATTGACTGCCACTTTCGTCTGCCCAACAAACCCTCCTTCATTAATAAGCTGTGAATATACAGGCTCCTACTGCTCTCATGAGTATCATATCATGTCTAAGACTGTATCCACAGAAACATAGAGATCTTCCTCTATGTATCTGTATCTCTCCAGGTTTAATATGGCTATGTTCCATAGAAGGAATCCGGACAGAAAATAGGAAAAAAGATTGTGTACTCTAAGTACGTGCACCACCATTTTTTTCTTTAATTTTAAGGACCTCTCCCACTTACAATACCAGCCTCACTCCTTCAAAATCTCTTATCATTTATCTTTTGACATTTAACAGTGTCATTTGTGGTTTGCTTGTTTTCTTTTAGCAGTTTGTACTTGACATGATGATTGATATTCGTATTTATAGCTTGAAGACTTGGCTCATTTGGTCTGGTAACTGCCAAATGAATGAAATCTTGGAAAGTGGGAGATATATACAGGGCAGAGAGGTGTAAACCACAAAAAAATAGAGTAGGGTCCCCCCACACACTTCTGCTGAGCAGTGCGTAAGATTGCAGTCCTCGGTTACTTAACAAAGATTCACTTTCTATGGCCTCCTTGGAGACAAATTTTTCCTTTTAATAAAACCTTTGGTTTCTGGGAGGAAAACGTAGACAGGAAAATGAATGATAAAAGAAACGTTGTACTCTCTCTGTTGGCCTGGCCCCATGTTGTTTTGATCCTTCCTTGGAACTGTCCTCCCTTCCAAGGTTCTCTGCGGCTGCAACTGCAACTGCCAAATGCAAGGCGAGGAGTGGAAGTCCCAGTTGTACAGTTTTTTATGCAACGCATGTACTTCCGCCTAAACTAAGAAGATGCAGATGATTTACCATTCAAAGCTGAAAATGCTGGTGACTTTTCTGCAGTCATATACACTGTAGAAGAAAATAATCTTAGAAGAATGTGCTGCAATATATTAAACACACAGCACTGTTCTCAATTCCATCTCCGAGTTCCAGTATATATGGTTCAGTCAGCACAAGTTACATGCATTGCACTTTAAACAGCAATTATTCGCCATAAAATGTACTCAAATACCGATTCCATAAAGTTTTAGCCTTTAGATTGTGTTGATAAGAGAGAAGTGGAGGAATGTGCGTGTTGATAATTTAAACATAAAATACAGTCATTTTAGCTTCTACACCAACATATTCCTCAAAAACGTAGTACATATTCCTCAAAAACATAATAGTCCTTCTCTCGTCCAAGTGCAGATTTTTTCCATAACCCACAGCCCCACAAACATAAAGAAACCCAGCTAGCTACCCAGTAAACAGTTAGATATTATATATGCTGTACTATACTATTTAACCTACAACAACATTCTAGTGCTTCTAGCACCAAAGTTCACGCCCAGCTTCAAGTCCAGCTCCACATTCCCGAACCCACTATCTTTCTCAACAACAATGCTGTGATGATGATGAATATCTGTCCCAACTTCAGGCACAGCACTGAACAACTGAGCTACGGAGGTAACCACAGAGCACTTCCTAGTGCTGTTGCGTGCGGCTTTCAGCTTAAGGGTGACACCTCCACCACTACCACTCACCCGTTTCGCTTCCGACGACGAAGAAGAAGAAGTCGACGGCGGAGAGAGCGGCAACACGGACGGTATCTCGAAGTTGGTCCGAGCCTTGGAGCCTCTCAAGCGCCTTGCGGCCGCGTCATACGCACGAGCCGCCTCCTCCGCCGTGTCGAACGTCCCTAGCCAGTGCCTGCACCGGCCGATTCGGTCGCGTATCTCCGCCGACCACCTCCCCCAGGGCCTCTTCCTTACTCCTCTGTAGCTCTTGTTCACAGAGAGATTACTCGCCTTCTCTGCCTTCTTCGGCGTCCCTGGCTGGGAAACCGAAACGAAACAGGAGCACGTTGCCATTTTGTTCTCGGTGGAGTTAACGTTGGTGTTCCTGGCTGTAGCTCCGAAGAGGACGTGTTGTCCGACAACCGCAGCGATTCCTTCGAGAGCCGGTTCGTTGCTTTCGGCATGAGGAACGGATTGAAATGGGAAGCAGGATCCGTTTCCGCAGCATGGCCCGTGTAATGGGTTCGGAGACCCGAGTTTTGGAAGGAAGGCAGCGGTGGTGGTTGTGGCGGCAGCTGCTAAGAAGAATTCGCCGTTCATGATGTCTTGAACGCCCAACGTTCATGCGGCTGCAAGTATTTATACTGGTTTGAATTTGAGACTGAGTGAAACAATTGATCAATTTAAAATATATTAATATTTTATTGAATAAGATAAATTCAGATATATTATTTGAGAAAAATTGTTGATATTGCTGTCAATCTAGACAGGACTGTAATCCCTGCCTCGTATTTACATACTTGTCTTTCCTAGGCCAGCTTTTTAGAAGGTCATAAACACTCCTAGCCCCTAGGTCTCAAGTCACTTTACTACATTGCTGGATTTGTTTTTTAAAAATTTTGATTTGATTACATATTAAGATTATTTATGTCGATATTAAAATATTTAAAGATTAAAAATAACATTTAATTTTATAATAATTTATCTTATGCTCGCCTTACCTTACACCAGTGGACTAAACATGTGGGATCTAAGCTCTAAGCTGACAAAAATTTGAGCAAAGAAATGAAAAGAGGAAGAGAAGGACAGTCATGGTAGACAGAGTTTGCTGTCTGTAGGGCAATGAGAGGCTATGATTGTGAAATGCCTGTAGTGCCCCCCCCCCCCCAGTTGAGGGGGAAGGGGGTGATTAGGGAGGAAGCAAGGGGCACTGATTGTGTGTCATGAGATGAGATGAGAGATCAGGGTGTCGTCAAGGAAAGGATTGTTTGACTGAAATAGGATGATATAGTACAAACCTATCTGTTTTGATCAGGTATGGCGGAGGCACAGGGGAATAACCGTGTGGAATGCACTTGATGAACCGGTACGTTCGGTGTGCTTGCTCAGCTGAACGATCGTTGACAATGGTTGGAGTATCAGTATCTTGTATGGATGTGGGTCCCACTAGCAAGTTTCCTCTTCCTGGTACTGGTGTGGCACAGCGATCTTCGAATGCTTAATTGCAGTACAGAACCGTCAGATACTCAGATCCTTGTGTCGTGTTGAAATGTTGATTTCGATAGTATATATTTGGCCTTGACGTAGTTTTATATTTGAGTTTCTCATATATTATCAGTATATTTAATACACATATTATGTGACGAAAGTGCATGTACACAAAATACTCGGATCTAGATGCTGAGGAAGATTTGATTGCGTTATGAATCAAGTCAGGGCAGAGCAGGGCAGGGGTCTTTCTAAGGTCAAGAAGTCATTATGCATAGCTGATGGATTAGATGGACATAAGAGGGAACCAGCTCAGCTGCATTGCCATTTGCCAGCCAATTAGGCTTGTGATTTGAGTTGGACTTGGGGTTCAGATGCTTTAGCCATACACTTGGCGGCCTCCTGCATGCATTGCGACTCTAAGATCTCAAAATCTGTCCGAATGATGATTTTTATATATACATTTTTGTTTATGTTTTATAATTTTTTCCCCCGGCTCATATTAGTTTATTACGCGTAGATGTTAAAAAAATTTGGAGAAACTGCCACATGATGCTAAAAAAAGAGTTGTTTGACTATCGTTTACATCTCTTCTGAATGCTGGCCGAAAAAAAAATCTCTTCTGAATACAAAATGCAATATATGATAGGAATTAGGTTTTTCCTACTTATTTGCATAAATGCCACGTGAACTTCACGTGAGGACACCTGAACACCGAGCTTTGAAATTGCAAAATGCATGCAAAACAATGTACCCTGGCTTGCTTGCATGCTTGCTCAAGGATCCTTTTCTTGAATGAATACTCTATAAATTAAAAGCTTTGGGTTTGGTCTACAACATCAACATATATTATACAGCTCAACCGCGCAGTTTAGCAAAATTGGGTAAACTAAAAACTATCTTCCTCGTGCCTCATCCTCATTTGTCCATAGTTGAAACTCGCAAGTCAATCTTTTTAAAAATTTGCCTTTTTCAAGAGTCCATGTAAATGAATCAACATGACTCTCTCACAGTCTCACGCAAGCACCCACTAGTATTGGACAATTTTCTAAGCTGGCTTTGCTGGTTTGTATGTCTATATATATATATATATATATTTGTCGTGATACTATATAAACTTAAAACTAAGAAATATATTAATTTTTGCAAATATAAATTTACTATTTTTATAACATTATTCTTCCAATAAACATTCTCTGTGAATTACAAAGAATGTCGGTCTATAACACCATAAGCACAATCAAGCATAGGTTGTGTTTGTGTGTGTGTGTGTGAGCACGCGCGCGTGTATGACAAGGGTTGGCATTTTGAGGGGTTTGGGAGAAAGAGAAGGTGGGTTTTCTTAAGAGAGAACTTAGAAGGAGGCGAAGCACACGCAATTTTTTGTGTTTTGTACAGTACTCATTATTTGAATCAAGAAACTCGGCTTTGATTGCATGGAGAGAAGAGTAGCTAGACCTTCCTCTTTGCCTTAGGATTTTGGGAAAGAAAGAGAGAGAAGTGGGTGAGAAAATCCCAAGAATAAAAGAGACAAAGAAAGTGTGTGATAATGATATCTTTATCATTTTCCTACTTTAGTGCTATGCAAATTTGTGCAAGTTTCTATCTCTTGTTCGCAAGTTTCATGGCTTTGTGGGAATTGTGAATCTTTGCCTAAATAATGCAACCTTTTTTGAAGCAGTTTTCATTTTGTTCTTAAAAAATGAAGCGTTTTTCAGATGGTTGAATTGAGAAAGCATACCGTGTAACAATACATGCAACAATTCTACATAACCCAATTAGAGTAAACTCCATAATGTAACCCGTTTTACGTATCCTCCGAAAAACAGCGATTCAATCGTTCCAGCGCCAACAACTTGTTGGACAGAATATTTCAGAGAAATTATGAACGTACAAGTTTCCTAGACATTCTAACATAAAAACAAGAATGAGACAATATGCAACCTAGTATAGTAATCACAAACGTGGCACATGAAAAAAGAGAAAGAAAATGAAGGAACTGGGATTTTTTATCCACTAGAGGCAGCAGCAATGAATGGATCCAAGACTAGATATCCGTTACCTGATCAGAATGTTTCACGAAGCCCAGGAAACTCAAATAAGTCAAAAGCAATGGAAGGAACAAAGATATTCTGATTCATATTATTGGGTCACTATTAATCTCTCTCTCTCTCTCTCTCTCTCTGTTTTTATGTGGTTAATAGGTCACGCTTGGAAATTGCAAACATGGATCTCCCCGTCCTCTCTCCTCAAACAAATGTTCTTCTTTGGGTGTGACGCCCCAAATGAAGCCCGTTTTCTTCGCTCCAAACTGGAACCCAAGCCCAACCTAGTTTGGTATACATAGTATGTATGTTATAAGAATAATTCTGTATGTCATAAAAAAAAAGATTTTCTTAACTCATTTTTTAATAAATTTTTTAATTATTAAATAAAATAAATATTAATTAATTTTATGTTTATAAGACATTAAGTATTTTATTTTTTATTTAATATTTCATGTATTAGATATTAAAAAAATTGTTAAGAGACTGATTTAGAAAATTACTCATGTTTTAATGCAAATGAACCTTTTTTACCCTGCATTTGGATTGACAAAATTTGAGAAGGAAAAAACATGAAAGAAAAAGAACTGTGTGAATTTTGAAAATTTCTTCCATTTTGATACAGAGAGTGAAAAAGAAAGAAAACAATAATTATAGTGGAATTCACGCAAAAAATTTCTTTGCTGCAATGAGAAGAAAATGAGAGGATTAGAGGAGACATTGTCAATTTACAACTTTGCCTGTAATCTTTTTTTTTTTTTTTTTAACACAAGTAGGAATAGTAGGTCTGAAGATTTATTAAGGGTTTATGGCATAGTCTATTTTTAACTTTATTATGTTTAACTTATTTATTATATAAATTAAATTTAAATTTTTATAAAAACTTATTTAATTAAATATAAATTAAATTTAAACTGTTAAAAATATCTGTTTAATTTAATAAGTTAACTTATTTATTTATTTTATATATATATATATATAATATTTATACTATTTATTATTATATATTTAAATAATTTATTAATTTTAAATATAATTTAATAATTTTAATTAAAGATATCAATTATTTAAAATTTTTAAATTATTAATTTATTAATTTAATTTAAAATTTGTATGTAATGTAAATTTTTAAATAATAAATTAAGTTTTTATATTTTTATAAAAAAATTAGGTGAAACTAAGAAAAAAAAAATCAATAAGCTAGGTTTAGACTAGTCGTTTTACAAAACACATCGAACATATTAAAGGAAAGCCTAACTAGGCTAACTAGCCTAGCCTATTTCTCACTGTTGGTTAAGAACAATAGCAGCGACAGTCACTACTCATCTCCCAACACAGCAATTCAACCATCGCATTCTGAACTGCTCGTTGTTTGCAGGTTAGGGAGAAGGGCGATGGGGGTGGGGGAAGTTCAGAGCAGGGGAAGGGATTGTGGGTGGGGTTCGGCGTGGGGGGGGGGGGGTAAGAGAAAGGTCAAGGTCGATGAGGTGGGAAAGGGAGTACGGGCGATGGGGTGGGGGCGGGGAATATGATGGAGAAAGGGGAGGAGCAGGAGAAGGTGGATGGGGAAATGGGTGGGGAGGGGAGAACACTAGGGGGAGGGGGAGATTTTTAGATAAATATTACAATAAATTTATTGAAATTTAACATAATATTTTGTATAAAAAATATTTTAATTAAAATTTATAAATTTAAAATATTATGAAATTGCAAGTAATTAATATTTCAAATAATTAAATTTTATAATTAAATTTTTGACATTTAATTTTTTAAATTAATATTGTTAGAAATCTATTTAGAGATATAGTAAAATAATGAATAACACACTTGTATTTCATTTTATATAAAATAAGGGTATATATGTCATTTTATAAATTATATTTTCTTTTTGATTTTTCATATAATTTTTATTTTTTTCACTTTATTAAAATATTTTTTTTTCAGTTTCTCTTCTCTTCATTTTTTTCTTTTTTTTTTAATTTTCAACCATTTTTTCTTCTCTTCAATCCAAACAAAATATTAGAGAATGACATAAATCTTAAAAATAATAATAATAATAATAATAATAAATGACATTGATGTCAATTAATGTTGATTCAATTGTTAATATCGAGTTATTTATTTCTAAATGGCAAGGGCTGGGAGCCCCCATTCTGGTCACGGGTACCATTTATAATTCTTATAAGGAGATGGATGTCCATGTTTATTTGAGAGTATATAATAATTTAAGATAATAATTTTAAATATAAATTAAAAAACATAATTAGACATTATATATTATAATTTTATCTAATAATTAAAAATATTTATAAATTAAAATAATATATCACAAATAACATATCAAATTAATTATATTTTATAATAATTAATTCACGTAATTATTTATTATTTTAATTATATAAATTTTTTTAACAATTTTTATCATAAGAACTCATTCATTAAAAATTTTTTATTATAAAACAATAAAAAAATATAAATTTCAATGCATATTATCTCAAAAAAATTTATAATATATATAAAATATTAAAAAATTAGCAAGTATTACGTGCAAATACTTGCAAGGTAAATAATACGATCAATATCTCCATTCTTATTTATTAAACGAGTACTCTTCCTTTATCTGACATGAGTAATTCTCACAACTAAAAAAATTTTTGCCATCTTTATTTTTAAAGATCTTGAGTTTGATTTCATGTTCTAAACTTAAAATGATGCAATCTCTTTTTTTCTTAAACTTATAGTTAAAAAAAAAAGAATGACATGAATATATTTATAAAAATTGTATTTTGATCTTATTTATATAACAAATGGTAAAGTGGGCTTTTTAATAATCCCACATGAACTTCATTCATACGTGTTGAAATATGAGCTTATGCTCTCATTTTTCCTATTTACTTTTATATTGTAGTTGTCCACGGACACATTTAATCATCACTGTACTTTTGTCTAACTAATTAAAGCATACGTTCCTATCGGTGTTCATCTCACCGACTTTAAGACAGCCGACCGCTACATAAGTACATTGTTAGTAGAAGCTAGAACACTTGCAGAAGATGGTGTTACGCTGGAAGTTAGTAAATATCTTCAAGGCAGAAATTCCAGCATGTTCTTAAAATATTATTGGAATTATATTCTATTTAATTATATATTAATATTTTTAATATTAAAAAATTTAAAAATGTATTAAAAATATATAGTTTAATATAAAAAATTAATATTATATTAATAAGTATATTTTTTATTTTTTTAATATTTAAATATTATATAATTAAATAAAAGTATAATTTTAATGACACTTTAAAAATATGTAATAATTTCTTCATTTGAGGACTTACCAACGTGTGGATGAACTCCATCTTGCGCAATATCGCATCTCACTAATAAAAGCTACACTAGCATTCCATATGGTTGTAACTATATGAGAATCCCCCATGTGTCTTGGGTCTAATGTCCCTGCAAATAAAGCATATATGTTAGAATAGCATTCGATGAATGTTTTAAGAGTTTGCATGAACACAAGGAAAAAGAAAAAGGGAACGTAGCAGTGCAGAATAGAAAACGTATGCTAGGCTTTTTTTTTCTTTTATTTTTTTTCATAATCAACGGTTCTTCATTGCAACGAAACGGCCAGAGGCCATAATACAACTCTCAACAACAAGCTTTACACAACAGCATATACTATACAGTACTGGTAAGCACGAATCGACTATACAAATTGCCTTCTGAGTTAGTATTTAACGATAACCTTTTCGTTGAGAGAGACACATATGTACATTTAACTTAAAACAATATTTTTATAATATATTATTTATATGTATCATATTAATTATGTAATTATTTTTATTTTTTTAAAAAATAATTATAAGTTAAGTAACTAATATGGCAAATATTTAATAATATAATATAAAAAATTATCTTACCTGCTATCCATAACAACTTTTCTTCTGTTCAATTACATCACTATTTCTTTTTCTTTCAAAGCAATAGTTGTTTTTGTCTCCTATTTTGACTTTCTTGCATTGCAACCGACAAACCTCCATCTCCATATATATACAAGAGAGCAGCGACACAACGATTAACAGACAAATTTCAGCAGTCTTATAACTTTTCATTGAGCAGAATGAGTTGCAAAGCAATTTTTTTGTATATAATGGTGAATTGAAAGTTTAAACTCTTAACTTTATGTAAAATATTCAAATTCCTTGTCAGTAGATCAATTCTAGTGGCTTACTGTAATGCACTTTTGGAACGGTATATGAGGCCTCTATATAACCATGGTGTTCACTTTTGTGCCGATATGTGAGGTTTTGGCCAAACATGCAAAGCACGATGTAGAACATTCAAATAGTAAGTGCCTTGAACTTATACAGTTTAATATTATCATCGTCGACTGGATTTTAAGATTTTAAAAATATGTAAATGCAAATCACGTTAAATATTAAAAAGAGTATCATAGATACTTTGCTTTCGAAGTGACTAGTGTAAACATTATATGTGGAGTACTTCTGCATGATCGCATATTAATTAATTCTATTTTATGATACATGATTTTGTTGATTGAAATGGACATTCCACCCGTCGTTTATTTTTGAGACCACTGGATTTTATGCCGAGTTTGACAGCAGGAGGTCAAAAGCTCCTTTGGAAAAACGCTTTTGGATAACATGCCAACAACACGTTTGCGGTAAAAAAAAAAATCTAATCCAAAAAGCTGTTTATATCTTAAATGAGATGGGATCATTAGTTAATTCAATATTGACACCTGTCAAAATTTAATGTCTGTCATTACAAGATAAAGACGTGGCACTAAAATATCAACAAAAAATATATTTTGTACGTAGAATAGGATTTTAAGTAAACACCCAATTTACTTTAGCTTACGCTTTTCTCCGTAATAAATGAATATTTGAATTAGTTTCTTTTTACAATTTTTAAAAATAATCAATATTAACACATTATGGAACACATTATATCATAATTTAGTATTCGATTATATTCTTCCTTTTTTAGAACAATTTTTTTTATTACACTACTCATATGAACATACCTTAACCTACCATGCATACAATAGAAATTCACTGTGAGTTGCGTCCTGCAGCGTATCTGATTTTGGATTTCCCTTTCAAGGACTTGACCCAGACTCCTTCCTTACCTTGCTAAGATACCATTCTCAATCCTACATCCACATGTGCCAACCTATACATACACACACACACACACACACACACACACACACACACACACACACACTCATGTTCCAAATCTAGATCTGCTGCCTACTAATTGCCACCATGGGAGTGTTCACAACTTACAACCAAGGTTCATCCAACACCGTAAATTCAAATCATCACTATGGGAGTGGGCCTGCATGTACCTGATTCAACCAGCGATGCTCCTTCAGATTATTAATTACCATGGGAGTGGTTATGGACAAATTTCATTAATTAATGCCATTCAATCGAAAAATTTGTAAGAATTTTTTACAAAATTTAATTAGAATTAAAGTTAGTTATTAGATAAAATTAAGTAATAAGCATTATTTACTTATTTAATAGTCAACAAGCATGTCAATTCACTTTATTAAAATTTTTAATAAAAAAATTTAACTATATAATATTATAAATTAGGGAGGCAAAATGCATGATCTAAAAAAATTAATTTATAATAAAAAAATACTTTTATTTAAAATTGAATTCAAGCAACATCAATTTTGTTAAAAAAAATTATTTAATTTTAAAATCAATTTCTCCTTAAACCCCTTTTTCTTAACGTATATATCTTCCACTTCTCCATATGAAATCATAAACGTCCTTTATACACCAAATACAAAATAAATAAATAAATAAATAAACCAAGTTTTCATCAGTTTTGGACTGATCCTTGTGTCGGTACTGGCTAGTATGGGATGTCAATGTTGTTACTGAGCAGCCTCATGACAAATAAACAATGACTGAAGAAAAAAAAAAGACTCGCTGGGGTAACGTCACTGCCCCACCCAGTTGTCCTGTCCTGTCTCTTAATGATCTACCGTTGATATGCGCAAAGCGTGGCGACAATTGAAATCCAACGGTGGAAATAAAAGTTGCATGTTCAACGAGTCTCTTTGTTTTCTCTGTCTTCCTCCATTCTCCATTTATTATCCATCATTCATTCTTTTTCTCCCAATGCCTAAATCCGATTCAACACCAACCCAAGCCAACCCCCCTAGTTTCTTTCTTCTCACTTTTCATTTCCAATGGAGGACCCATGCCACAATTGGTTCTCTGATTTGGTAACTATTAACTATCCACACACTCACACAACATCAAATTATGTATTCTATTCTTTATGATCAAGTTTTATTATCATATGATCAAGTTACATATACACATATAAATATTGATATATTTGGTGTTTGAATTTGAATTGTTTTGTAGGAAATGGAAGATGATGATTTCTTCAACCAACGCGACAAGATTCACTCATTGGATGATGAAGATCAGATCCTTCAAGACTTCATGCATCAGCCAGCTTTCTCTTCTGAGGGCGAAAGTCACTCTCCCAGTACTCGAAATAACTCCGCCGCCGCTGCTGGCGGGAGCGGCACAACCACCGTCAGAAGCTTTCCCTTTGACGTCCCCGGAGCCCTCATCGACAACAGGCGTGGCAAACTTCTGATGAAGAGCAACAGCTTCAACTCCATCGTCTCCCAACATGCACCAGAGAAACCTGCCACTGCCACTGCCACTGCCACTGCCACCGCCACCTCCACCTCCACCTCCCAAAAGGCTTACATTCTGTCTTTTGATGACGCCAATGTCAAACCAGCTACCTGCCAAACTTACGGAGGAAAACAGCTCAACCATGAGCCAGTAGGCGGTGCTGGCTCACGTACTCCATCAACAGGGGCCGCAGAAAACAGTGGCTTGGAACCAAGGACCAACCAAACAACAAGGAAGGCTAGAAGCTCTCTGGAGACAGAAGACCACATAATGGCTGAAAGAAAAAGAAGACGTGAACTGACAGAGAGATTCATAGCACTTTCAGCCACTATACCTGGCTTGAAGAAGGTTAGTAATTGATCGTTCGAATTTTACAACTGGAATAATTACATGTTAATGTGGACTCAATCAATTTAGCCTTTTCAAGTTTTGGTTTCTATTCTAACTTCGTGTACAAGTTTGATTTGCCCTAAGATGACGACATTCAATAGACTCAATGCTATGAAAATTTGGTTTCATTATAGGAAAAAGACAATTTGATTTTTTAAAGGTTTTCTTCCTGTTCATTGTTTCTTTTTAATTATTTCGTTAGTAATATACCGCGTGGAAGATCATACTGTTTTGATTAATTCATGTGATTTTTTTACGTAAGATTTAAAACAATTTCACAATTTTGTTGAGCAAGATCAAAGATACATGTCAACGACTATTAACTTAACTAATAAGATTGAAGCTGTATATTTTCAAAAGTTTTAAGTTTAATTTTTACTAGAATCCAACATTAATAAATAATTTATAAGTATTATTATAAATAAGTCTTTTATGTCTAACCTTAGAACGTGTAATCTTTCTCTCCATAAACTTCAAGAGTACCGAAAAAGAAAAAGATCAATGACATGGACATTTTATTAGAAGGTAAATCCATTATATATTTTGAGAAAAAAGTAAAAATAAAAAACTTCAGATTTCTTATGTAATGTTTCAACTTGTAACTGAAGAACGAAATGGTTTCTGACGTCTAGATTGACCAAGGCCTCTATACTTAGTGAAGCAGTCACTCATGTGAAACAACTTCAAGAACGTGTAAAGAGAGCTTGAAGAACAAAGCAAGACGATAAATGTAGAGTCAGTGTCGTTCATTCAAGAAATCCCACCTCGGCACTGACAAAGGCACTGCTTCTTGTGCGCAATGAACTCTGATGATTGCTATAGACCCAATGGCGCACTTCCTGTGGTTCGAAGCAAGAGTCTTGAAGAAGGACGTACTCATCCGAATCCACTGTAAGAAACAAAACGGCATTGTGCTCAAAATATTGGCCCATATTAAAAGTCTTGATCTCTCCACTGTCAGCAACAGTGTCTTGCCATTTGGGAAATTCTACTCTTGACATCAGCATTATTGCTCAGGTACACAACCACATGCAGAATCAGTTTTTGAAGGAATAGATTATGAAATTCCCATTCATGTCTTTTATTCCATGAACAAATATGATTGTATAATCACCCAATTAGATTTCGTTTGCTCCAAAACTTAATTAATTAATTGTATACATGTGTAAATTAAAGAACACTATTCATGAAATTCGCGAACTGCTATAATTAACTATGCTGCAGATGGGTGACAAATTCAACATAACAATGGAGGAACTAGTGAAAAACTTAAGACTGGCTCTGTTGGAGTCACCTGAAATGCAACAGTGATCCATGCTAGAGTATCAAACAAGGATGACGATCCAACAATTCTGGAAGTTCTAACTGTCCGTGAGGCTGCTCTCTTGGCACTGGAATTGGGTTATTCCCATGTTATCCATGAAGGAGACTCTGGTACAGTCATGAATGCAGTGAGTCCCGGCTCTATGATCCTGTCAAATTATTATGGCCATATGATATCTTATACGACATGCTTCATATGACTGCTCAGTTTCAGCATTGTAGGAGCAATCAAACTCTTACGGGTAGCAAATGCCCCAGCACATAGGTTTCCTCAGTTTGGTAAATTATTATATAGTTATTGGTGGAATAAGGATCGAACCCCTTGGCTTCCTCTTTGATGTACTGGTTGCTGATGCTTTGTAATTATTAAAATCAGTATTTGATATTAAAAAAAATTCGACTTCTAGTTTAAGGATTTGGAAGTCCTGGACAGTCATTGCTCTGTCGTAGTGAAGTTTCCTTTTTGTTTGTCGCATCAATATACTTTTTTCACATGAATTCTTCCTTGTGCTTTATTACGATAACCTAGTTTTATATAGTGGCCCGTTTGTATTAGATGTTTTTCAACGCCAACGGATGTTGGAGATAAAGAAGTCTTTTCTTTCTTTTCGAAAACGTTGGTAATAGTTGCATTGAAATTTGTGTTTTTGCCCTTTTACGTTGGATATAATCCAATCCAAACATGTTGTAGATCAATAAAATTTACTTTTTGATCGATCAGTGTGTATTTGTAATTAAGGTTTTTAATTTTGCATCCAAATTATCTTTTCTAATTCTATTTTTTAATGATAAATGTTTGAATAGTTGCTATGTAACTGTTATAAAAAGTGAGAAAAGACAATATACATGAATGATAATTTTAAGTTCTTGACTGGCACAACTCCTTAAAAAGTGAAGAAAGTAAATTTGAATAGCCCTAAAAATTTACATATATTATTTAAATGAAAAAATGTCAACGAGCAATGAGCGGTGTAATTGGAGGAGGTACTGGTGCAAGAAATATGGATAAGTGAAATTTATATATTTCCTGACGTGCAAGAAATTGGAGGAGTATGGAAATGGTTATGCTGGATAGAAGAGCACCAAATGACATTGTGTAATTGCCTGGTTTACCACAACCTGTAATACCCTAATGGTATTTTTATTTCTTTCTCTTCATAACGCTCCTGATAAAATTATTTTCACGTGACAATTTAGTAAGTCAAAAGTCAATCTCTATTATGAAATCTCAAATTTGACTTAATATATGCACAGAATCAATATTAAACATGATTAATTTCAACGTGGAAGGTGAAGGCATAGAAGAGGTACTACTTATGTAATACGAATTAATGAGATAGCTTATCCATTAAAGGATTCAAATTTTTTATTCTTTTTTTCTGTCTCCAATCTTATTTTTTAATTAAGTGTTGATAATTCAATAAAAAATATATATTACTCTTAATTAACATTATTCAAATATTTTTTTTTGTTGAGTTGTCAATTAAAGACAGAATTAAAAACAAGAAAAAGGAGATAAAATATTTAAATCCTCCACCCGAACAGTGTATGTTCCGTAATATGGAGAATAGGATGTGAGATAACCTGCCGTGTGTCATGTGGGAGGGTGCACTAGTGTCAGGATAATAATGTCAGATGGTTCCGGAAATTGAGAAGTTGTGAAAAGCATAGTTGGTATTGTCATTAGAGGAAGCTTTGAAGCGCGAGCAGTCTCTAGCAGTTTGATTAAGACCACAATGGCACTGCACTACTGGAGTAAAAGGAAAAGAAAGAGAGGGTAATGGTGAGTCACCAAGAACACCTGGATAGTAATGATGGTGAAGGAGAAGGATATAATTGGTGTTTGGTTGTTATTTGATGCATGAGAGTTGGAGTTGTGGTGTTGAAGGTGCCTCTGCAGCGACCACATAGCCCTAATATTGGTGGAATTACGTTGTTGTGAAATCTTAGTGGTTCCTAGGTGTCGTCTATGTTGCAGCAGGAATCGCCAATTTTGTCTTACTTTTATCGCATTTAGATAATGGATACATATTTCATCTTTCAATTTATAACTTTTGATATTCATTTATTTTAAAATGAATAATTCATATATTCATTAAATAATCAAACATAAATTTATGCCCAGTACTGCACGTTTTTCATTTAAGACATGTCCCAGTCTTCGTATTTATTTTTTCAAAGCTACCTCAACAAATTATGGACGGAGATTATAAATATCCGTCTCCCTAGCTAGCCTGGAACTTCTTTGACATGAGATTGGAGCGGTCTCATCTCAGACTGACATGATCCATGGCAAGTTGATCTTAAATAATATAAATAGTAGTTCACTTCTCATGTTGCTGTCTCGAGTTTAAATTGATAGTAGTTCACTTCTCATCATGTTGTCCTGAGTTCAAATTAATTTGCTGTCATTGTAACATACTGAAAAGTAATTGTTGTGAAGTTACTAAATTCGAGTTCAAATTTGTTGCTTGTTTGTTTAAGTTATTAGTCTGTATTGAACTAATGTGCAAGGACCAAAAGAATCTCCAAACAAAGTACCTTCGTTCACTAATGGCAGCGGCATTCAAACACTTCGCAAAGGTATTTCAACTCTTCCCTGATCTCATTTTAAATAATACTCTATCACAAAATGTCGAAGATTCTTAATGCAGTCCCTTGATCTCTGGCCTAAATGAAAATTGAATCTTCTAATTGATTAAACTGTATTGTTAGAACTTTTCCTTATTTGATTTCTCTTTGGGCACCTTGAGATTGGGGCTGAATGGCACCTTTGCTACATATTTTTATGTAGCATGCATTTTGTAAAACAGTAATTTATATAGACATTCAATATGAGAAAGTGAAACACATTTCCACTAAGATGCTCTTATAAACATACTCTGCTTTGAAGATTTTCTTTCCTTTCTATCTCAAGCTCTTACAGAGTAAAAGGACATGATTCCAAATCATACAATTCTAACTGTGGCACAATTGTACGATCAAGCCGTCCTGTATTTCTACTATAGCAACAATCAAACAGGGGAAGTGATTAAGAAGAAATGAAATACTACTGCCTATGAAGATTAACAATCAAACAGGGGAAGTTTTAAAGCTCTCGATTGTTATCTACCTTGCTTGGACATATTTACTTTTTCTAAGATTCTCTTATTTCTATTTTGCAGGAAGTAGAAATTTGATCTGCATATATATGGCGAGCATCACGGTAATCTTTTTCTTTTAAATTTTTATTGGTGATTTACAGAGGATGGTCTAGCTTTTTGTCTTAAGAGGTTTAACAGATTTAACTACTTAACTCTGCGGTTTAACAGATTTTTGGATACAGAATAATGTTTGTTTGTTCTTACATGTACTGTAACTCTGTTTGACCAAGGTTTGAGCTAATTTATGTTTGCGGAACCTAAATTTTGTGAAGAGTCACATACTTACATACCTTGCTCTTTTCAATCATTTCCATTTTCAGTGCATGCTGTTAAATAAGCTACCTCAAATAGCAATGATGGGCACTCGTCATTTACAACTTATATACAACGAGACAATCAATTCAAGCTCCATGGCTCTATGAAGGTTTTTGGTATATCCTCATTATAATGAAGGAAGATTATTTCATGCAGACATAAAGGCATTTGGTATATCCTCATTATAATAACTATATATAACACTTATAGTGGAAAATTTTATACTATCCATTTTATCCTTTCAATTTGCTTCTGAATTATGTTTTTTTTTTAATCAGTTTCTATAAAATCTGATTTTGAATTTCTAGAATACCATCAATTTTGAATCTTGTGTTTTTTCCTCTCTCAAACAAGCAAATAGTCAAATGCATATGTCTAATTTTCGTGCTGAACAAGTTAGCAGTTTAGAACACATAACATTTAATTTTGGTCGTTTTCAGTACTTGACAACAATATTTTAAGCAGTCACCTCTTTATCAGGTGATTGTTATTTTAATTGATGTCGTTTGGGGTGTCGAAACTCCATCACGAGCAAGTGTGAAATTTTCTTTTAAAGAAGTTGTGTTTTCTGTTTGTGTAATCTATATGTTCCATCGGAAGGTATGCAATACTGTATTTTGACGAGTGTTAGTATCATCCTATTCTTGACGGTGGTTGTGAACTGAAAAAAAAAAAAATGGGGAAGGAGGTACGATTGGCAGATTACGAGAAGAGACTATTTTGTTTTATGAATACTAGGATAATATCCGTGTGATACATGAAAAAAATTTAAAAATAAAAAATAAAAATAAAATAAAAATATATTATTTAAAAATTATAATATAATATTTAATTAAAAACAAAAAAATTATTTATAATAATTTTAGAAAATATATTTGATAAATTATTATATTTTTTAATTTTATATAATTTAAAATTATATATTCATTATTTATTTTAGACTTATTTTAATATTTATTGGTATTTTTAATATTTAATATTCTTTTTTATTTAAAATTTTAATAATATTTATTGATTAATTTGGACTAATAAAAAAGAATTAAAATTTTAAGTTTAAATCATAAAAAATTAAAAAGTGAGAGAAAAATATTATTAAATAAAAAGAAGAAATAAAATTAAAAAAAAAGACAGAATGAAGAATTCTAAAATATTTGACTCATGAATTTTTGTTTTAGATTTTAAAATCATGACCTATCAATTATTATAATAAATGCATTACAATATTTATGATTCACATCATTATTGTTTATTACATGAATATTATTTATTAGAGTCAAATGTTAAAATAAAAATATCAAATGACGTGGTCAAAATAACACATGATAAAATCAAACTACTTAATTCATTTTATATATTTCCTCTATTCACTTTTATCTGTTGTGTAAAGAAAATTTTTCTTATATAATAATATCTTTCATTTGAGAATATTAAAGAATCATTAATTAATTTTTTTTAACTTTATTCTTATCTTTTAATAAAAAGAGAATTAGTAAATTAAATAAAATTAAGAAAAATATAAAATATTAATAAAATAAAAAAATAATAATTTAATCATTTTGAATTATATTTCTCTATATTTGAGACTATTTAACTTTTTAATTCTTATATACAAATTTTAAACGACATATAAAAAATAAATAAAAGGAGTGTAAAATAGATTCTGTTCTTTTTTTTTTTTTCTCTTTTTTAAAGTTTCGGCTAATCCATGTTTCGAGAGGTTGTGATATGAATCAAGTCTACGATGCTATTTATCATATTCAATTTAGGAGTTTTTATTTGACTTCAAAATCTAATCAGATGAAAATTATAGAACGATCTCTTGGCTCCCAACCCTATATATGGTTAATATATATATATTTTTTGGATAGTATTTTCTAGTAGAATTTGATTTCTTAAAATTACAAATAAAGCCTATCTTTGTAAAATTTCAATTTACTTACCATTAAGTCACAATTTTATGAGATTATGATTAATGCAAGTTTATTTACTTAGATCCCATTTAATATACTCTATAAGCGATGAATAGTATAATATAATTAATATTATTTATCTTTATACATTGTTTGAACAAGACACTAGATAATATAATATTAAATTAAAATAATTTTATTTAACCTTTAATTTTATAATAAATAAGAATAAAATTATTTTATTTTATACAAATTATATAATAAAAATTAAATAAAATTATTTTGACTTAATAAATTATTATTTAATATCTTACTTAATTATAAATAATATTAATTATACTATATAATTTATCTTTTATACGGTACGACAATCAGAACCTTATTGAAAGATAATTGATGGTTTACTCGTAACTGTTTTTAATGTTTTATAAAGTGATTAATTCGTATATTTTTCTTATAAATACATACCACTGACATGTCACTAATTTACTATATTTATTAAAAATTAAAATTTTAATTTAATTTAAAAGTTAAAATGACAATTATTTATTTTTTTAAGGGTAATAAATATGCTGAATTAGTTAAGCGTCCCATCTTTCCAAACATAACTTGGCCATTTTGGTAAAGAAACGAGAATCATGTGGGCTTTTATGCCTTTGTTAATTTGTTTTTCTTTTTGGGTAAGTTGTCTTTTGTCTTTGATTTCTTTTCAACAGGCCAAGTAGGCGAGGAATTTGGTATTTTAGTGGGGTCAAAGACAACGTTGAAAAGATAGTGTGAATGTGTAGGCAAACGTCAATCATGAAGCATGGAGAGCGCATCCATACAATGCATCCAAGAACAAGTTCAAGAGCAGGGTAGGTGCCGGCAAAGCCATCTTTCCTTTATACACAGAGAGGACAATAATATGTTATATATGTCACTCTCCATATTTTTTTAAATAAAAAACATTTTTATGAGATTTAATTTATTTAAATCTTTTATAAATATTAATTTTTTTTAAAATTAAAAATAATAATAATATGTCTTTTACCTAATATATAATTTTTTTTATCTATTTCATCACGAGACTTCTCAATTTTAAATTTCATGTTAAAGGATGAAGTCCAAGATTAACCGTTTACATTTTATAAAATATAATTAAATATCTCAATATTATTTATAAATTTTTAAACGCTCACATTTTTTACAATTAATAATGGTTATAATACTTCTATTTTCTTTAAAATACACTACATATTAAAAAAGTATAACTCCCATGGCCCCTCATGCAATAGGGGCGCATTCTTAAACTCAGAATATCCTATTCATTATTAAACTGTAAACATAATCTCGGTGGAGGATAAAATAAATATTATTAGATCGAGAACTATAGATTATAATTAATGATATGCGTGAAACTTTTCTTTTTTATAATTTATCAGAACTTGCTAGAATACTAGAGTTGATTCTCTTGCAGCATGTGATCAAGCAACTTTATAGTTTCTCCTCTTTTATTAATTAAAAAATCTAGCACAGTGTGATTACACGAGGTTATAACTATCATTTTTATTAATGGCCATTTCATCAAACAGGTTTCGTTCTTTTTATCAGAAGAGATAAAATGAAAAACGAAAAGAAAAAAGAAAGAAAAAAAAATGAGAAGAAATTTTTTTATATATTTAAATAAAGAGAAAAGAGGAAAAAATAAAAATGAAAATTATATAAAAATTTAAAAGAAAATATAATTTTATAAAATAGCATATATGTCTTTATTTTATTTGAAATGAACTACAATTTTTTTATAATTCATTATTTTATTATATTATATACCGTTGACGGTAGCCCTTGTTGCACTGTATTTATTATTATGTCAAAATTTAAATTATAAAATGTAATTTTAAATTAATTATATTAATTATTTACAATTTCATAATATTTTAAATAAATAAATTTTAATTATGTTAAACTTCAATAGATTTACTGTAAATATGAAAATATCGACCTTCTCTCCTCACAAGAAATTATATTACATGTTCTTCAAGTACTATGTAATATTATATTATATTATATTTTAATATTAAATAATTTAAAAATATATTTTTTATGACAAAAACATAATTATTAGAGTTGTATAATTAATTTTATTTTAAAAAATATATTTTTAAATTATTTAATATTAAAATATAAATAAATAAAACTCAATTTTATTTATCATTTCAAAAATACATAATAATTTCTTCCTTTCCACCCTTTTCTTTATTTGCTGACCTTTCCTTCCCTTAGCGGCTTCCTCCTTCTCCCTTATCTTCCCCACTCCTATCCTCACCTTCGTCGCCCCACCCTCCAACTTCTCCCACCCCTTCTCCCTGTCTTACTAAAGGTGTGTTTGGATAGTTTTTGGAGGTATAGATACACTTTTACTTATTTTTTATTTTATTTATTTTGACATTTATTTTATTTTTTAAATATAATTTTGATTTTAAAAATTTATTTAGTCTGAAATAATTATTTATTATTTTTAAATTAAATGTAATTTTTTACTAAATATAAATCATTTTACTTAAATTTATTTTTATTTAAAATTAAATTTATAAATTCTAATTTAAACGTGCAATAACTTTCAAATAATGAGTAATTCTGAATGTAGTAGTTGAACTGTTGTATTGAGAGGTATGGAGTGACCGTGGCTGTTCTTAACTGAGAAGATGACTATGGGCAAAGTTGTAAATTCATATCGTCTACTTTCCTCCCTCTCATTTTCTCCTATTCTTTTTTTTTTTTTTAAATTTCTCTCGTTGTAAAGTTTCTATTTAGTCCCTTATATAATTTTGGTTAGATCCATCCCTCAAGTGACCCCTTTGTCTTGTCTCCAGTACCTCAAACTCTATTAAAGTAGCATTTTTTTTAAAAAAATATTTGTGCTCGATTTTCCCGTGAATTTTCTTGTGCTAAAGTTTGAAAACTTTAACCAAGTTAATCGTCTTAATAATTAATAAACAAATTAAATAATTTGATAATTTTTCCTAAAAATCATGAGCTTGTGGATTAAACACAATGAAAATAGAAATCGACTAATATATTTAAATTTTAAAGATGAATTTGACAATTTCTTAGGGGTGGAAAACTTATATTCAATTTTTTTAATATATTTTTCATCAAGTTCCTCCCTTAATTCATTGTTAATTTTTTTATAAATCATATTCAATTTAGTATTTTTTAAATAAAAGCAAACGATTTAGAGGTTTTTTTTATATAATTTATCGAATAAAATCTATCCCTAAATTTTTTATTCGTTTTTAAAGCATTATTTTATCTATTTTCTCTGGTCGAATATGATTTGAAACAATTGAACATTGAACAAACTACTTGTTGGCATTATGAAAACAGTATGTTAGACTTGGCCATCTAAGATTATTCGCATTGAATGGTGAAAGATCTACAGACAATTTCCATGAATATAATCCACACGGTCGGTCAGGTGTGGTTGAATTTGAAAGCAATGTCAATTCCATTGTCGCTTTCTTCTTTATCACAATTGAATTGATGTACAAATTCCTTTAATGCTAATAGCCAATTTCTACTATGTTAATGGGGAGCATATATATATATATATATATAAAGATTTAGCTCAGTGATAGTTTTATTTTTAAAAAATAAATTTTAATAATATTAAAATTTATTATATATATATATATATTTTATTATAATTTTAATTATTAATTTTTTTATTATATATTAATACTCTTCATTTTACTATAAAAAATAAATATACTGTATACAACGACGATTTATGACATTCTAAAGACTTAAAAAGACTTCATAACCAGATTAAAGGAGAAGCATAAAATCATCCCAAACACACTTTTGCTTATTTATTGACTTTATTTTATAAACAAGACAACGGTGTTAACTCAGAGAGCACCCAACACAACTCAAAATCAAAACTTCAAAGTCCATACGCTACAACCTTTTTTGATACACTAGTACGGATCACCGTTGCAGGTCATGTGACTTCAAGAGTACTTGCCAAAGGCTTTTCACTATATCATTCACCGTCATCCTGAACGCATCACCCATCTGCAATAGATACACAGTTGTATCGCAATTCAGATTTCAAGACTTACACAAATGAATAATGGCAGAAGAACATGGAAACTCCATCGATAATGATGCATACCTGAGCGACAATAGTAATGCCAAGAGCGGAATTCCCAAATGGCAAGACGCTGCTTCCAGTGACACACAGATGAAGATTTTCGAGCAGGTCCAGTAGTTTGAGCTCAATGCCATTTTCTTTCTCGCAGTGGATCTCAATGAGCATCTCCTTGTCCAAGACTCTTGCTTCAATCTCGGGTAGAGCTTCGTTGAGCGCAACACAATCATCAGAGCTTGTTTCGCTGGAGGTGTTGTCCTCGTTGGCACAGAGATCGGATTTCTTGATGAATATCACTGACTCTGCGCCTGTCTTCTCGTCTTCTCTCTCCAATTCGCTCACACGTTCTTGAAGTTGCTTCACGTAATCGATTGCTGCACGAAGTATTGATGCCTTGTCCGTCTGCACATAATAACGCATTACCATACAATTCAATTGAATTGAACTGAAACCATTTCATTCACTCCACTGGGTCCCAGTCCAACCCTTGTCAACTTTGTGATTTCAACGGTGCCACGTATTTTATTAGTTTAGATTTATATGTAGACCGTTCCCCGCTATCTCTATGATTTTCTAATTCTTTCGTCATTGAAATGTCAAGATCACCTTGTCTTTCGTGCTTGTCAAGATTATGCAATTTAAAATTTTTAAATCAATCAAATTAATGATAAGAATAAAATATTAAAAAGGTGAAACCCACTGTCCGATTTCAATACTGATGCCGCATAAACTGAAAGCTAGCACTAGCAGTGATAGAACGTAACTCTAGAATTTTTGTTTGCAAGGTGATGATTTAAGATCTAAAATATTAAAACATATGTATCTATAATTACAAAGTTTTCACCGTAATTAATGTGGGCAACGAAACTTAAGGAGAATTTATTTTATATGGCAGAAATTACCGAAGACTCAAATAATTATACTTAAAATAATATTTTCCTTTTTTTCAAATAATAGCACGGGAGTTTAAACTATGAAGTAATTATGATAAAGACTTAATTGGCCATCAAATTTCTCTAAATATTAAATAATGAAATTAACCAACTACCTTCTTCAAGCCGGGAATAGTGGCCGAAAGTGCGATGAACCTCTCTGTCAGTTCCTGTCTCCTTTTTCTCTCTGCCATTATGTGATCCGTAGTCTGAGAAGAGCTTCTGGCCTTCTTTGCTCCTTGGTTGGTCCTTGGTCTTGGGCTTGGTTCAGAGTTGTGGTTGTCTTCCAGGGTCCGTTTCGAGGGCAAAGGCGAATTAGGAGAACGTGTTCCCTCGCTGCCAAATGGCTCATAATTGAGGTAAGGGTCGGGGGCGGCTGGTATCACCGTCGAGTTATCGAAAGACAGAATGTATGTCCTCGGAGACGACGAGGGGCGAGGCCTTCTGGAAGCGTTTTGAGACACGATGGAGTTGGAGCTGCTACTCTTCACCAGGTTCCCGGCAGGCCTGTCCAAGCTCGCGATGAACTCCTCGGAGGATAAACTGCCGCCGTCTGTGGCGGCGAGGGAGTGGTTTTGGACGGTGGATGAAGCGTGAAAGGAGTGACTTTCGCTTTCAGTCTCAGATGAGAAAGCTGGCTGCTGCAGGATGTCTCTGAAGAAGTCGTCATCGTCAGTGTGGCAGTGTTCTAAGAAATCGTCATCGCGAACCATTTCCTGTAACAACAATAAATTGAAAACACCAGATTACATGAGTATGATCCCAGTGATCTCCATACATATATCTATCTATTATAGGAATATGAGTATGATGACAGTGTTACCATATGAAGAGGCCAATTCTCCCATGACTCCTCCATGAGAATTTAGAAAGTGGGTTCTTTAATGTTATTCGGTTCTCAGCAGGAGGAGAAAGAAGAGGAGGGTTAATGTAGGTGGAGGATGGAGACAGGAAATGTGCTCGTTTATCATGCAATTTTAATTTCAGCCGTTAGATCCCTGATTTTGTGCATGTGCAAGTGCAAGTGGAGAGGATCTAAATAATGAACCAAGGGAAAAATACTATGTGGGACCATGGGTGCTGGAGCACCATGAGCCCTCCGCCAGAGGGCGTATGGCTGGACTCCTCATAAATGACCCTCCCATTATTTTTTACCTCATTTTGCTTGGTATTTTTTTTTTAGTTTACTCATTGACGCTTGGTCTGTGTGTGCTTTCTTATGCAAATTCAAGGGGTGGAGTGGAGAACCGCATTTCAGGGAAACACTGCCTTTTTTTTTTCCTTAATCAAAATTATTCTTTCACTTTTTGATTTATTTAAATTATTTTATATATTTTAATTTTTTTAAATTAAAAATAATAATAATAAAGTCTTTTTAATAAGATATAACTCATAAGAATTAAATTACAGTACTTATATCCGAGAGTATAACTTATTTTTATTATACTAACACTTTATTAATAGGTAAACACTATCTTCGAAGATCAAGCATTAAGATTCTATTTAGTATATCGTAAAAGAGATAAATAGTATAATATAATTAATATTATTTATATTTAAATAAGATATTGAATAATAATTTATTTGGTTAAAATAATTTTATTCAATTTTAATTGTATAAAACTGTATAACATAAAATAATTTGATACATGTCTGTTATAAAATTAAAATTAAATACGATTATTTTGATTAGATATTATATAATTTTAATTTTGAAATGATTGTTAGTATAAATTTTTTTATATTATTATTTAATTATATATTATTACAAGGTTCAAAAAATTTATACTAGCAGTGATTGTACATTAATTATGCCATTTTATTTCTTTAAATTTTATTTTATTTTTCAATATCTTTTTTATATGAAATATTAAATAATAACAAAGCCTCACCTAAAATTTTGTGAAACGGTTAAAATTTTACCCAATCTCTTTATAAGCTTATGTAATTATAATTATAATAAATATTATTACTTTTAAATGACATCGTTTCTCTTTTTTAAAAGAAAAAGTCGCAATTATTACACTGTGGAACACGCGGACTTTATAAAATGATTGTAACTTTTTTGGTGCAAAATGATTGCAACTTTTTTATTTAAAAAGGAGATGTTGTAACCTTTTTTTTTAAAAAAAAATTATCCTATTTTAAGTTGACGCCATAAGTTTTGATACATATCATCGTTTACCAACAAAGGATCACAACAGGAATCGATCATACAAGTTAAACTAACTCTCATTAACAAGATCTGTAACTTTGAACTTAAAAGTGTAACAGATTTTTGAACATAAATTCTTATAATTAATTTTACCAAATTTGTTGAGTCAATTAGCAGAAATCTTAGAAGATGAATTGCCATGGTCCTAACACAGCAAATATATAAATATGATGTTATGAAATTATAAATGAATTTCAATAGTTGTAGCAGGCGGAAATAATCCATAATTTTGTCAGATTCCATAAAGTGATAAAGTTGGTGATCATATTGTTACTCCTAAAAAAATCATGGTGGTCCCTGGCTGAGTGCGCATCGCTGGTTTCATAGGGATTGATGCATATTGGAAATTAAGAGGCTCACATGGGTGGAGCCGTGTACGAAATATACAAATTTTACTCATTTGTCCCTTTGCAAATACCGAAGCCATTCGTTAATGTCGTTTTTATTTTTTTCACCTCACATTCGCATTCAGCAATCAGTGATCCTACTTTCAGTTTTTACAATTCACACCACCTTTTATTGATACGGCAGATCATCTAATAAAGGAATCAATGATGTTACAGAGTCATAGAACCAACCATTTTCATCGTAATTTGAAGCATTTATTTATTGGCATTTTTCAATTTGTTTTATATTGCTTTTATATAATATATGTGCAGTGGTTATATTAATAATATTTTGTACAAACAACACACAATATGTAGTTTGTTTTTTATAGTAGGGGGAAAGATATGAGGCCAAACCGAAGAAACGAAAGATATAAAAAAAACAATAGATTTGGGTCGGAATATACAGTAAATGGGTACAAAAAAATGGAATAAAATCTATTACGAAAAACAAAAAGAAACGTCACAATACATTGACCAGCGGAGGCAGATGTAAACGGGGACACGTCAAAAAGAAAAAATGTAGCAGAGGACAAGCAACTCGTTAACCACGGAGTAACAAAAGAAGATAGACAAAAGATATAAAAAAACAATAGATTTGGGTCATTTTTGTTATTAGTCATTACAACACGTTGAAACTTGGTAACCGCGCTTGTTTCACTTTGTGATGGTGCATATGATGAAACACCTGGAGTTTTTGGTTGTCTATTTTCTTTTTTCAAACAAAATATGCTAAAAAAAAAACTTAATTGTTCCATCTTTTTATTGATTTTTAGTGTCTTATTTATTAAAAGGAACGTAAAAATTGACATTCATATATATTTTTTTGGTACTTAATTAACTTTCATATTAATATAAATATATGTAGACAGTTTTATAACTTTTATGAATCCTTAAATTTTAAGTGGTGGAGACAAGAAAATAAATTGTTATATTTTTATATTTATATATAAAATTTTTTTATGGCTTATAAAAAATACTACACGAATCTAAAAAACATGGAACAATACAAAAAAAAAATAATTAATTTATAATATATATATATATATATATATATATATATATATATATATATATATATATAATAATAATAATAAGCCAGAGGAGGGACCACAAGGGGGGGGGGGCGCATTGATGAATGAAGACTGATGCCCCCAATGAATGACAAATATCCGTAATTTAAGCACCTTTAGAAAACCCGTAACCATTTATTTCATGTCCAGTCGTTTAACTAGATATGCTCTCTAGACTCCATCCAAAAAAAAAAAAAAAAAAATGCTTTCTAGACCCAACACATTATTTTGTCCATTGACAAACCATGGAACTAATTACCATAAGTAAATATGAAAATCTTTGTTGGGGCCATTTGCTTCTTCAAAGTCGATTTTTATGTACAAACATCAAATTCTTGCAATTGTTGTGGGACCTTTACGTCACCAATGAAATCAAACAGCTGTGTTCAATTTTCTTTTTTTGGTTTTGAAAGGAATTTAGAAATTTAATATTTGAATTTATAAAAAATGTGAAAAATATATTAATTATTGCTCAATTTGAAAGTATGAATGCGTCTTTTGAATTTCTTTATTGGTTGATGATTACAAAAGGACCACGGAACAAATACGACATAAAAGGACTCAAACCTAACCCGGATTATTTTGAGTTTCAGGGTTGTTTTGGCAAATGTTAAAATTGTGAATCCTAAAAAATTCAGAAGTAACTGATCAAACTTTTGCTTGTGTGTTGGTCATTCATAAGAATATTAATCACAATGCTTATTTTTGAGTTGTGCGATAAAATTTTTCTTGAAAATGATTTCCCCTTCAAATCTAGATATAGCAAGACCAACAAAATGAGAAAAGAAAATCTTCTCAGCCAAACCCTTTTATCTCTTCATCTCAAAACAAGAATAATGTCAAATTTGATCAAAGAAGTAAAATGTTAAAGAGTTGAATTTTTTATTATGATTATTTGATTTTAAATGTAGATGATATATCATTTTTCTTTTGCAAGATAATTTGATACAACGTGAATCGCATTTTTCTTTAAAAAATTATGATAAAATGACACTTTTTTGTTTTTATACGTAATAAAACACATAAAAAACTAATTGTTTGTATTTTTTTTGTGTGATCCATAAATGTCACACAGGATTCGGGTCATGGACAAAATAATAAGTTGGACCCAAAGTGTTATGTCTCGTATTGAGTGATTTATAATGTTTAATGTGATACTTAAGTTATGAGACACAAGTATCTCTTCTAAGATTAGAACTTTGGTGTTCTCTCTAAAAGTATAACTTGCTTACTACTATAACCAACAAATACTTGTTAGTTGATATAATTTTTTCTTACAAAATACATCTTATACATTAATTTAAAAGATAGCTAACACTAAAAAGATAATATACAAAAAGTGATAGTGATAATCAAGGTTCTGAAAACTGAACCGGTCATTAAACTGGTCGAAGTACTGATTCAAGGTTCAATGGTCAAACCGTGGTCAAACCGAAATATAATTAAATATATATTTATATATATATATATATATATTATTTTATATATTAATAAAATAAATAAAAATTATAAAAATATAATATAAATCAATAATAAAATTATTTAAAATATAAAAATGTATTACACAAAGCACTATACCAATTACCAAAACAAAAATGAGAAAGTTTAAATTGTCTTAGCCTTATCAGTAAGTAGCCTTGGATAAGGCAGGGAAGAAAAGAGAATGTTAGGATACGAGATGTAGATATGGATAATATTATTGAGATAATGAGATCATCATTCCTCATCCCTTCCTTTCCTTCCAACCCAAACAAAAATTTTACTGTCTCACTCTGACTCAGCAGTCACGACGCGCCAACTCTTTTAACACGCTTCCTTCCTTCCTTTTCCTCCAACAACAATTTCAAAACCCACTTTTTATTTTATTTAATTATTTTATTAATTAATTAGCCCAAAATGGCAAAATCTCCCAAAATCTCTTCTTTTTTAAAATATTCTTCTTCTGCACTTCGGCTTCTACCGTCTATGGAGTACGGAACCAACGCCAGAGCCGATTTGATCCGATCCGGCATTTCAATGACGCCAGCCAGTCACCCCGAACAAGCGCGCTTCCCAGGCGACAAGACGCGACCTGAGCAGCTCGACCGTGTTATCCTAAACCCAGCCTGGTACCTTTCCTCCTTCGTGTCGCCGCTCCTCTCTCTCTCTCTTTCCTTTTCTCTCTCCTCCAACCCCGATTCTGATCCAACCCACACCCCAATCGCTGTTCTCCGATGGCCGATTTGCGCGATTCTCCCACTTTACCGGGAGGTGGCTGATTCACCGGTAGAAACCTGCGACCGATGCGCACGATACCGACGCCGTTTTGTCTTTTTTTTTTTTTGTAAAATTCGGAGCAAAACGATGTCGTTTCGCTTACATAAATTCCAAAAAAAAAAAGATCAGAACCGAGCAACCGTACGGACCGGTGCCGGTTTGACCAGTTTTACCGGTTTGAGACCGATTCACCAGTTTTTGATCAATTTTTGACCCCACCGGTTCTGAGAGATAACCCGAACCGGTTCCCGGTCTGACCGGTCTAACCGATCGATCCGGTCCAGTTTTCAAAACATTGGTGATAATATATATTTTTGTATAATTAAATTATTATTTAAATTTATGAAGCACTTATGAATTTTTTTGTATAAATTTACATAGAATACTATCTATAGAAATTATGTTTTTTTAATACTTTAATCTATTTTAACATTGAACTTGAATTAATTTATATCCATGCGCACATGGATATGCTGCGCTATCTTTTATGATAAAAAATAATATAATATTAAAAATTAATAGAAAAAGAAATAATATAATATTTACATTACGCTATCTTTTATAATAAAAAATAATATAATATTGAGGACTAATAAAAAATAATAATAATATAATATTAAGAATCAATAATATATATATATATATATATATATATATATATATATATATATATATATATATATATATAATATTTACGCTCTGCTTGAGATTATATTACACACACTCGTTACACATATACAATGATCACTGGATTATAAACAATTTTATTTATGCATTTTTTTAACAGTTTAAATTATTCGCACCTTATTATTTATCAACCGTTGCTCTTAATAATAGCCCAACCGGAGATGGTCAGACATGAATCAATTAATTTGTACACTGGGAAAAAATTTGTGAAAATTATATACATAGTTACATATATATATATATATATATATATATATCGCACACAACCCAAGTAATCTTATTTATATAAATTTTATTTAAATTAAAGCTTACACTTGGGTAGAAAATGCATTTGATTCAACAAGCTCAAATCAAACACATTCATAATTTTGTTTTATTGATGTAACACACGAAAACAGACTAAACGCCATTAAGCCTTGGTGGAATAATTGGGCAGTTTTCCTTCGGGTTTATCCCCTTCCCCATCCTTATCATCGGTGTTGTCCTGGTTCCCAAAAAGAGCAGCTACCTCCTCAAATTAACAATGATTAAGAACTTCCAACTCCATAAACAAGGACTACAGAACTTGTCTGATACACTAGTATGGATCACAGTTGCATGTCATATAACTTCAAAAGATCATGTTTCAAGGTTTTCACCAAATCATTCATTGTCAAGTTGAATTCCTCATCCATCTGCAATTAATGATGACATATATAATAATTATTGCAGAATAATGGACCTGAATTGCAATCCTACTATATATATATATATAGTGCTAGAGCAAATGAAACTATATTATTGTTTACCTGGGCAGCAATGGTAATGTTGAGAGTGGAGTTTCCAAATGGCAATATGCTGCTGCTTGTTATAGAGAGATGACTATTTTCAAGCCGGGCCAATAGTTTGAGCATGATGCCCTGTCGTTTCTCACAATGGATTCTAATAAGTACTTCCTTCTCTAAGCCTCTTGCTTCTACTTCAACTTCAGGGAGCACTTCATTGGATCCGTAGCAATCATTAAAGTTTGTTTCACATGACGCTGAACAAAAGTAAGATTTGTTGATGATCAATGACTTTATGCTTTTCTTCTCAGTCTCTTTCTCCAGCAATGCTTTGCGTTCTTCAAGTTGTTTCACGTAATTAATTGCTTCCCGAAGTACAGAGGCCTTGTCTAGCTACATATGTAAATAGATCCACAAGTCAAAAGGCAACAATTTAATAAAAGATTCAAAGTTGCTTTTTCAAATTTTGATTTTTATCTTTAAAATTTGAATAAGGCGTCTTCGATGCATTTAGATTCTTTTATATAAGGAAAATTATCCTTGCACACCAATTTTGCACACCACATTCTACACCTTTTTATTTGAGAAAAAAAACTTAGATAAAATATGTGTTATAATGTATATTTATCTTATTTTATTACTTAAAAAATAATATAAAAATAATGTAAAAAAATAGGTGCAAATAACATTGTTGTTTATATAAATATTTCGCACGACGAGATCACACGGAAGAGAATTAAGTGTATATCACTCTACAGATCACACCCGTGCACAAATTTTAGTATTTATTTCTTTTCACGTAATTTTTTCATTTAAATTTGTGCTCATGGTAATCAAAATTATGGGCCTTAAATTATATATTTTTTAATGGGTCTTTACATTTTTATACCCGTCTTGCATTTTATTTCTAAAACATTAATTATATTTCTCTTTTAATTAGTATATAATTTAATTAATAAATGTTTTCAAAATATTTATATACAATCTAATCATTTTATAAAGTGAGCTCATGAAACGTTCAAACTCTTTTAGAGCTTGACCTTTTTGTCCATTAATCACTCTAAAAATACATTATAAAATATTATTATGCAAAACTATTCACCGTAAATAAAATTCAGTATTTAAAAACGTACGTATATAATGACTCACCTTTTTGTTTTCATCTTTCCATGTTCAACTTATATATCAGTTTGGCAAGTGTTTAACCTAGTAATAAGTTTAAAACTTAATTAATATCAGTCTCAATTTCAAAAATTAAGTTTGACAGTGATTTGGAAAGTTCCATTATTCACTTACCTCTCTATCCAGTCCAAAAAAGGTGTTTTCCATCCAATATAAACTCAACTAAAAATACATTGATGTGTTTATAAGGGTTTTGGTTTTGAAATGTCATCTTCAGGTCATCAATGCTCACCAAAAATGTCCAATTGAATTAATAACACCATGGTTGAGCGGTGGAGAACTCACCTTCTTCAAGCCAGGAATAGCAGCTGAAAGTGCCATGTACCTCTCCGCCATTTCATGTCTCCTTTTCCTCTCAGACATCATGCGATCCTGTGCCCCAGAAGAGCTTCTAGCCTTCTTTGTTCCTCGGTTCGCCCTTGGTTCCAAGCCATGGCTCCCTAGGGCCCTCTTCGAGGACAAATGGGGCGAAAAGCGTGCTAATTGCTGGTGGCTGGTCTTCCAAGAAGAGATAGCTGCAGGTACTGCATTCCAGCTATGGGAAGATTGGCCATTGAAGCCTATCTCGTCAAAGGATAAACCGCTGATGGCCGTGGTGGCACTGACAACGCCATCCACGGTGGCGGCGGCGTTGTTTTGGATACCGGGAGAAGGATACAAGGAGTGACTTCCACTTTCAGTTTCACAAGAGATGGTTGCAAAACCATCCATTCCCTTTGACACAATTGAAAAAACCAAATTATTATATATATAGGTCATGTATCGAGAGGATCCTCATCACAGTCTAAAGAATTGATAATGGTACGTAACATATAACAATATTATCCAATGTATCGTTACCAAATGAGAGAACCAGTTTTCCCACGAGACCTCCATGTCTTAGAAAGTGAAAGAACTGGGATTGTTTGTGTTTTTTCTTGGGTGCTTCTATGCTCAAGATTCTTGACCAAGGGGGTGTGTGTCACTGTCTATGAAAGACTGAAGAGCGAAGTGGGAGTGGAGACAAGATATATGGTGTGTAAATTAACATGCAACTTCTATATCAACCGTTCGATCGCTGAGCGTCTAACAGTCAGATGAGACATTTTTTTTTTGGTTCATAGATGAGGCTTTTCACGACGGTACAAAAGATACCTCTGATGAGGGTGTGGGCCGGGGGAGCAGCGGAGTGAAGTCATGGCTATCACAGATGTGACTTATAATTGTACAGCTTGTCATTCTGAACCCTACGTGCCTTGCCAAAAATCTGAACCCTTCCATTAAAGTTTAACTAAACTTACTTAAAATTAATGAAAGTCTATTGCTATTTTAGTTATATTTTAAATGTATAACTAGTGTGTATAAAGTATAGAGTAGAAATAATTTATTTCAATCATGCTATTCACTAAAAGAAAAGGTGTGGTTCATTAATAAGTAAATTAAAATCTTAATAAAAATAAATTTTACTTATAATGCTTAAATATGAATTTTGTCAAAAAATATTTTATAAAAAAGGATAAATTTATAAAAATATCTCATAAAAAATAATAAAATCATCTATTCATTTCAAATCATAAAATCTTTCATATTTAACTACAATTAATTATACTTAAATGATTTTGTAACAAATTGAAGAGTAAAATATAGTTTTAATTCCTCAAAAATACATCATTTATCAATTTCATCCCTTAAAATTAATTTTATCGATTTATTTTTTAAAATTTTAGATTCACAATAATTTGATCCTTTTGATAGACTAAATTAATAAAATTAAAAGGAACAAAAAGATAAAATTTGTAAGTGACTTAAAATTTGAGAGAATAAATTAATAAAATTAATCTTTAAAAAATAAAATTTATAAATGAAGTATTTTTTAAGGATTAAAAATAAATTTTACTCTAAATTAAAATTAAAAATTTTAAAGTGAGAATAATTTATTGGCCAAGTCTACTATCTTAAATACAATGCCAACCTCATTTAAAACCGTGGTGGGGTTGGGGCCGGTAAAGTGGTACCGTTCCATGTCTTCTTTCTATTTTCTAATTAACATTTTCAATATTTAGCTACCTATAATCGATGCATCTTTCCTCTCTAATGTAAAAGAGATTTCCGTATTATTTGCAGCCTTGCTATCATTTTCACGGGTCCTTGTTTCTGCAGTGTGGTTTTAGAATTCAGAAACCAAGTCTCAGCCTGTGAATTTGCAACATTTTCTGGAATTTTTTGTATTTTACAAAAAAAAACTCTTATGATTATATTTTAAAATAATTTTATTTTACTAATATGTTAAAAATTCTAGATTCATTTTTTTAACAATGGACTGTTTTAGTATCGATTTCTCATTACAATCCAACTAAAAATTGAAAAAAAAGAAGGTGAAAATGATAATTGGGTATGCTTTAACAGAGTACTGCATATTGACAAATGAGAGCAAGGCTGCAAAGTACTGCGTAAAGGGTGAAAGTACGTAAGTGCCTTCGGCTGTTTGACACGTGAGGGACAGAGCTTTCCTGGAAGGCCAATACTTCCCTGCTCATCACTTTGCTCTCATCCCTTATTTGTTACAGCCAATTCACCTTTCAAGTTTCAACTCAATAATGTTAGTGTTTACTTGAATTAATTTATCTTGTATTGAAAATAGTTCATATTTGATTGAGAAAATTTTTGAAAGAAAATAATTTTTAAAAAAATTAATTAAAACTAAATATATATTAAAAATTCATTTAGTATAATAAAAAAAAGAAATAAAATAAGAATAAAAATTCTCATATTATAAAAAAAATTTGAGAGGGAATATTTATTTTCTAAAAAATATTTTTATTTTTATTATTTTTATTTTTAAAATATTTGTTTTATTTTTATTCTCATTTTAATTTTAATTTTAATATTATTCTCTTTCTTTTCTCATACCAAACGTTTACTAAATGTCACCACTCCAATTTTGATGACAGAACCCAAATCCGAAATTGCCATGACATGACCAGCACCATTCCTATATCTACCCTACCCTACCTTACCCCTACATAAATGAGGGAACATGATTATAAGCTTCAATGGGACACCAGAACTTAGGAAAATTCTCACTGCCGTTGTGAATCATAAATTATTTAAAAAGCTTCCTATTTTGCTTTTAAGGTCCTCAGTATATCAATGATTCCTAGTTGACTGGTGGAGTGACGCATAATCAACACGGACTGGAATTTGTCGTTTCGCCATCGCAACATCTAATTTACATTGCTTCATAACTTTTTTCTAAAAGATAATTTTAATTGATCAATTCGTTTACTTGTAGTAATTTATCATATAAATCTTACAAGTCAAATTTTAAGAATTTAAATGATTGTATAGATAATATTTTTAATTTTTAAATAGTATTTTAGATATTAATTTTAAAATATCTTGGCATCCTTCACATCAGCCAAATACATTTTTAAAAAGATGACTTTTCCTAAATGTTGATTCAATATTTGTTTATAAATAATTAAGTTAAAAAACACACATCATTAACTATTAAGTTAACTCCTCCGAATTTTTAAAATAACCCTAACACCAATAATACCATTGGTACTAATGAGGTGTGTAGGACTTTTTCACTTAAAAGTTAAAACAATAGCCCTAACACGGTAACACCAATTACCATCTGTACTTGTGTCAACCGTAAAATTATTGTAGTTAACAAAGACAACAGACTTCATATAAATTACCTGTAGTAAGCGATCAAGAAACTAGCATTACTTACATAGAAGAACAAAGAAGAAAATATATAACTTTTTATTTTGCTGTGATAGAAGAAAATATATAACTCAATTATAGATAAAAGAGCACCTGAATGGAGATTAATTAAAAAGTGGTAATTAATGTGATAGTTTTGTTCCAACAGAATTGGCAAATATAATGTCCTTGCTTTGACATTCTGATATGTTAAAGTTGTATTTCGCGTTTTCCTTAATCGGAAAAATAGCGACAGCAGCACTTAAAAGGTAATGTGAAAACGGATATAATTAAGAACACGTTAGAAGTCAAAGGATAAAAAAGATTAAAGAAGCTATGCTAATTGGAAAGCAGTCTTACTTGAGATGAATTATCCACACGTTCACAAAGCAAATTCAGGATTCTTCTTCTATGAGAATTTGAAAAGCAAATTCTCATCAAGGGTGATTTATAATATGTTTATAAGAAGTTACAATTTTTTACATCAAGTAGTCTTATATTTGATAAATTTTATTTAAATTTAGACTAAACTCCTAATTTGATCCTTCAAATATTATGTCGGCGTCATTTTAGTCCTTTAAAGAATATCTACATTAATTTAGTCATTGAATAATGGAAGGTGACATCATTTTAGTCTTTCAAAATAATTAACATTAATTTAGTCCTTCAATTATTGAAAATGTCATCGATTTAATCCTTCAATTATATAAAATTAATATTAATTTAGTCCTTTAATAATAAAAATTATATTAATTTAGTTCCTATCTGTACATAGAAGGACGATTTTGATGTTACATTTCATGATTCAAGGACTAATTTAATTAATTGAACCTTAAATAATTAAAATATAAAAAAAGATCAAAACTATCTAAAAAAAGGCTTAAACAACAATTTTAATCTTAAAAATATTTACAATAAGATAAATTTGAGTTGTCATGATGACATGTTTAAAAAGAACTTTGTAATATATTATGAATTACGTAACTTCTCATGAGTCAAAAAATATAATCATTTAAATTTAAATAATGTTTTTTCAAAAAAAGTTTGTAATCAACCAGCTAACTAAAAACTGACTGATTTTTTCAATTATGATTGATTCAATTTAATCTAACCACAAATTTAATTGTTACATTAGATCATATCAAAAAAGAATGACAGTTCACGGTTAGATCGGCGGATCCAATCAGGTCTCAAGGATCATGTTTCAAACTTCGAAGACCAATGCAGCATTGTTAGCCAGGTCCCTCTTCTTCTCCCTAAACATCTACCCAATGTCTACGCTGAGGCCTATACACATGCACGTGCTCTATTAAGATTAAGTACTGGCGGGTTGGTGTCTCATGTCATGTCACACAGCTGATCCACTCCTTTGTCTGCTCCTGATTTTCCCAAGCAGAGTTGCTATCGTCCGGGTTTCATGTGCCATAGTCAGGCTATGTTTTGAATTTTATATTATTATTTTTGCATTTTTGAACGTGAGTTAATTCTCATTCAAAATATTGAAATTATTGCAGAGTAAAACTTCTTCTAATAAAACTCTTGACTTACTCATGATTTAGCGAAACGCAGTATACTCGTGGGTTGAATTTGGTTTTCCTTTTCTACTATTTCGGCTTTGGGTATCTTTCCTTTTCTGGTGTCTCAGTCATATACTGGTGTCTCCTACTGAGTATTGACACGCCTATTTCCAAGTGTTGACAAAAGCAAAACAAACCTAATTTAAAATTTGAGAAGAAGGCTTTTATGTTGGTAATACTGCGCGTGCTATATTTATTCAGGCAAAATATGTGAAGATAATTGCACTCAATAAAACGATGCCAATATCATGAATTCAGTGTAAGGATAATTGTCTGCGTGTGCATATATAGAAACTGACATTGTAAAGTTTTATTGTGACTTCAACCGATCCTTTATCGTTCCAGACATGCATATCATTTTCCTGGATTTGAACTGAAGGTGTATTGAAAATGCTTTTCATTATTTCTTTGTAACGTATACAAGCCTACCGTGAGTTAATTTTTGGATTCTTGCCTCTGTCTAATCTTCTTCTTATAGTTAAGCACTCAAGCAAGCAGACACACGGCACACAGCCGCGACAAAACCCGAAGTATCATGACGAAATTTAGAAGCTTTTCTATCATGCAGATGGTTTCACTTTCATCATACTTCTATTTTGTTTTTTTTGTTTGTTTTTGTTTTATCCTACTTTAGGACAATATGACTTTGTCCTAAAGTAGGATAATATTGTTTTACATATGTCTTTGTCCTAAAGTAGGATAATATTGTTTTATCTGAAGTCAGTGAATTCTAAAACTTGAGATTTGAAAGAGTTACTTTATTATTAATTAGCTTGGATACTTGAAATTAACGGCAGAAAAAAAAATTAAGATTAAGAGGAGACTGAACCAGTGCTCCTTACGTAAAACATGCAAAGTGTTAAAAGATAGCGAAAGAGAGATCATATGTAGAATGAGACATGGTTGTGGACCAGGATTTGAGCTTCATTGATTTTACATAAAATTTTGTTGAATTGTTCGGATAAATCCTTTAAAATTTGACAAAATTGAAGTCCAAATTTAATCCTATGATAAGGTCTAGCAAAAGCAATATTATTTTGTATACCGCTTATGGTGGCTTAAAACAAACAAGACAGTAAAATTTTTCACATAATCAGACTGATGTTTAACAGCCTGTTTAAGTTCTTTTGGTGAGTCTTCCAAGTTTATTTCATCCCCTCGTGCTAAATTTGTTTTATATATAAAGCTGCAATATGATCGACAATTCACCATGCTTCAATGACCAAGTCAAATTGGCATGTGAAAAGCACATAATAATCTATTAATTTTATATTAGCTTTCTGTCCTAGATGATCATGCCGTGATTATTCTTCCCTTTCAGAATTATTATAACTTAAAGTTAGAAAGGTGAAAATTTGTAGAAGAAAAGTTGCTCGTATGGAAGAAATCGCCGCTTGCACTGAGGCCGAAGATATCCTGTGTCCTTTGATTCCCTTGTCCTTGTTCATGTTGTTTGGCACATGAAGGTGGAGCAAGCTGGTGATATTAACTAAGGGTACATAAATAAACTTGAAGGTAAATATGTATACTTAATCTTTAGAATCTTCTCATACTATCAAATTATAAATTGTGATGTGCTCTTGATTTTCATTATGGAAATGCTTTTATGAAATCTTCACAAAAACTCAATATATATATATATATATATATATATATATATATAACTATTATCAACATTATTGAACAATTTTTAAAAAAACTGTTATTAATAATTAAATATGATTTTTCTCTATTTCCTTTGTCATTCATAACTTTATTTTGGTGCAATAGCTTATTTTTTAATTACTCTACTAGTTTAATTTTTATTTTTAAATTTTTTTGTACACGTATTTATTGTTTTCCTCGCTTTGAATGCTGAACAAAAGTCGTTGACGGTGAGTTCTATCTTAGTTAGGCTATAAAAACTAAAAAGGGTTAAAGTATATTGAACACATGTTCCAATACTTATTTGATACATGATTAATTTGTACTGTCATTTTTATCTTTTACTTATACTTTTATCTCTTAATTATGATTTTGTTTTATTATAATTCAAGTAAACAATAAAAAAAAGCTAATAATTTTAACTACAATAAAAAATTATTGAAAACACATATGAGAATAATTTAATCTTGGATAAAATAGAATTCTCCTCATTGATAGGGGGCATAAGTAATGGTTTCTGTCCAATTTAAGACAAATGCTCATCTCTATTTTATTTTATTTTTTTAAATAATTGTCTCAGTTATCGTTGTAACATAACTTTTGGTTTTTTCATTAGTCCTCAGCTCAGCTCTATATATTTTTGCCCAGAGTGAAATTTTTTTTATTAAACATTCCTATATAATTCTTAGCAAAACTCAATCATTTACAGTACTAATTCTTATATCTAAAGAATCATAACGCATTTCAAATATCAATATCCGTATTTACTTTTTTCTATGAAAAAATTTATGTCCAGGTCTCCATCACAGGAACAATTCCGAGTAAAACAAGTAACTATATGAACAATGCGATGATAAATAAATGTACTTAAACAAACTGTTTTCCTTCTTTTGGCAAGACATAAAGTCAAAAAATTAAATCTCATATGCTCCACCAGTTACAATTTCAGACCCCAATATTAGTTATCAGTGATCAATCCACATACTGCCACAAGCATTTCCAAAGTTCAATCAAGGTGAGCATTATTTGGTGTTTGCTCGTCATAAATTTTCGCAGCCTCAGAATCGAATTTCAGTGCATAAATCAGATTCTCACAATAATTAGCACATTTGTTTGCGTCTTTTTTTCAGAAAAATTATTGTCAAACCGTAGAATTGATTCCTTTTGAAGTGAGAGAGAGAGTACGTAGTTGCTTTTTTTCATGTACTAAAATCAATTCTACTCAATTCTTGAAGAATTAATGTCTAAATCCGATTATATTTTATGTAAAATAAAAAATTACTTTTGAGATCGTATTATCAAATGTAAATTAATTCTCTCGTGATAGGTTGTCAAGACCCCACGTGGTCGGCATATTTTTTTTTTTTTTGGTGATACGTCGTCGGCAAAATTACCTTACGCTTTGTTCCAAATAGGATCTAATCATTTTGTTAAATAATAATAAAAAATACTCTCAAAAACCTCCAAAAGGTCTTTATTATGGATCTATTATCTCCTGTCTGCACTCTCAAGTGTCAAACTTTGAGGAGAGGAAGAGGTCCATAAGGAATTGCCTTTGATCTTTGAAGCTGTGTTCCTCGCGTCGTTGTCATCGTTACTTCCGTACATGTCACTTTATCCAACAAAAGCCCCGGCACCACAAATTGGTGCTGAATCCACTTTTATCTTTTTTATCTGTCTTCTTTTGAAAAGTCGTTATGACGGGTTCATGACATTCCAGTTCACTTTTCCCTTTTGTTTTATTTCTGAAATCACATTAATTCGTTCCAGTTACTAGTTTGGGAGCAATCATTGCTGGGGCTAGTGCTCAACGCTGCTAACTCTACTTTCTATGGAAGTTATAATTACATACCTTGTACCATGTAGATGCTTTATTTTATTATAATAATAATAATATAAATTTTACATTAATACTATACACGTACTAAGTACTATCAGCACAATTTCGACATTGATATTAAATGCATCATGAAAGGTTTATATGCACATTAATTTCATCGTTTCATTTATGTTCTAGCAGGCACAAATACTTCTGGACAAATGGTCATTGAGCTGTCTACAGGTAGGAGCAACATTAATAATCCAGAATATTGGCCTGCGCATGGAAACGACTTTCTGTTCTTCTGTCTGTGTTTGTCGTGAAGGAAATTCCAACAATGAAATAGTATCAAGTTAATTTTCTGCTATTGCTTTACTTAAGATTAATTAAGCGATCGAATAAGTTTTTTCGTTTTAGAAATGGATGAAATTTTATCAGTAAGATTCAAACTGGTGCAAGAAATTATGAGAGATTAATTAAACATCTTGAGTCTTGACTCTTCCACTTGAGGAGGGCGTTAAATTGTTTTTTGATAGCTGATTCCTCTGCAGTGTGTCTTCGTTGAACGCAGTTTTTGTTTACTTGCTTTTAAAACTAAAAAGGAAAAAAAATCAGAAATTAAGATAGCTCGGTAAGACTTGCATAGTTATAACTGCAAAATGTAAAAATTTTAGATTAAAAGTACGTGTGCTTGTGAACTCCTTTTGCCGCACAAAACAATATTGCTTGATTCACATTGAACGAGAAAAATTTGCAAATCAACGTGGACCATAAAATGCCAACGCACTTGTACTGGTTCCATCAATGCTTGGTCAGGACATTAATACATCGGTTAAAAACTGGCACAAACACAGATGATGTCTGCACATTAATGTCCTTACAGGACAGTAATTTCAATTTTGCTACTAATAAGGAGCTACGATAATTCAGTAGATAAACTTTCATTATCAGAGATTGAGGTACCATAATAATGCAGGAGTTTAGATCCATATAACAAACACAACTATACGTGTAACTCGAGACATAGAGTTTGACTTCGTTCAGCATAATTTGCGATTTGTCGACAGATATCATTTACACTTCTCTTCATGATTTGATTCTGCAGGGGTTTCATATCTTGATCTTGAAATTGTTTCATGTAATTGATAGCGACAAGCACCAGAGGTAAAATACTTTCGATTTTTTGGGTCTTTCAACCTTGTTATCAACCTCTGGGTTTTGGCATTGAAATGTCATGACTGGGTCATTAATTAATATTCTCATAATTATGAAAGTTATACAGACCGATCAGTGTTACGAATTTTTTAAAAATGTGACAAAATCTTGTTTATTAATTAATCATATTATAAAGTATTAAAGATTTGCAGAAAAAAAAAATAGCTGCTCAAACTTCAAATAATATATTAGTTTAGCTAAAATCCGTAAATAATTTATGTAGATCAATCGATTATGAGTTGAGTAATTAGGGAAAACTACGTAGCTAAGTATAATAGACACACACAACCAGTTCAGTACAACAAATGGGGTGTGCGAGACTGCGAGTGTTGCAACACTTCACCAAAGATCCCTCCCAAGTTGTGTATTACTGTATCGTTCCTCTTTTATATTCTTGATAAACACAAAGATAGCCCATTAATTTTTAAACGATCAATGCTATGCTAGTCGTTTCCATGCATGACATTGACACAGCATGCACACATGCAGGTGATGGATGCTGCACCTGCATGATCGACAACTATTTGCGGTACTCCTCCTAAAACATCTCAGAAACATGTGTGCAGGCTTGACTTCTTGGAAGCTCATCTAACAGTAGAAGCTTTTCGTGTGTTTGGGTCCCCTCATGATCTTGGCTCGATCTGCACACCTATCGGAGCTCTCTTCGTCGTATCGTTCTTATCATTAATTCCAGGTTACATATTACACATGGACCACCAATTCGAGTGGTGCAGAGCAAGGGACGTTAGACATGTGAATTCAGAGTTAGGTCATTATTTCTTTGAACCTTTTCCCTCGTCTCTGGAAGAGTTTTTCTCAGTCCAATGCATAGGAAGCAATCATTGTCAGTGCTTGTGATCGAGCAATCATTAGTGCCACGTGGATTAATTCCTTCATATATCCCTAATCTTTTTGCTACCAATAAGCCAAACATAACAACATGCATGTACAGTACTCCTCGCTAGTCACCATGCATAAATTTTATTTATAGTTTTTCATTTAAAGCTTTTTTTTTAATGTATAAACTATAAAGTATGAACTCTTTTCGCTGCACAAAACAATATTGCTTGATTCACATTGGACGAGACAAAACCCCACGCCACCCACTTAAATTTATAAGAACCAAGTATGAATAATTAAGAATAAGTCACACGCTCTGTTAATTGATTGGCCTCAAGAAGTCCATTAATTAAGAAGAAATGGATCTCTTTGTCTTATCATCTGTATCTGTACATAGCTAAAAGTAAGAAACCATAGAAAGACAGTGTATGACCCACTGTTTTCACCTCTAGTGAAAGCCCAAATGAATCACTTTGAATTGCTTTCAAAATAGTTAATTTCACTCCACCAAATTAATCATCAGTTTACACTGTCAAAGTTTAATCTTGTACAGCATTGTACATAAACCAATGGGCCGGGCCTAATATAGAGGACATATGGTTCGCCTTTTAGAATAAAATACAAGACAGCACGGTTTTCATTTCTTAACATCTTTCCATGAACAAATGAACTTTTTACTGCATCACATATTTCCACTCCCAGAAGCACTTAAAAAAAAAAAAGCTATAAAGCCATCCAAACCCCTGTAGTGCCTGAACAAACAGGGATGGTTGATTGCGTCCTTGATGTCTTCATTTGATACAAAAATAAAATAATATATTTGGGTAAAACTTCAAATTTTTAGAAACCAAAAAAAAAAAGTAACCTAAAAAAACTTCAAATTTTTTTAGGGAGACAAAATCCATTATGCTAATTAAATTTTCTAAAATTAATATGCAGGATGTGAAATTTTTTTTTTCTAAAAAGAAAGATTGGTTTTTAGTGGGTAGTAAATATATTGGTGAATCAAATTCATATTCATAGGAGGCCCCTCTTGGATGGGTCCAGAAGAAAAGTTAAAATAAAATTAGACACTCGTTCTACATGCAACATGTATCTCTACCGTTAGATTGCTGCTCATTTGACAGGTCATCAAATCTGATAAAAACGTGAGGAAAAACCATGAAGAATGGGTCAAGGTAATAGGTCTCATTTAGGTTTAGGACTTTAGGTAGGTTGCTCTCACTGTCAGGAGCGATGATATGTGACTTTCTTTTCTTCTAGATGTTTAGAGTGAGAGGAACCTCTCTCTCTGTTTTGAGACAATAAATTATCATTTTCAGTAAAAATTTACAAATGAAATAATCATAAATTTCTTAACTCAAAATTTGAATGTAAATTATATAATTATTATGAGAAAAATGTTAATGAAATCAGCCAATCATCCTAATACATTAGTGATAATATGGAGTGATGGAGAATTTTGGAGAGCCGGACCACACACGACGGCACGACACGATGACAACGGCAGTGGTACGGTGCAGAGTAAAGGCAGACGCAGCAGCAGCAGTAGCATTGCTCTAGTCATGAGCGGCAGCAAAGGCCCTGCATCCCTGTCATAGTCCTAAGCTGATGCCCCCACTTCAAATTTTCTGAGACATGCGTTTCCCGATTTAATAACAACACTCAATTATTATTTCGATTATTTAAAAATTTATTTAACATTAATTTAGTTTTTTTAAAATATATAATATTAAATTAATTATTTAAAATTTAAAATAATATAATTTTTTTAAATATATATCATATCAAATTAATTTTTAAAAAATTATTTTAATATTTTTTAATATTTTTAAATAATTAATTTAATGTCACATATATTTACAAAATTAAATTAATATTAAATATATTTTTAAAATATTAAAATAATAATTTAATCTAATAATAATATCTCTGGACGAGGGATACTGCCGAGTTAAAAACAAAAAGCATTCTTTTTTTGGTTTTACCCAAAAACCATTCTTTACTTCTTGTTTTTCTTTGGGTATAGCCGCAACAGTGTTTTGTTCAAGTAGCATAGTTACTGGAGATTGTACTCTAAACGAGTGCCTATCTCTAATGCATTGTTTGAAATGACGAGAAAAAAATTAAAAGAGAAAGATAAAAAAAAATAAATTATATTTTTCTCTTAATGTTTAAATGAAAGGAAAATGGAGAGAAAAAAATAAAATTTTATTTTTTCTTTTGTTTATTTGAATAGAAAAATAAGAAAAAAGAAAATATAATTTTAAAAAATAACGTATATATACCTTTTTGTTATATATATATATATATATATATATATATATATATATATATATATAATGCATTATAAGTTATTCTTTATTTTATATACATAAAAAGTATAATATTAACTTAAAAGATTAAGTTATTAACACCTAAATTATAAAATTTAATTTTATTTGTTCAAGTATTTTGTGTTAAAAACGAAAATAAATCTATATAAACAAACCTTATACGTGTCCACAAACTTAAAAAAATTCATACACGTAAGTCTGAAAGAAAAAAAATCAAATTAAAGCATTATGAATTGAAAAAAAAAATCACCATAATACTTCATATGCTCGAGAGATAAATAAGAAGGAAATAAGTTCTTGATAGTAGTTATAGCTGCATTTACAACATTATTTAAATATAAAACGAAAAGAAGAATGACCCGTGGCCATGAGCCTTTTCACCCCCATCCATCGACCCATTTAAATATAAAATTAATTTGCCTTTATTTTGTTGATTCCTTTCATCATTGAGCTGAGAATAGTTCTGGAGTAATATATACAAACTAAATGCATGTTAAAAATTAATTATTTTTTTAAAAAAATTTAAAAAATTTATAATTAAAATTTTAATTATAAATTATTTTTAAATATAAAATAAATTAATCTAAATATATAGTAAGCCAATTATGCGCCGAACCAAACCACATAAACTACTACATAGAAGCTATTTTCAAAATTTCAGATATGACAAAAGTAAGTGCAAAAGGAAAATGAAACAGTCTTTGGGGAATCACGTCCTTTTCACTCATTATCATTCTGATAATCTTTCGGAAACATTTTGGTAATTGCAAGATTTCAACTGCTTTATGTGGTCTATGTTCGAGAGCAATCTGCCTTTATATTTGAATTTTGAAAGAGTATATTATATTTTTTTTCTTTTGTGATGAAGTGCATGTATACTGTATTTTTTTTTTTTTGGATACAAATGTACACTATATTTTTAAATGTACAAATCAATAACAAAGAACAATATGCTTTTTAATGTATTTTGGTAAACCAAGTTTTCTTCTAATATCCATGATGCTTATTACCGACCAGCCTCTTTTATGATTCTCACTCAACGTAGCTGTGTAATGACTAATTAAGCAACCTTCCATGTAGAGTTGCTATTAAATATTTATTATTTATTTATTGTCATAATAAATATATAAAATTCATTAAATGCTAGCGACTTGATATTTTTTATTTTTGTTTATATAATTATTATATAAACTAATTAATTATGATTTTATTATAATTATACATTAATTAATTAAATAAAAATAATTATATAAAAAAAGTAAAATATATTTAAAGTCAGTTAATAAAATATATTTAAAATTATTTATAATAATGTACATAAAAAGAAAATAATATTATGTATTTAAAAGTAATTGTGATTATAGATTGTAATATAAAAAAATATTTGTGCTTGTAATTTTACTCTTTAGTCTACTTATGTCTAATCATGATTAATAATTTTAAAAAAAAATTAAAAATTTGAGATAAAAAAAATCTCTTTATAATAGTATAGGTAATTAATAAATAACAAATACATATTGAATTATGTTTACATAAATGGAGCTCCAGCGCACAACCGTCTCCAAGGGAGTCGGGCTGCACAAATTTTAAAGGTAGCTGAGGCAAAGTTCAAGTGCACGTATATATGCTCGAACTTTCTGCAACGAAACTTAAAAATATTTAATAACAAATCTTATTAATAATTAAAAAAAATTGACTAACGAAGTAATTCCCATATATACCACTTTAACAATTCAAAAACTGTGAAAGTCATTAATCACTCCATTCAAATTTGTCAAATGCATTTTATTTTATTTTATTTAGTTTATGATTGTCGCATTTATCCACATTCCATGAATATGAATATTTGTAAGAATTATTTGTGACGGAACATAATACAAATACCAATTTAATAAATGGGACCGAAATGAGATCATAATTGCCTCGTGGCAAAGAGTCAGGGACTGATCCCGCGGCGGAACTGGAATGGGGCTCGGGGAGATTCTTCTAATCAAATCAGACAAAAAATAATAATTATATATTATCATAATTTATCAATTTAATAATCTTTTAATTATTAAATAAAAAATATTGAATATATTTTAAAATTTTAAAATATTAAATATTTTTATTTTTCATTAAATACTTACTTTATTAGACATGTATTTAATTTTTATCTATTATTAATATAAAAAAAATTTATATTATCATTCAATCACATATTATTATATTTTTTATTTTTTAAGTAATTATTATTTTAATTAAATTATTTTAATAATTTAATAACACATGATTGAATGATAATGTAACACCTTTTAGTAACGGAGTATTAAAATTATAAACTCATTAGATGTGAATTAGATTATTAAAAGAATTGTTTAAGAAGATATATCATTATTTGACAAAAAAATATCGAGGGGATACATAATAATATCAAAACCACTATAGAAATGACATTTGCACATTATAATTTTATACTTTTTTCTCACATTTTTTATGTGATAAGTTTCTAATCACAAAAAAAATTTAACTGTAACTAAAAATTTATCATATAAAAAGTGTAGGAAAAAAATAAAATTTTAACGTACAAATAACAAAACGCAAACCATAGATGAAGTAGGGACGAAAATATAGGTTAACATTTTATGAGAAAATTATGATAAGATGTTTCTAGTGGTCCCTGTGTATCTTGCAAAATATATATGATTAAATATTTTACTAAATGGACGGTGCATTTTATGGAGATGGCCAGCAGCTTTTAAAAGTTTTATCTCAAAATTTTTAACGAGTAATGTAGAAAGTGTAATTTCCTGACTCCATTCTCTTTTCCGCACATGAAGTATATGTCTTATACATAGTCAAGCCCCTCTCCGTACAAATCACAAGACAAGCGTCTTACTGCTTATCTCAAGCATCTGTGCTTCACACGCCAAACCCCATAGATCCCCCACCCCGTCAATAGAATCCCAATGCCACTGTAATCCAAACAACGGACGAGGAGCACTCATTGAGCTTCTGGTCTTCTGATTTGGTAATAAACGCTGACAATATCATCATCGAATCTATATTATTAATTATTATTCTTTAGAGTATGATGTCCATCGTCATCTCTGCCATACAACAAGTTTCGCTTCTTGGTCATCATTAATTTGTTCTTCTTTTTCATGAATTATTTTCTTTCTCTGTGTATATATATTCCTAGGGAATGGATGATCTTGTTTTTCATGAATTATATGTATCCTAATCTTAGGAAATGGAGGATCGCATCAATGAATGGAAGGTGAACTCTTTGGATGAAGAGTTCCTCAGAGATATCCTACAGCAGCCACAAGAACCTACTGCCCCAGTGTCCGCCACTGTCGGCAGTTTAACCTTCGACGATGCAAGCCACGGAGGCGGCGGGCCCGCTGTGAGACTGAACGTGCAGCTGAGCAGCTCGAACTCATCCATAACCTTTCCAGTGTCTTTCGATAACTCCACTAGCGCATGTGCATCATTACCAACTATTCATGATGATCCTTCCTCTGCTTGGAAGGAGGTCTTGGGCAGTCAGGGCACAGATTATTCGCCTTTGTCCTCATCAAGGGCGAACCAAGGAACGAAGAAGAATAGAAGCGCCATTGACACACTACATCACATAATGTCTGAGAGAAAAAGGAGACAGAATATCACAAAGAAGGTCATAGCACTTTCGGCCGTTATACCCGGTTTGAAGAAGGTTGGTCTCCCACTCTATCGATCGCTCAAGTGATATGCGCATGCCATGTTTTATAACATTGAATAATCAACCACGAGTTCAAATTTAATAGAGATGCCAACGATAATGATCTACATGAATCTTAAATAATTAGAAAAATTAATCAAATTTTTTTATAGTATTTATTAAATGAAATGAAATAATAAGATCATTTATCTATTTAATAGTCAATAAATATGTTAAATTATTTTATTAAAAATTTTTAAAAAAATTATATTTATATAACATTTTTTATTATATTATACCATGACCAATGTCTCAATGCATTTCATCGTGACACTGATGAAAATTAAATCCAAAATTTATTATTGACATTTTATTTATCAATTATCAAAATGCTTTATCCTTTAGTCAATGTTGTCCTTAATTAAGAGTCAAACATTCGGACATTTGTCATTGGGCCTCTGGCCTTGTGCCTATGATGGTACCATGATCCCTCACTCGACAACATGCTAATAAAATTGAGAATACAGTAAAAAAGAAATTTAAATTTCTTATGTATGCGTTTTGTGACTCAAGAATGAAAAAGTTATCCAATGTGTGTAGATGGAGAAGTCCCATGTACTTGGCGAAGCTGTCAATTACATGAAACGACTTCAAAAACGGGTAGAAGAGCTAGAAGAAGATATCAAAAAAAAGCGGTGAAGAATCAGTGATAGCCATAACAAGATCTCATCTCTGCAATGACGAAGGCACTACTTTATGTGAAACGAACTCTAATGGATGCTGTGGACCCAGTGAAGCACTCCCTCAAGTTGAAGCAAGGGTCTTAGGAAAGGATGTACTCATCAAAATTTATTGTGCGAAACAAAAGGACATTCTGCTCAAAATATTTTCCCTGCTTGAAAGTCTCCATCTCTCTATAGCCAGTAGTAACGTCTTGCCATTTGGCAATACACTCAACATCACCGTTATTGCTCAGGTACCTAACAACATATTACATAGTATCAATTTATGAAAGTAAACAAGCAAAATTCCAACTCAAGTCTATTATTATCCAAATTTAATTATTTTCACCCTATAACCAAGCAATCAGTTTTATTGTCCAGAGTCTCCAGACTATTATATATGTAAAATGTCAGGTAATATGAAATATATTGCATGCAGATGGGTGACAAACACAGCATGATTGTGAAGGATCTAGTGGAAAACCTGAGACTGGCTATGCTGAAGATGTGATGTGCAACAATGATGCGTGCTAGCGTATCAAACAAGTTCAGTGACTGTAGTTTAAGGATTTGGGAAGTTTGAAAGCCGTAGCTCTATTATAGTTTAGTCTGTTTTCTTGTAAGTGGCATCATAAAAAAGCAATTATGTGCTTGTTTGGTAAGATTATATCTCTTGCTTTATTATGATATCTTAGTTTTTGTTCATAAAAGTTGAATGAATGCGTTGTCATAACCCGTTACTCTGTATAAGTGAAACTGATATGCTCCTAGGGATGCTAGAGATGGGAAGAGCATGATTTTTAATTTTTTGGATTAAAATGTGTAACGTTGCTGTCATTCTTCATAAAGTGTTCATGATTCGAACTTCTAATATTATAAGTAAATTACATCCTTGTAGGTAGGGCATGAATTTTATGTTATAAGGGCATTAAAGGACTTTGTGTAAATGATATATATTTAATTCCAAATGTTTGACAAGAAAATTGTAAAGATGGCAATACGGGTCGACCCGCCTACTTGTCATTGGTCAATCAAAAATAGAAGGTGGGTTAACCTATTTTTATTTGATGGGTTAAAAAAAATCAAACCTCATCATTTTATGTTTTATGGTGGGTTTGATGGGTTGACAAGTCAACTCGCTTAAAAAATAAATGCTTAAAATTAAATAAAAATAATAAAATGCAAGTTAGCTCTAAAAATTGAAAAAATAATAAAAAAGATTGATTAAGCAAGTCAAGCAATTAATCCATCAAATAACAAGGAAAAGAAAAAATTGACCCATCAGGCCAACCCTCTTCCCCTGCCATAATCTTCGAGTTATGTGGGGCAAATTAAAAATATTTAATTCAAAAAAATGGGTTACATGTTGTAATCCATCCTACCATTTTTGATAAGTTAAATGGGTTGACTTGTTGAGTGAACTCGTGCCCTCTTTAAAATATTATTTGTTATGTCTCTAAAAGTGACTTTGCTATAATTTGGGATTTATTTAAACAGCAACATAAAACTCGGCAACAATCAAAAAGTAAATATGTTTAAATTGGAAGTGTGTTTTGACGAAATGTACAAGAACTTATTTTAACCGATTCAGTCTTTCCTAAAGTGAAAAGATAAAAGAGAGGTAGAATGGGTCTTCCACTTTGTCAATATATTTGCTCCAGCAATTTTGCAAGTTTAGAACAACTTTTTACCGGCCCGGGTATTAAGTGGTTTGCCTTGATTTTAAAATGGGATTAACCTCTCCCTCATTCTAAAATTTCTTAATAACAAAAAAAAAAAAAACTACTGCTATAATAATACATGCCAAAAGTTTGAGCATAAAGTAAAATTGAAAGTGTTGATATTATTCTATGCTCTTCTATGTATATGAAAGACATTCATGTTTAATATAATAAATCTTTTGTTTATGGGAGAATTATATGTCGGGACTTCTTGTTCATGGCATTTAGTTTGTTGGACCTACTTGGTTAAACTTTTCACAAGTTTGGTTATTAGACAAGCTTACTCATAGTAGGTTAACTGTAAATTTAAACTAAATTGCCAAATTAAGTGTGGTTAATAGAACATTTCCAATAAATATTACCAGCTCCCAGTAGGTATAATCTATATGTGTTCTTTTAAGTCTCTTTCAATTGTAATACCAAAGAAAGGAATCTTCGATGTAAGGTAAGGGTGTTTGATGATGGAATAGTTCACATTCCAGTATAAGGATACCCATATTGACAGACAAATTTTATGGAGATGAATCCACGTAAGCTAAGCACAAAATGCAGCACTTCAAACATTTAATGCTTTGCAAGCTTCGGTTTAATGCATTGCACGCTTTGTGCTCTCCAATAAGATAGGTATAAGATTGTGGAGAATGAAATGTTGTATCAAGTTTCAAATGAGAAGGTAGAACATATATACACGGTAGAATATATATATATACACGGTAGAAGAGTTGGGTTCTTTTTAAAATTTGAATCCCTACATCATAGATATTAATTACAATAATAAAGAAAAGAAATAAATGAAAACTACAATGATTGATTCTCAATCTCAATTAGCTCAATCTTAAAATTGAGAATTAAGATTGAGCTAATTGAGATTGAGAATCAATCAGTGTAATTATCATTTATTTCCTCTTTAAATCTTAACATCATGTGTGGGATATGACTTTGCCAATACACCAATAATAGGCCAGTTGATAATGTTTTCTTTTGTCTTTGATATCTTAAGCTTCCGTCCTTTGACTTTCTCTTTTTTTTTTAATTTTTTTAAAATTTAAGTCAACATCCAACTGAAGAAACAATGAATCCTTTATTTATACAATGTCAATTCGCAGGGGCAATCTGGATGGCCTCAGACTTTTCAATTTGAATTTTGAAAAGATCTGATCAACCTTAGTCAGTTATACGGAGGATTGAGATCTGGTTAACTACACATTGGAGATAATATTTATCCTTGATTTAACTTTTTGTTTCATTTTTTTAATTTTCAATTAAATATTGATAATTCAGCATAAAAATATTAAAATAAATTAATAATAATTAAGAGAGATATATTTTTTTAATAAATTGTCAGTACTTAATTAAAGAAATAGGATTAGAGACAGAAAAAAAATAGAGAATTTAAATACGTTATCCTTAATAAGATTTTGTGTAGAAGAAATCGGAGTGCCCTACGGTCTTCACAAAGGGAGAGAAGACTATAAAATATGTTGCAGTGCAATAAAAGAAGTTCATGTCCAACCCACGTTTATCTACATGCGGAGACAACTACTATCTGTGTAGCGTGGAAAAAGGAACTTAAACCTGGGAGTGAAATTCTAACTGGACTTGTGTGGCACAGCTCGATCCACTTTCATTGGGAGTTTTATCTATTGGGCACCAATGCTCTAAGTCGTTTTCCCAGGCAACCGGGGAATTTTATAGTTATATGCAAGGATTTCAACCCTGTCCTCTCTTCTTTCTGTTGCCAAACGTTCATTAATTACATTAACATGAACATCAAGCAGCACCAGGGCACATCTCCTTTCTCCTCTCTATCATACGATATTCACGTACGCCATGCTCAAAAGCTGCAGGCTCTTGGAAACTTCAAATCATATACAGGAGTTTACTTTACTAATTAGGATGGTAAGATGCCTACCAAAAATTAAGATAGTAAGATACTAGAAACTTATTTTCATTTGTACTCAGGTTTTACAATGGTAGGTTGGTTCTGTCAATTCTGTTTTCTTTACACAAACAATCGGGGGTTACACTACACCAACACTTATCCTTACAGGCACTGCTGGGATTTGTCTCTAATTCTTGTTTCATTCATATATAGATTCTGTAACCATCACCATTTGCAGCTTTGAACTGGCCAGAGCCTTGAATGTCTGTACCTCACTCAGAATCACTCACTAGTCTGGCCCAAGTAACAAATTAGAGGATTCATGTCAAATGGACGCCGCCTATGCTTGGAACTTAATATTGATGGATAGGCCAAACCCAACGCAGGCCATTTTGGTGCAGGAGGAGTCAATAATTAGTGAACATATATGGGTCAGTGGGTAAATTGTTTTCTCCAAATGATGAATAGGATATGGTTGACCTGATCTACCTTGCTCAACTCTGGGGCCTTAAAAGTTAAAACCAGACTACAAAACACTGGAATTTTTTTTTCTTCTTGTGGCTGAAACTACAAATAGCGGTTGATATGGGTAACCTGCAAATTGAACTAGACTCATAGCTTAGTTGTTAGCTTAATTTCCTCGTACCGATCCTACCAACATATAGGCATAGCTCTTGTATTCCCAGTCAAAAATGTGGGTGATCATGTGCACGAGTCAATGATGTACATTATACGCTGCCACAATTAATGTCCGTCCAATATGTTACTGTCTGATGCTGTTAGTGTTAGGAGTAGCTGATAAACTCATAATTCACATGTAGTAGGTTATGGTTGGATTATTTTTCTCTAATTATGCTTTGCTGGGCCTTACGTTGTACTTGTTATCCGTTTTATTTTATCTTATTTATTTCAATAAAACAGAAATGCATCAAGAAAAGTGCCAATGCCGTGGGAACTAGGAAGTACATCCAAATTAAGATTCCAAGACAGGTAATTAAGAATGTCTCTTAAGATGTCAGGCTCGTACAGTCACCTAACAGCTTACAGTTATCTGTTCTAATTTAAACTTCTTTTGTACTAAAACAAAATAACAATAATAATTCGAGGACGATAGTTTTGTACCTAAAATTTAGGAGACTAAAGTAATCTTGACAAAAGGACAGGGAGAAAAAAAAAGAAAAAGAAGCAACTAGGGAGACCGATGAAACTACTAAAAAACCATATCCAACCAAAATTGCGCTTTAGGTCAAAACAGAATTTTATTGTGAGATGCATAGATGTAAAACTCTACAAAATCACGCTTATATTGTATAAAATTATATAAATAACCAAAATTGTACCCAAAGAAAAATATAATTAACTAAAATTTATATGTGCTTTATAAGATATACTAGTGTGTTAAGAGGTAGGGGTGACAAATGGATGTATTTGATGAATTTTGAATTAGATTATTAATGAATAAATATAAAATAAATCAATGATTCATTTAGGATCTAAAAAAATGGTTAAAATCATCTAATCTATTAATGACATATTTTAATTAATGGATAATATCAAATCTATCCATTAATCCCTTTTAATGAATGGATTGGATCCATCCTCAGTTAGATGTATGTAGATTCCTCATATGTTCAAATACATTCTATTTTCTACAGCATACAAATGGATACCCATTTGATCCAATAAGTATTTGGTTGATCCATTAATTATTCATTAACTAAAATTAATTCAATTCATTATATTTATTATTATAATTAGATGGATTAGTTTAGATTTAGATATAAGTGAATTAGATAGTTCATAGATCCAATTGCCATGCTTATTAAGAGGCACTGCCATCTCTATCAATTTGTGTTTTCTATTTTTGCTTCATTTTATTTTTATTTGTAAAAAATGATGAGTATTTGAAGGCAAATGTATGTCAAAGTGAAAAACCTCCTTTACAATAGTAGGGGTAATGATAGTTGCACATACCTTTTGCATCATATTCCTTACATATTTTGGATTAACTAATTATCAAATTAATTTAAACACTTAACTAAATATAATTAATCACTTATTAAGGTGATATGGGATAATGGATTAATCAATTGTAAAACATATTTAATCAATAATATACCTATATATAATTACAAATTTAAAACAGACTGTGTTAGAAAATTTATTAGTCAAACAAGTAGTTAATTGCATGTGGTTAAATAGTTAAATCAATTTCATAACTAGTTTATTTGAAATATATGAGATACGTGAGGCTAAGGAATATGCGCATCTATAATTTCTCTAATAGTGTAAATAACATAATAACTAAAACGTAAAAGAGTTAATATTCACAGAAGTATTATACTACACTATCGTCCTTTCAACAGTAGATGTATTATTATAATTTCTTATATAACGATTTAAGTAAATTAAAAAAACTATATATAATAGTAATACAAGTATGTTAGATATCTTTTATGAAAAAAAAGTTATCAAAACTTTTCATAAATTAGAATTTTGACAAATAAGATACTTCAAGCTTATCAATCTAAATACTTCAGTTAGAAGTTAGTTTGAAAGCTTAAAAAGTAATAACTAAATGTGAGTTATAGAATCCTAATTAGAATAGAGTTGTTATTTCTACCAAATCTACTCTCGGAAGCTCATCGCACCGAATCATGGTGGCAATTTTTGAGTAATATATAGCAAATATCTAATAGTAGCAAAGTTATATATGGGTCTCCATGTACAGTAATGAGTTCCCACGAATGGAAATATGGCACTTTGGAGCTCTTAAAACTAGAATTCGTGCACTTTTTTCACACGTACATTAGCACAGGCTATTGTGTCAAGACTGATCTCAGGCTTTTCACTAGTTCATTCACCGTCATGTTGTATCCATCACCCATCTGCAGTATAACATAGCAAGTCAGAATTTTATATTACCTTACATTAATTATATACATGTAAGCACTTAATTAGTTGGGAAAAAAATATAGCTAAGAGTGAAAATAATAAATTACATTGATAATCTGTTTGCAAAAAGCTTAAAAAAACATTTTCTAATTTTGAATATCATATTAGCCAGTTTTATTTCATTTACATAAATTGTTAAAAAAAAGTGTATGCATTTAAAAAAGTTTAAACCAAAAAGCATATATATGTTACAAAATTTAAAATAAGATAAGATAATCATAATATTTAAAACAAAAAGGAAGTAATTTATAGGGATTTTCAAATCTTAAGGAATAATAATATAATTTAATTGGACTGGCTCTTGAATTATTGGTGCCGTAGTATATTCTTTTATAATTAAAATGATATATTATATGAATTGTTGTGTACCTGAGCAACAATGGTGATGTCAAGAGTGGATTTCCCAAATGGCAAGAGACTGCTATTGACAACAGAGAGATGAAGATTTTCAAGGTGGGATAGTATTTTGAGCATAATGCCCTTTTGCTTCTCACAATGGATTACGACGAGTACTTGCTTTTGCAAGACTCTTGCTTTGACATCAGGAAGAAGAAGAATGTGATCATTTGGTCCATAGCAGTCACTAGAGTTCACTTCAGATGAGGTGGAGCCCTCGTTGTTACAAGTATACGATTGAACTTGTTTTTCAAGCTCTCTCACACGCTCTTCAAGTTGTTTCACATAGTTGCTAGCTTTGTCGAGGATGGAACTATTGTCCATCTGCACATTACAAAGCATTTGCATCGTAGGTCCAAGAAGTTTCATTAAACTATTTTTCTTTAAAAGAAAAGAAAACAAATTAAGTAGGCTAAATATTGTGCAGAAGCAAACTTGGCGATAAAGTCCGGTAGAAATCAATATTTCAAAGGCTACATTGATTTTGATAATGGATGAAAGCTTAAGGACTACAACAATATAATTTTTTTTAATCAAGGATAAAATTTTTATTTATATATATACATTAAATGTAAGTATATGCCACAATCATGCCAAAACTAAAATTACTTAAATTGGACCTTAAAATAGATAAACAGACTATTAATCCATTACAGCTTATTAATAATCAATTATCAATCTATTTAATTATTTAATACATATATTTAATTATAAATTTATACACAATTAATTGGTATAAAAATAATAAGAATTTTTGTGTGTAAATAATATTTTACCTTAAGAAAAAAAAAAGAAACTATGCCTTGGATGTAATGTTTGGATCTCGATTGTTTTTCAAAAAAAAAAAAATTCTCACGCATTATTACATTTGGATATTTCTATATTATTAATGGAATTTAAAAAAAAAAGATCATAACGCAAAAATATGTCTTCAAAATATTATAGAACAAAGACCGGATGAAGTTGACCTTGAGGTACACTCTTTATAGTTTTATTTCTTAGAAATTATATTGATCTGTATTTTCAAATGTAAGTACTTTCAATTTACAATCTTTTCAAACACATATTTGAATAGGTGAAGGAGATCAATACGATCAATACAAGTTCAAAAGCTAAAGGAGAGATGAGCATAATTCAGATGACATGAAGAAAAGGGAGATATGGGTGTAATTTAATTACTCTGGAAACAAAAACAATTTAAAAGTATAATCATGGTTTTAGATTACAATTACGAATGTGATTACGCGAGATTGTAGAAATTACAAAAAATTATAGTTAACAGTTATAAAAACTCTTGCCAATACAATATTACAGAAGCAATCAAATTGTGAACCATAATTTAAAACTATACTTTAATCTGATGGAATTAGTAACGGGGAGAAACATGCAAGAAATTAATGTGGCTAACCTACCATCTTGAAGCCGGGAATAGTGGCTGAAAGTGCAATTAATCTTTCTGCCAGTTCCTTCTGTGTTCCTTTTCTGTCAGCTGCATCGTCCTTCATGAGATCTACCGTCTCACCACCGCACAGAACTGGCAGTTCTGGCTTTAGAAACTCTTCATCATCACAAGAAACATCGCTCAACTCGTCGCCCATTTCCTATATATACAACAATTAATTAATGAAAACACCAAACAAGAGAGAGTGAGATATACACACACGAGATGATCATCATCAGCATCATAATGAGCAGCGTCTGCACTAGTAGTGTTGTTATTACCGCATCAGAATCCGAAGGCCAATTTTCCCCTGACTCCTCCATTAATTGACGATCGAGTATGACTCTCTTTGGATGGGGTAATTAACTAGTGGGTATATAGCATAGAAAATGATATAATATATGGGTGATTTACGGAAAGAAGATAAGGTGGTGTGAGGATAAGAGGGTGGGGCTATATGAACGGTCTGTGTGTAAGTGTAAGACAGGGAAAAAAAAAAGAAGAAATGGGAGAATCGATCTGGGGTTGTAGATGAGGGTGTGGGGTGTGATGCACCGCAGATACAAATATATATAGAATACCCAAAGGGGGGAAGGAGAAGAAGACATGGACAAGCAGGGAATATTGAGAAGTTCCGAGGAGGCAGCAATATCTATTGTACTCGCAAAACATGCAACTTCAATCTGGACGGTTGAATCCATGGGCCAACACGTGTCAAGCATCGAGCGACCAAGGGAGAGGAGCGGAGAAAGGAGAGCGTGGTTCGCGTGTTCGGCACTCGTGGTGCGCTCCCAAATTTTATTATAAAGGAAAGTAGGATAGGAGAGGGAGTTTGGTTTGGTGCCTTTTTCTTGGCATTTACCATACGAGTAGAGTATTCATTATTCAGTATTCAGGGGCACGGGTACTTCTGAATTTGAATTTGAGGCTTGGTTTTCTTGCAGTTTCTCATCTGTCTGTTGTCTCTGATATGTAATAACGCAACAAAACTATAATACTAAAGTAGATGTAGATGTGATGAGGCAGTGGTAGATCTGAATCAGAAAGAGCAATGGGCAATGGTCAGAACCGCTGGCCAAACCAAAAATATAAATACACTAGACACCGAAATAGAATAGCAGTTGGCCACATGTCTTACCCACATGTCAAAGCCCCTTCACAATTAGCAATTAGGTTTAGTCCTGGGGATGGGATGGAGGGGGTTCCCGCGGCAAGTTAGGAAGTTTCAAAAGTTGAAACTCAACGTTAATAGAAAGTCTGTAATTTTATTGATAAAGATAAATGGGAAAAACAAACATAATGTATTTATACGAAAAAAGTTGAAAAACCCTAGTGATAATAAATAAAGAAAATACTAAAATAATGACAAAAAGATAAAACTTTCCAAAACATGCTTGAACGAAAGATTTTGATTCCAAAATCAGCTTCAACCAGTCTCATCGCGGTTGCCATGTTGATCAGCTTGAAAAGTTCTTTTCGTTAATATGTAGTAAGCCCCATAACTCCTCCCAAATTGAGAGTTATGACTGTTTAAAGTTGCTTTATAAACACGTTTGCAACATGTTCCATGTCAGGTGCATTTCTAATTAAACCTAGCATATCACTCTACATGCTACAATGACATCATCAACAACAAGAATACCTTCCATTTTGAAAAAATAAATTTACCACGATGAAAATACATCAACAATCATTCAAACCAAACATTCAAACCATTCAAACAGTATGTTTGGTTCTCCTTATCTTGATCTAAAATTGTCCCCTCCTCATTCTCTCAATTAGTCCACCTTTTAATTTTAGTCGTCCCTTTTTTTCTTAAAGACTTGTAATAATTAATTATAATTATGGAGAATTATATTTTAGTTTAATTATTTTTTAAAACTTTTTAAGCTAATTTATTATTAATTAGGTATAAAAAAATTAAAGTTAAGTTTAAATTTAAATTAATTGATACTAGTTTAATTTGACTAATTAATTAAGTAATCAAAATCAAACCAATCAATTTCAGCATAAAAAAAAATCAATCAGTTTAATTCTGAAGAGTTTTTCTTTATAAACGGAGCTAATCCAAAGCAGATTAATTATCATCCGTACTTTTCCAAATTCTCTAAAGGATCTAAAAGGTACAGCTCCTTTGCAAATTATCAGGAACCTTGGCAGCTTTTTCAAGGACAAACTTTGGACCACCCATTATTTGTATATAGAGTCCGTAGAAAAGTCATTGGCCTTGAGCACGTGAAGAAATCAACCAAAATATCCTAAACATAATTCAATCTCCATTAAAAAAGATGCTTGCTTTCTGGATCGTAGTTGCAAATAGGGCTCGTGCATTGTTGTATATTATCCCGAACAGGCAACTCATTACGAATTGATGCTGTAATATGAAGCCCCTTTGAGCACCAAATGGATTTCCATATAGACTTGGATATCCATTTTGCTTTCATCACTGTTATAGTGGAGAAGTCCTGGAGCAACATCATAGTCAGAGTTGACAGTGTACATTTGACAGTGTACATGCCATTTTGTGGAAAGACCAACTTCACTTGGTCTCTTGCATATATTGAATAGGAATTTTGAAGATTATCAGAATCACATATCTAGAGAAAGGCTCCCTAACTCAGCCACCATTCTAGGGTGTCAAATTGACGGAAAACGAATTGACAGACAAAGGCCCACTTGTTGAGCATTCTCTGCAACCATTGAGGGACAGAAGGGAATTAGCGATCTATGGATAGATCATCGTAGACACGCATTTGTGAGTCACAACAAATTTGCTAATTAAACCATGGCTTTCTCAAGCACTGTAGAGTACTCCCCCAGCTCATGAAGGAATGGATCAATGGATCATTGCCAAGTTGGGCATCAAGAAAGGAATGGAACCATTAAGACTGTACTCACAAACCTTGTAAAATAGAAAGGACTTGTCATTATCAGTAATCTGCGTCCTTACTTACCAAGGGTGCCTAATTTGAATGCTCTTAAATGTTTGAAATCTAAGCCACTCTTTTTTTTTTCTCCCTTCTTTTTCGTAGTACTGAAATTCTCTGATCTCATTTACTCTCTTTTCCCGTGATTCTCAAAAGAGCCCCACCAATACTTTTGGATCAACTTGCGCAAGTCATATACATAAGCCATTTTAAAAAAAATAAATAAATAACCAAGAAATGATAAAGCATAATATATTCTATATCTATTTTTCTTATGTTTTATTTATTCATTATTTCAACACATTATTCTTTTACTTGTCTATTATTTTTGTAGTTTTTTTTTCTAGACTTTTACCAATATGGTAAAAAGAGTCACTTGTACATAGGGATGACAATTAAATTCATTAATTCATGATTCATTCAATCCATTTATATTTAAATCCAATTCAAATTCACATAATTATAATAATAGATTAGATGGACTAGATCAATTTTAGTTAATGAATGGTTAATGAATTAACTAAAATATTTATTAGATATTCCAATAGATATCTATATGGTTTGAAGAATTAATTGTTTTTTGAATATAAGAAGAATCTAAATGCATCTAATTAAGAATAAGATAAATTGGATATTAGGTCAAGGATGAATTGAATACTTTTAATAATTTTTAATAGATTCTAAATGAATTAGTAATTTATTTTATCCATTCATCAGTGATCTAATCTAAAATGTATTCAATTTCATCCATTTGTTCTCCCTACTTAAAAGTCAAAGTGAGTTGACTCGGTTGAGTTGGAAATTAATTTTAAATTTATATTTATTATTAAAAAAATTTGAATTTAATTTATAACTTAATTTTTTTAAATACATTAAAATGAAATGAAATGAAATGAGTTTAATTTACTTTTATAATTTTATTTTATTATATTTAATTATATAACTAAAATGGTTGAATTGATAAAGGTAAAATTATTAATTTCATATTTAAAAATAATTTTATTTTATATCATTTAAATAAAATTTTTTATAAATTATTTTTTAAAATATCATCAAACACAAATAAATTTTTTTTATGACAATTCTCTTTATGTTAATTATCTTTAAATCAATTCAAGTAAATTCTAATGCAAAGTCCCGATAATTGTATATAGTATTACATCATCTGAAGTGACAGAAAGATGTAGTTATAAAATGCAGGTAAAAAATAAAAAGAAGAAGTAAACGAATAGTCAGCTCCCATGTGTGTTGTGACTCCCATGTGTGTTGTGACTGTGTGACAAAAACGTTCTTGTGAATTCTTCTTCTAGCCTGTGAAGAAGGGAAAATCCTTTGAAATGTAATTGACAGCAATTTTTCCCATCGTACGTTCCCTATCAGTAAACCACCCACCATTATTATCATGAGGTCCACGCGGGCAAGAAAATCTAAGTGTTTTTTGTCTTCTGCTTTGTACGCTTGTAGCCATTTAGTTCTATCTTTCTAGGACCAATATAATTCGTAATTTTTCAAAGCATGTCTCTGATCGTGATCATTGTCGACTACTTGTATGACACAAATATGGTCCCTAGACACTTGTCATTCTGATTCAGATCCTCTAGCTAGGAGTTAACTTTAGAACTCTGATTAACCCTTATATTATGAGAGATGACTCTCACTCCAACAATGTTTCTTGCAATTTGCAGACTCTTCAGTCACTTTCTGAAAACTTACATATCTTACCAAGAGTAAGAAAAATTTTAACCTCTTTAATTTATTAGTGAAGGGTAAGTGTATCTACATGTTAGAAATAGGCTAATTAGAGTTCATAACCCCCACTATGCAATTATCTATGACACACTTTTTAATCCTTAAAGGCAGATCGTAGGATATCCAATTATGTACAGGATGCAGCCTCGTATATCTTCCTTGATAGGATTTGGATATATATATTTAAAGTGCAGGAAGCAGAACGGGTTTATTTATTTATTTATTTTTATGGCAGTGGCTAAATTAAACGCTTGAATTTAAAGGCAAAGTTGCTATCAATCTAAAGCGTGAGCTCAGAGAGTTGGGAATCTTTCATTTACAAACACGTTCAGATACATACAACTGTGCAGGTGGAACCACCATCGCCATGTGCTGTGCAGTTTGTACAAGCTCGCGAATGTAAGATCGAGCAACTAATTATTACTCCGTGCAATGCCTTTCATGCCCTAAGAATGTCCACGGAGGGGGAAGCGTTCCTCTTACCTATTGCTAATACCCTTTTATAATCCCCACCAAAACTTACAAATATTTATAAGTATCTAAAAATTTAAAATAAAATATTAAAAATTAAAAATTAAAAAATATAAATAGATAAAATTTAACATTATATACTACAACTTTGTCTAATAATTTAAAATACTTATAAAATTAAAATAACATATCACAAATAACATACTGAGTTTAATTATATTTTATAAAAATTAATTTATATAAATATTTATTATTTAAATGATATAAATTTTTTAATAATTTTTATCATTATAAATTAATTTACTAAAAATTTATTGTAAAATAATATAAAATATTAATTTTTATATCATATCAAAAAAATTATAAACATATAAGTAAAATATTAAAAAATATATTTCACAAGTATCACGAATTTCGTTTTGCCTTTTCTGCACGAGCTGAGTTTTGTTTTGCCTTTTCTGGCCCAACTCGGATCCCCAGGTTGACGAGGATTCACTTGTGATAGGTGAAAGTTCCATCCTTAATTTAATTTGACACGGATAGCTATTTTGCCGTCTTCCCAACCTCGAGACAAACCATGATAACTCTAAACCACCACGCAAAAAAAAAAAAAAAAAAAAAATCTCGCATTCTGAAATGTAAGTGATAAATGAGGAACACAGTATACTTCACATGTTGTTGTAGGTCCGTTAGTCCACAGTTAGCAGAGATAACAAAATAAGTTAAATATATTTACTCAACTCATTTAATCTATCAAATTAATCTAGTTGAGTTATAATTTTAAACTTATTTTTTAAATTTAAATTTTTTTAATCAATTTTATTCAACTTACGAGTTGAAATGAGTTAAGGTGAATTAAGATGAGTTAAGGTGAGTTAATTTAACGAGTTAACTTTTTTTTAAAAAAAAAATTATGACTGATTACTTTTTACTGGGCTAAAATGAAAGGGTCAATTAGAAGTGAGTTACCAAATCAATTCTGAAATCCCTATTTTCTAGCCCAACTTCACACAATCACATTTAATTTTCTTCTCATCTCTTGCCTGAATACCCCCTGCACAGTTGCCCCTTCGTTCCATTCCTTATTTCTTTTTCTTCCTTCTATCCGGCAGCCAATAGCCACGCATCTTTCACCTAGCCAGCCAACCCTATTGTGCATCCTTTACCTAACTAGCCACAACCTATTAAGTCATAGCCCCAGTCAATGTTCATCAACTATGGTCTTGCAACTCCAGCCATCGTCTTGTCGTCTCGCACCCCTAACAAGTGTCCGTCGTCGACGTTAGGCACACACATACAATGGGTCACTTATAGAGTATAGAAGTGAAGTTGGATTATTAGAGCCCCCGCTCACCGTTCACAGCACACACAAGCAAAGCACAACGCACCCACCAGCCACCACCTCCACTTGCACCACCAATAGTCTAGCATTTGTCGATTACAGAAGGGAGAGAGAAGCAAACTTGGATGAGGTTTTTTTTTTAAAAAAAGAAAAATTTAAGCGGGTTTTAACCCGTCAATCCTCCTCATGCGACGTGAAAGTTGAAATTTTGGTTAAACAGGTTTGGATCAGATTAACCCAATTGATATAGCCTGTAGGTTAAACAGGTTTGGAAATCAGATTAACACTGGCAGGCCAAAAAATTCATGGTGCTGTCATGGGCTCATCGTCAGCCCAAAATGGAAAAAAACGAAAAACCCAGCCCATGTCCCTCACCCAAGCCACTCAGTCCCAAATCAAAGGATCCCAATCCCAGTGGCTGCAGGCAGGAGGATTCACACAATAAGAGTTCCACACTCGCACTCTCTCTCTAGCCACGGCCATACGCTGCATGCATGACAACTCCCTTAAGATAGTGAGCATGCCAAACGGACTTCTCACTTCGCCGACGGTGGTGTTGTGCAGATGCCCAGACCAGACAGCCCCCAAACGTGACGGATACGGTGAGTTGTCCACCCATTTGCTGCGTCTCTAACGGATCCCAGTGCCAGCCCTTCCTTTCTCACTTCTGAGTTCTAACTTTGAGAATTTTTTTTTAATTCGTTGGTTTTTTGTTCAAGAATACGATGAGATATTGTCATTGAGTTTTAATAGCTAGCCTTTGACTCTGTTGTAAAATCTAAATTTCAAATCTATGCAAAGAAAGAGGCTTGTTTATGAGATTTGAGTTTATTTTATATTTTTGGGTGGGCTAACCACTACAAGTGAACTGAGTTTAGCTGTTTTTAGCTCACATGAAAAGAGAGTGTTCAACTTTGGGTGTTTGAATTAGAGTTTTTAAACTTGATTTTAAATGAACTTGATTTTATAAACTTGATTTTGGTTAGAAATAGATTTGAGTGAAATGAATTATGTTTAATAAAATATTACGTTCAACTTAAAGGTAAAAAAGTGTATGTATTTGGGCAGCAACCCAAAAGCATGTTTGAGGGCAAAAAGTTTGTCTCAAAAGCTATGCTATCATGTTTAGTAATTATAAGACAAAATTACTTCTTATTTGAAACCAAGGTTTTGGTTGACGCAAGATTTTGTTATATCTGAATTGGAGCAAAAGTCAGTTTGAGAAACTTTGACATTTTTAACTTTGATATATATTTCTTACAATTTATTTTGTCTTTTTAAAACTACATCTTAACTTATATTCTTTTTTGGTAATTATATATTTGAAAGTGATTTTGATCTATATTATCCAAATAATATTTATTTTATCAAAATTAATTTTCAAATAAAACTTTTCAAACATATATCTCTTTACTCTAAATTTATCTTTGACTAAAATTAAATTTGTAAAATTAAGTTCATCCAAAATTCAAATTTACAAAATCTAATTCAAACACACACATAATTGCTTCAGACCAAACGAGTTTTAAAAGACATAATTACGTTTGAGAAATTATGTAAACGCTAAAATAAATAAGACAAAGAAGAACAAAAACTCATTTTAAATCTTCAAAAGTCAGTTTGAGTGGGGCAAACTACCACCCAAACACATCCTTAACCCTCAACCCGTGGTGAGCCAACTTGGCTGAGTCAGGTTGGCTCACTTTGACAGCTTTATATATAGGGTAAGGATCTAATTACACTACCTACATCATTTAATAACTTTTTATGAAATAGAAATTAAATTAATGTGCTACTAAATTTAAAATAAATTAGATATTTATAAATATGAAATTTAATAATTAATTTTACTTATATTTCAAAAAAATATTTTATATATTTAAATAAAGTGATGTAATAAAATATTAATTATTTTTTAATTAATATAAAATTTTATAGATTATTTACTTAATAAAAACTTTTAATTTAACAGTTAAATTAATAAAATTTAATATTTATAAAAAAAATATTAAATAAAATGAATATATCAAAATTTACACATAATATAAATAAGTCATGACACAACACAAAAGCATGTGGCATGGGCACATGCAAAAGGGATTATCAAGCATGGATTAAAACTTACATCATCCAGACATTTCTTCTCTTTATTACATCTGTCGATGTTGGACTGTATCTTCTGCTGCCATTTTATGACCGACAGCCTTCTCAACAGCGTTAGAACTTTTTCTTTCCGAATTTTATAAAAGATTCCATAATCATCCTTTATTCTTTCCGAATTTTATAAAAGATTCAAGTTATTTTTTTTATTGTATAGCATTATTCTTAAAAAAAATAAAAATATTAATAAAATATTAGAAATAATAATTTAGTTATTTTAAATTATATTTTTTATAATAAAAATTATTTAATAATTTTTAATTCTTCATATAAAAACTTTAAATAATAAATAAAAATTTACGAAGAGAATATAAATACTATTTTTCAATCCTTAAGATACATATTAACAAAACCCATTTTTATTCTTAGATACACGTTAACTACACCCACAAATTAAAGACAAAAGAAAGTGGGCTGGGGTAACGTCACTGACCCACCCCGTGGTCCTGGCTGATAATGATCTACCAATGAAGCGCACAACGCGTGGCGGCGATTGAAATCCAACGGTGGAAACAAAAGTTGCATGTTCAACGAGTGTTAATTTTTGTTTTCCCTGTCTTCCCCCATTCTCCATTTATTATCCCTCATTCATTCTTCTTCCCCCTGTGCCTTAATCCAATTCCACACCAACCCAAACCAATCCCTACAGTTTCTTTCTTCTAACTTTCATTTCCAATGGAGGAGGCATACCACAATTGGTTCTCTGATATGGTAACTAACCACACACTCACACAACATCAAACTATGTGTTCTATTCTTTATGATCAAATTTTAACATTATATGATCAAGTTATATATATATACACGTATAAATATAAATATATTTAGTGTTTGAATTTGTGATGTTGTATAGGAAATGGAAGATGATGATTTCTTCAACCAAAGCCACAAGATTCACTCATTGGATGATGAAGATGAGATCCTTCGAGAGATCATGCATCAGCCAGCTTTCTATTCTGAGAGCGAAAGTCACTCTTCCAATACTCGAAATAACTCCACCGCCGCTGCAGGCGGGGGCGGCACAGTCGCCGTCAGAAGCTTATCCTTTGACGTCCCAGGAGCCGTCAACAGCAGGCGTGGCAAACTTCTGATGGAGAGCAACTGCTTCAACTCCATCGTCACCCAACATGCACCAGAGACACCTGCCACTGCCACCTCCCCAACAGCTTACATTTTGCCTTTCAATGAGGCCACCGTCATACCAGCTACCCGCGAAACCTACGGCAGAAAACAGCCCAACCATGAGCCAGTAGGCGGTGGTGGCGCACGTCCTGCATCAACAGGCGCCGCAGAAAACCATGAGTTGGAACCAAGGGCCAACCAAACAAGAAGGAAGGCTAGAAGCTCTCTGGAGACACAAGACCACATAATGGCTGAGAGGAAAAGGAGACGTGAACTGACAGAGAGATTCATAGCACTTTCAGCCACTATACCTGGCTTGAAGAAGGTTTGTAATTGATCGTTCATATTTTACAATTGGAATAATTACATGTTAATGTGGACTCAATCAATTTAGCCTTTTGAAGTTTTGACTTCTATTCTACTTCATCTACAAGTTTGATTTGCCCTACGATGTCGGCATTCAATACTATAAAAACTTGGGTTCACTATAGAAAAAAGACAATTTCGTTTTTTTCTTTAAATGTTTTCTTCCTTTCCAGTGTTTCTTTTTATTTCATTAGTAATATACACCGTGGAATGTCAAATTGCTTTGATTTCATATGATTTTTTTTTTTATCTAATACTTCACTTAAGTTCACAATTTTGTTTGAGCAAGATTAATGACACATGCCAATTTTCTGGCATATCTTGACCTTGACAATACCATTAGAGTACCCAGAAAAAAAAAATCAAATGGACATTTCATTAGAAGGCAAATCCCATATATTTTGAGAAAAAGTTAAAATCAAAAAATTTCAAATTTCTTATATAATTGTTCAAATTTGTAACTCATGAATGAAATGGTTTCTGAAATCTAGATAGACCAGGTCTCTATACTTAGTGAAGCAGTCACTCATGTGAAACAACTTCAAGAACGTGTAAAAGAGCTTGAACAACAACGCAAGAAGATAAATGTAGAGTCAGTG
>NSJW01000824.1:0-26347 GCA_019955255.1 Castanospermum australe
ACAACCACTGAGAAAGAACTTTTGGCTGTAGTTTTTGCATTTGATAAGTTTAGGTCATATCTGCTAGATATAGGGTGATTGTCTTTTCTGACCATGCAGCCTTGAAGTTTCTTTTGAAAAAGGCAGATGCTAAGCCTCGACTTATTTGGTGATGTTGTTGCTCCAAGAATTCACATTGAGATTCAGGATAGAAGTGAGCAGAGAACTAGGTAGCTGATCACTTGAGTCGGATCACTCACATCCTTCTGACCTCTCTCCCATTCGGATGATTTTCCTGATGAGCAGCTTTTCAGCTGCAAGGTAAGCTCCATGGTATGCTGACTTGGTAATATTTAGTTGCTGGTGTTTTACCTGCTATTCATAGGGCCCAGACTCTGAATTGAAGAGTGAATCTAAATACTATTTTGGGATGACCCTTATTTGTGGAGATTTGTAATGACCAAGTAATTAGGAGATGTGTGCCTGATAATGAGTTCATTCCATTTACATTTTTGCCATGCTTCTGCTGTGTGGTCATTGGAAAGAACTGCTAGGAAAGTTTTGATTCTGGTTTATTTTTGGCCTTCCTTGTTTCATGAATTCATATCTGTTTGCAAGTCATGTAAGATGTCAGGGGCAGGGAGTATTTCCCGTAGGCATGAGATGCCCCAGCACTATATTGTTTTGTGAATTTTTGATGTTTGGGGTATTGATTTTAATGGGTCATTTCCTGTTTCCCATGTTTTACTTACATATTGCTGGCTGTTGATTATGTCTCAAAATGGTTGAGGCGAAAGCCACCGGACTGATGATTCTGTTGTGGTTGTAGATTTTTAGGTCTTACATTTTTTGCAGGTTTGGTGTTCCTAGAGCTATTATCAGTGAACAGGGCTCTCATTTTTGTAACCGAGCATGGATGCTTTATTACGAAGTATGGAGTGATTCACAAGGTTGCCACAGCATACCACCCACAGACCAATGGCCAAGCTGAATCTCGAGCAGAGAGATTAAGCAAATCCTTCAAAGACTGTTAACTCTAACCGGAAAGATTGGAACAGAGGCTAGATGATGCTTTGTGGACATATCGGACTGCCTATAAGACTCCGATTGGGACGTCTCCCTATCGGATTGTCTTTGGTAAGGCATGTCATCTTCGGTAGAGTTGGAGCATTAGGCATATTGGGCCATTAAGCAGTGCAACATGGATTTGGCCCAGTCGGGGGTGGAGAGGAAGCTACAATTGCAAGAACTGGAAGAGCTTAGATTGGATGCCTATGAGAGTTCGCGTTTATACAAGGAAAAGACAAAGGCATTCCATGATAAGCAAATCCTGAGAAAAGAGTTTGTTGTGGGCCAGAAAGTCCTCTTATTTAACTCTCGTCTCAAATTTATGCCTGGTAAACTTAGATCTAGATGGGATGGTCCTTTTGTGATTACTAATGTTTTTCCTTTTGGTGCAGTAGAACTGTGTGATGAGTGGACTAGGAGTACTTTTACTGTGAATGGACATAGCCTTAAGCATTTTTATGAGGGACCCCAGCAGCAGCCTGTGGAGGTAGAGATTAGGCTCACTGATGCCACGTACCCCCCTCAGGAGGATAGGGAGTCTTCTTCCTCTTTTCTCTATTTTTTCTTTTCTTTGCATTTTTAATTTCAACTTTGATTGTTAATAACAGGATTTTGCGAAATAATATAGTTTGAACCCTCCTTGTGATAATTGTTGAGATGTACATAGTTTTCAACTTGAATATTTTTTTTTTGATGGATCATTCTGGTTGGACTGAATTTCTCAACTCTTAGATTATCTGACTTGGTAGTTGATTTTGTGATGCTGATTGCGTGCTGGTATTGACCCTTGTAAGATTTTGGGCCTGTGTGAATGGAATTTATTTTCTGCCATTCTTTCTTTCTTGTGTGCTTCTGCTCATGATTTTGTTCTCTAGAACTTGCTTGAAACTGTATTTTTCACTGGCATGCATAAATATGATAGAGGCCTTCTTTCTTTTATTTACCACTTTGGCCAGATAGCCATCCCTTGCATTATATTCCCGTTGGTTAGCCCTTTCGTGCCTTTTTGTATCATCCTTGTCTTAGCCACATTACAAGCCCTAAGCGTAAAAACCATTTTATTCCGCACCTTGAAAATTTATTAAGCATTGGTTTCACCTTAGTGTTGTGTTTAAGTGTGGGGGTTGCCCAGGGTGTGCAACATTTTAAAGTGTGGGGGGAGGTATCCGATGCTAATTGTCATTTGGCATTAGTTTGGTCATTGTGCTTGTGTAAGTAATTGTGGAATTTTTCTCAAAAAAAAAAGAGAGATGAAAAAAAAAAGAAAAAAAAATCTGAAAAAAATGTATATATATGAAAAAAAAAGTCAATTTGAGAAAACTTTGGTGTAACAATAAGTTGTGGGGAAGGAAAAGAGTTTTGTTGAAAAAGGCGACTTGTTTGTAAAAGTACATTTCATTTAGTTGGTTTTGAGCAAACCTTTGTGTTTCTTGACTAATGCTCTTTTAAATTTCTTGGGTGCTTAGCCTTTCATTTCCAAAACTTGTCCATGCCTTCACCATAGCCCCATTACAACTATGAATAATAAGTCCTCGTGATTTGTGCATGCATGTGTTTTGAGTAGTGGAGAAGTAGAATTTGAGCAAGCTTATGGTAGGGCAATTTTCTTGAGTGGAATTTGAGTAATACACTTGCTACCCTATACACTTGAGAGATTGATTGAGAGCATACCTTGAGAGGCCATGTTGCGTGATTAGCATCATCAATTGAGATTATCATATTTTATAATTTGAGATGAAGAAATTTCTATCATGATTGGTTGATCTTTTGAAATTTTGTATTCCTTATTCAAGTTTTGCATCCTTGACAATTGTTAGAAAGGAGAGGTTTATCTTTTAGTCTTTATTTTTGTTTTATCATTTCTTTAGTTTTGCTTTGAATTTTTAATTTTGCCCAAGAGTGCAAAAGGATAAGTGTGGGGGCATTTGATAATTGAATTTTATCACACTTAATTGTTGCATTTGATTAATGATTTTAGGGCTGTTTAGTGTGTAATTAATGATTTTTTGGTCTAAATTGGGCTTTTGAGCTTTTAATTGGATTTAATTCATTTTCGTGCTATTTTTCCAGATTTATACTGTTCAGTATTTTGATCATAACTTTTGTTATAGGTATCCGATTAACCTCATTCTTGTTTTGTTTTGCAGATAACTCAAAGAGCTACAAAATGGTATTAGAGGCTTGAAGTCCAAATTCGGACAACAAGGCAGTCAAAATTGGAGCCAAAGTCAGTCACGAAATTCTGGTGCTATGTTTAGTTAATTGGGCTTAACTTTGTAATTAGGAGTACAAATTACATGAGACCAAAGCCATTAGTTATGTTTTTATTTTGGGCCAGTTTTGGAGCCCTGACCCTGTTTAGTTTTAGTTTTAAATAGCATATTAGGGTAACATGAACAACAGCTTTTGATTTTGGAGAAATTTCAGATCTACACCTCTTCTCTTTTCTCTCATCTTGTTCATCTTGTTCTTCTTCTTCTTTCCTTTTCGTTTTCTGTTTTTTCTCCAGCCATGGTAGGCTAACTTTTCATTCAATCAACCCATGAGTTGAGGATTTTGCTGTTGAATCCAGAGGACCCGTGCTCTCCATGAACTGAATCCGTTTTTTCTTCTCCCTTTACTCGAATTGAGCAACACGATTGTGTACGTTGAATCCGAGCGGATGAGGTTTGTCCATGAGGTTTGTTTATGATTTCTGTATTTTGATCATCCAGGGGAAGGGATTAAATGTTAGATTTAATATTTAGGTTGATTAACCCAAGGGACTTAAAATCAAAACAGGTTGAAGTGAACACTGTACGATGGCATGGGTGAACATGCCAAGAGTTTGATTAAATGCTAGGTGATTGTCTAGTAGAGAGGATTCCTATATGAATGCAGGGATTCCGATTTGTTTAGGGTCAACCACGAGATTCAGTAATTTTTTGTCCAGTGACGGATGTCCTTGAAACCTCAATTCTGGGTTGGTTGATTGCTTTTAAATTGTTAATTTCGTTTTATCTCTTCCTTTAATTTTCTCTTACTTTAATTTTAATCGAATTAAAACCCCCCCTGTTTTATTGTTTTGTTTTTAATTGAGTGATTTAGTTTCTATGCAAAAATCCTTGGGAGACGATCCAGATTGTCCTATATTACAAATTTCTTTATAAGCCTGGTTAATTTGAGTGAGTTCGACAGTTCACGTCAGTTATTCATTGTTGTTTCTCTTAGACGAATGTTTGGCTGCTTTTAGTCTATCTTTGACTTTTTCGTCAAACGAACAAACTCAGCGAGTTTTTGGGATTCGAGAGGCCTAGAGGATGTTTGCCTGACACCAAACTCTGCCCAGAACTTCATGGGATGATAATATGTCTTAGTTATTTGTTGTTCTTTCTCTTAGAGTAAAGTTTGGTTTTTTTTTTGTTTATCTTTGACTTTCTGGTCAAATGGACAAACCTAACTAGTTTTCCTGATTCCAGAGGCCTACAAAGTTTGCGCAACCCCAAGCTCTACCCAAAGCTTCAAGGGATGAGAATATGTCTTGGTTATTCGGTGTTGTCTCTCTTAAATGAAAGTTTGCTTCCTTTGTTTCTATCGTTGACTTTTTGGTCAGACTGACAAACTTAGCAAGTTTTTCTGATTGAAGAGACCTAGAGGATGTTTGTACGACCACAAGCTCTCCCCAAAGCTTGAAGGGATGGTATATGTCTTGGTTATTTGTTATTGTTTTTCTTAGAAGAAAGTTTGCTTCCTTTTGGTCTGTCTTTAACTTTTTATTCAAATGGACAAACTTAGTGACTTTTCGTGATTCAAGAGGCCTAGAGGATCTTTGTGTGACTCCAAGCTCTCCCCAAAGCTTGAAGGGAAAAGAATATGTCTTGATTATTCATCGTTATTTCTCTTAGATGAAAGTTTGGTCTTTTGGTCTATCTTTGACTTTTTGGTCAAACGGAGAAACTTAGTGAGTTTTCATGATTCAAGATGCCTAGAGGATGTCTTGGTTATTCGTTGTTGTTTCTCTTAAACAAATGTTTGCTTCCTTTTTCTTTATCTTTGACTTTTTGGTCGAACAAATAAACCTAGCTCATTTTTATGATTTGAGAGGCCTATGGGATGTTTGTGTGACCCCATGCTCTCGCCAAAGCTTTTAGAGATGAGAATATGTCTTGTTTTGTTGTTGTCTTTTATCTTAGACGAAAGTTTGCTTCCTGTTAGTCTAACTTTGACTTTATGCTCAAACGGACGAACTTAGCATGTTTTCTTGACTCGAAAGGCCAAGAGGATGTTTCTGTGACCCCAAGCTCTCCCCAAAGCCTCAAGGGATGGGAATATATCTTGGTTATTTGTTGTTATTTCTTCTAGACGAAAGTTTGCTTCTTTTTAGTCTATGATTGACTTTTTGGTCAAACAGACAAACTTAGCGAGATTTTGTGATTTGAGACACCAAAAGGATGTTTCAGTAACCTCGAGCTCTCCCCAAAGCTTCAAAGGATGAGAATATGTCCAGGTTATTTGTTGTTGTTTCACTTAGACAAAAGTTTCCATCCTTTTTTTTAATCTTTGACTTTTAAATCAAACAGATAAACCGAGCGAGTTTTCGCGATGAGAGAGACCTAGAGGATGTTTGTGTGACCCCAAGCTCTCCCAAAACCTTGAAGGGACGGGAATATGTCTAGGTTATTCGTTGTTGCTTCTCTTAGACAAAATTTGGCTTCCATTTGGTCTGTCATTGACTTTTTGTTTAAATGGATAAACTTAGTTGTTTTCATTATTCGAGAGGTTTAGAGGATGTTTGTGTGACTCCAAACTCTCCCCAAAGCTTCAGGGAATGAGAATATGTCTTGGTTATTCGTTATTGTTTCACTTAGACAAAAGTATGCTTCCTTTTAGTCTATCTTTGACTTTATGGTTAAACGGACAAACCTAACTAGTTTTCGTCATTCGTTATTGTTTCTCTTAGTCGAAAGTTTGGTTCCTTTTGGTCTAGCATTGACTTTTTAGTCAAACGGACAAACTTAGCAAGTTTTTGCTATTTAAGAGACCTAGAAGATTTTTGTGTGACCCTAAGCACTCCCCAAAGGTTTAAGGGAAGAGAATATGTCTTAGTTATTCATTATTGTTTCTCTTAGACGAAAGTTTGGTTACTTTTGGTCTTTCTTTGACCTTTTCATTAAACGAACAAAATTAGTGAGTTTTCGGGATTCGATAGGCCTAGAGGATGAGAATAAGTCTTAGTTATTTGTTGTTCTTTCTCTTAGAGTAAAGTTTGGTTGTTTTTGGTTTATCTTTGACGTTTTAGTCAAATGGACAAACGTCACTAGTTTTCGTGATTCCAGAGGCTTATAGAGTTTGTGTAACCCCAAGCTCCATCCAAAGCTTCAGGGGATGAGAATATGTCTTAGTTATTCGTTATTATCTCTCTTAAATGAAAGTTTACTTCCTTTGGGTTTGTCGTTGACTTTTTAGTCAAATAGACAAGCTTAGTAAGTTTTTCTGATTCAAGAGACCTAGAGGATGTTTATGCGACCACAAGCTTTCCCCAAAGCTTGAAGGGATGGATATATGTCTTGGTTATTTGTTGTTGTTTCTCTTAGAAGAAAGTTTGCTTACCTTTGATATGCCTTTGGCTTTTTATTCGAACGGACAAACTTAGTGACTTTTCGTGATTCAAGAGGCCTAGAGGATATTTATGTGACTCCAAGCTCTAACCAAAGCTTCAAGGGATGAGAATATGTCTTAGTTATTTGTTGTTATTTATCTTAGTGAAAGTTTGCTTCCTTTTAGTCTACCTATGACTTTGAGGTCCAACAGCGAACTTAACAAGTTTTCATGATTCGAGAGGCCTAGAGGATGTTTTTGTGACCCTAAGCTCTAACTAAAGCTTCAAGGGATGAGAATATGTCTTAGTCATTCGTTATTGTTTCTCATAGTCAAAAGTTTGGTTCCTTTTGGTCTAGCATTGACTTTTTGGTCAAATGGACAAACATAGCAAGTTTTTACTTTTCGAGAGACCTAGAGGATATTTGTGTGACCCCAAGTTCTCTCCAAAGCTTCAAGGGAAGAGAATATGTCTTAGTTATTCGTTGTTATTTCTCTTAGATAAAAGTTTGTTTTCTTTTAGTTTAACTTTGACTTTATCGTCAAATGGATGAACTTTGCAAGTTTTCATGATTCGAGCAACCTACAGAATGTTTGTGTGACCCCAAGCTCTCTCCAGAGTTTCAAGGGATGAGAATATGTCTTGGTTATTCGTTGTTGTTTCACTTAGACAAAAGTTGGCTTCCTTTTGGCCTAGCTTCCTTTTGGTCTATCTTTGACTTTTTGGTTAAATGTACAAACCTAACTTGTTTTCGTGATTTAAAAAGCCTAGAGGATGTTTGTGTGACCTAAAGTCTCCCCAAAGCTTTAAGGGATGAGAATATGTCTTGGTTATTTGTTGTTATTTCTCTTAGACCAAAGTTTGGTTAGTTTTGGTCTATCTTTGACTTTTTCATCAAACGAACAAACTTAGCGAGTTTTCAGGATTCGGGAGACCAAGAGGATGTTTGCTTGACACCAAGCTCTGCCCAGAGCTTCAAGGAATGAGAATATGTCTTGGTTATTTGTTGTTCTTTCTCTTAGAGTAAAGTTTGGTTTTTTTTTGTTTATCTTTTACTTTTTGGTCAAATGGACAAACTTAACTAGTTTTCGTCATTCCAGAGGCCTACAAAGTTTGTGTAACCCCAAGCTCTACCCAAAGTTTCGAGGGATGATAATATGTCTTGGTTATTCAGTGTTGTCTATCTTAAACGAAAGTTTGCTTCCTTTGGGTTTATCGTTGTCTTTTTGGTCAAACTGGCAAACTTAGCAAGTTTTTCTCGGCTAGAGGATGTTTGTGCGACCACAAGTTCTCCCCAAAGTTTGAAGAGATGGGCATATGTCTTGGTTATTTGTTGTTATTTCTCTTAGAAAAAAGTTTGCTTCCTTTTGGTTTGTCTTTGACTTTTTGTTCAAACGGACAAACTTAGTGACTTTTTGTGATTCAAGAGACTTAGAGGATGTTTGTATGACTCCAAGCTCTACCCAAAGCTTCAAGGGATGAGAATATGCCTTAGTTATTCATTGTTGTTTCTCTTAGATGAAAGTTTAGTTCCCTTTGGTCAATCTTTGACATTTTTGTCAAACAGACAAACCTAGTGAGTTTTCGAGACTCGAGAAACCAAGAGGATGTTTGTGTGATCACAAGCTCTCCCCAAAGCTTGAAGGGAAAAGAATATATCTAGGTTATTCATTGTTGTTTCTCTTACATGAAAGTTTGGTCTTTTGGTCTATCCTTGACTTTTTGGTCAAACGGATAAACTTAGCGAGTTTTCGTGATTCGAGATGCCTAGAGGATGTCATAGTTATTCGTTGTTGTTTCTCTTAAACAAATGTTTGCTTCCTTTTTCTCTATCTTTAACTTTTTGGTCAAACAAACATTTTTATGTTTGTGTGTGACCTCATGTTGTCCCCAAAGCTTTCGGGGATGAAAATATGTCTTAGTTAGTTGTTGTTTTTTATCTTAGATGAAAGCTTGTTTCCTTCTAGTCTAACTTTGACTTCATGCTCAAGCGGACGAACTTAGCATGTTTTTGTGACTCGAAAGGCCAAGACGATGTTTGTGTGACCACAAGCTCTCCCCAAAGTTTCAAGGGATGAGAATATGTCTTGATTATTTGTTATTGTTTTCACTTAGACAAAAGTTTTTCTTCCTTTTGGTCTATCTTTGACTTTTTGGTTACATGGACAAACTCTAACTAGTTTTCGTGATTTGAAAAGCCTAGAGGATATTTACGTGACCCCAAGCTCTCCCCAAAGCTTCAAGAGATGAGAATATATCTTGGTTATTTGTTGTTGTTTCTCTTAGACGAAAGTTTGGTTCCTTTTTTGGTCTATCTTTGACTTTTCCATCAAACGAACAAACTTAGCGAGTTTTCGATGATTCGAGAGGCCTTAGAGGATGTTTTCTTGACACCAAGCTCTGCCCAGAAGCTTCAAGGGATCAGAATATGCCTTGTTTATTTGTTGTTCTTTCTCTTAGAGTAAAGTTTGATTCTTTTTAGTTTTTCTTTGACTTTTTGATCAAATGGACAAAGCTAACTGGTTTTCATGATTCCAAAGGCCTACAGAGTTTGTGTAATCCCAAGCTCTACCCAAAGCTTCAAGGGATGAGAATATGTCTTCGTGATTCGTTGTTGTTTCTCTTAAATGAAAGTTTGCTTCCTTGGGTCTATCATTGACTTTTTGATCAAATAGACAAACTTAGCAAGTTTTTCTGATTCAAGAGACATAGAGGATGTTTGTGCAACCACAAGCTCTCCCCAAAGCTTGAAGGGACGGGTATCTGTCTTGGTTATTTGTTGTTATTTCTCTTAGAAGAAAGTTTGCTTCCTTTGGTCTGTCTTTGACTTTTTGTTCAAACAGACAAACTTAGTGAGTTTTCGTGATTCAAGAGGCCTAGAGGATGTTTTGTGTGACTCCAAGCTCTCCATCCAAAGCTTCAAGGGATGAGAATATGTCTTAGTTATTCCGTTGTTGTTTCTCTTAGACGAAAGTTTGGTTCCTCTTTGTCAACAATCTTTGACATTTTAGTCAAATGGACAAACCTAGTGAGTTTTTGACATTCGAGAGACCTAGAGGATGTTTATGTGACTCCAAGATCCACCCAAAGTTTCAAGGGATGAGAAAATGTCTTGGTTATTCATTGTTATTCCTTTTAAAAAAAGTTTGCTTCATTTTGCTCTATCTTCGACTTTTAGTCAAACGTACGAAGTTAGCAAGTTTTCACGATTCGGAAGGCCTAAAGGATGTTTGTGTGACCTCAAGCTCTTCCCAAAGCTTCAAGGGATGAGAAATGTCTTAGTTATTCGTTGTTGTTTCTCTTAGAGAAAAGTTTACTTCCTTTTGGTCTAACTTTGACTTTTTGGTCAAACAGACAAACCTAACTAGTTGTCATGATTCAAGAGGCCTAGAGAAAGTTTGTGTGACCCCAAGCTCTCCCCAAAGCTTTAAGATGAGAATATGTATTGGTTATACGCTGTTATTCCTCTTAGATGAAAGATTGGTTCCCTTTAGTCTATCTTAGACTTTTTGGTTAAATGGACAAACTTAGTGTATTTTCGTGGTTTGAGAGGCCAAGAGGATGAATGTGTTACTGCAAGTTCTCCCCAAAGCTTCAAGGGATGACAACATGTCTTTATTATTTGTTGTTGTTTCACTTACACAAAAGTTTGCTTCCTTTTGGTCATTCATTAACTTTTTGGTCAAATAGACAAACCTAGCTAGTTTTTGTGATTAGAGGCCTAGGGGATGTTTGTGATTAGAGGCCTATCTTAGACGAAAGTTTGCTTCCTTTTAGTCTAACTTTGACTTTATGGTTAAATGGACCAACTTAGCAAGTTTTTCGTGATTCAAGAGGCCAATAAGATGTTTGTGTGAGCCCAAGCTCTCCCCAAAGCTTCAAGGGATGAGAATATGACTTAGTTATTCGTTGTTGTTTCTCTTACACAAAAGTTTGCTTCCTTTTGGTTGAACTTTGACTTTTTTGTGAAACAGACAAACAACTAGTTGTCGTGATTTAAGAGGCCTAGAAGTTGTTTGTGTGACCCTAAGCTCTCCCCAAAGCTTCAAGGGATAAGAATATATCTTGGTTATTCGTTGTTAATTCTCTTTTGCAAAAGTTTCCTTCGTTTTGGTCTATCATTGACTTTTTGGTCATACGGATAAACTTAGCTACTTTTTACAATTCAAGAGATTTGAAGGATTTGTGTGATCCCAAGCTCTCCTCAAAGCTTGAAGGGAAGGATGATAGTATCTCTTAGTTAGTCGTTGTTATTTCTCTTAGACAAAAGTTTGGATTGATTTGGTATATCTTTGACTTTTTCGTCAAACGGATAAACGGACCCCAAGAGGCCTGGAGGATGTTTGTTTGACCCCAAGCTCTCTCCGAAGTTTCAAGGGATGAGAATATGTCTTAGTTATTCGTTGTTGCTTTTCTTTGACAAAAGTTTGGTTCCTTTTAGTCTAACATTGACTTTATGATCAAACGGACAAACTTAACATGTTTTCGTGATTCGTGAGGCCAAGAGGATGTTTGGGTGTCCCTGAGCATATGTTCTTGGTTATTCGTTGTTGTTTATCTTAGATGAAAGTTTGCTTCCTTTTAGTCTACTATTGACTTTATGGTCAAAATGGATGAACTTAGAAAGTTTTCGTAACTCGAGAGGTCTACAGGATATTTGTTTGACCCTAAGCTCTCCCTAGAGCTTCAAGGGATGAGAATATGTCTTAGCTATCCGTTGTTGTTTCTCTTTGACAAAAGCTTGCTTCCTTTTATTCTAACTTTGACTTTTTTGTCAAACAGACAAACCTAACTATTTTTTGTGATTCAAGAGGCCTAGAGGATGTTTGTGTGAACCCAAGCTCTCCCTAAAGTGTAACGCCCCGTATACATCCGGACTGTTAACCTTTATGGTCTCTAAGCGCAACGTTTAATTAAGCAACACAGTGGAAGAATATAAACATACTTCAACAATAACCACTTTGATAATTCTTGAGGTTGATTAGCTAATAAAAGCTCACACTATAACTTATAAGAGTCCACAAGTTGTTCTTCAAGAGAAACAAGCAAACAGAGTTTTCACCATAATTCAACCATGAACAGCCTTAAATATTTTGATAACTGGGACTAATATACTTCACCAAAAAATCTCATTTCTATTACAATAGAGTAGACATCATAAGCTTTCCAAAAAGGTATATTATGAGCCATTTGGTTAAGTATAATCCAAGTTATGCATCTCACCAAATGGCTGTACTATACTGGCCACCGCATCCGAGTCCGTCACACTCACGGACTTTCTGGGAATTAACCACTCGGCTAAAAATTATAAAATTTTGGATATGTCAAACTAGACAATCTAAGCTTTCCAATGAAATATTATTTGGCACCATTGGCTTAGTATAACTCGATTTATGCTTGTCCCAAGCTAACTATCCAGACTGGACTCCTGGAAACAGAGCAGCAGCGACATTTACGGGGAAACTGGGAAACAGTCACTTGTCCATAAATTATAAACTTTCCAGAATTAAATATCTCTAAGTTAGCTTCACGTGGGTTAAAGTTTCACCTCATTTTGGACCACTCTAGCTCAAGTTATGTTTATTTTACAACAACATGTTCATCAGCCAAAACAGTGAATCCGAAAACAGGACAACCTCGGTTTTGCATGTCGTAGGGGCACATTCATGGGCCATTTAGTTACCTAATTAGTCTCAAAGCATATATTGAATGTCCACTCACCTAATACACAACCATTTTCCCTAGAATCCATCCATGGATACACCTGATTTGCATTTAACCAATATGACATACAATTTATCAATTGGACCAAAAACATAGCACATTTGCATAATTTGTATACAAGCTCAATCATATTATACCATCTCATATTTACATAATTTGCATGGTACCAAATTGAATATCATCACTTGGAGTACATACACATACTAAGCACTTGATTCATATGACATATTCAACATTTACAATGCCTCTAAATCAAGAGTACCAAGAAGTTTACAAAAAAGGTTACAAGTGATGATTATACATCCCAAAATGGTTATCCATACATATAATCCCAAAATATCTACCCATGCTTCTTTCCCTTGAAAGAGCTAATCCCTCCTCCTTGAGGACCTGAAAACATAGCCCCAAATGGGGTGAGAATTAAATCTCAATAAACCCAGGGTCCTTGAAAACCCCTCCACCCTTGAGTTCACTTTCCTGCATACAAACGTTAGGCAATTTATAACACATAATACACCGCCTATATCAAAGTGAGCACACAGCAATAGTAATAGGACTACTCCATTGAGCCGTACCTCAAAGTGAGTATCCGTATGGAATTTCCAAGAGCCGTACCTCTTTAGGACAAACCATACACACTATTCTCCTGCCTAGGGAACCTACACAATCAATACACACACTCGGGCCACTCCAATGAGCCATACCTCAAAGTGAGTGCCCAATATTCACCTTGCCAGGGAACCTCCCCAATCAATACAAACAATGCCTCAATGGCTCAAACACATCATAATATTCACACAATTGCATATTATACCATAAGCTAACACACCAATTTTGCATCAAAGATAATAACCATAATTCCAAAGAAAATGGTAGAACAACAAGTGGGAATTATCCCAAGGTCCAAGAGTTTACCTCTTGAAGGTTAGCTCTCTAAGTTCTTCCTTTTTGTTTCACACAATCACAATTAACAAAGTCACCAATATCACCCCTATTCTTGAAAAATTCAAGAATACACACCACCTAAGCCAAAACTTGATTCCAATGGCATTTCAACCATTCTTCCTCCACCTTCAACATCACCAACAACCTTTTCCACACAACAAATACATACATATCAAAAACCATAGGAGAAACATAAACCCATTATGCACATAAATCAAAACCCTAAGTTTAATCCATGAAAAGCAAAGGAATCAAGTCCTACTCACCTCAAACACTCTTGAATTGGTAGAACAACATGATTCCTAGCTTCTAAGGTGGAAAATCACACTTTCTTCCCACCTCATGGATGGCACACAAAGGCTCCAAGAGAGGGAAAAATGGTTCCTTTTCTTCTCCTAAACTTTGAGTTATCTAAGGTAAGAAGAACCTAAGCTTTTGTGGTTTTGAAAGCTTCAAAACTTGGTGTATTTTTGGCTAAGAAAGGTGGAGCACAAATGGAGGAAGGAGAGAAATGAACTCTCGGGCAGCACAAGGAAGAAGATGAAGCAAAATGGTTGACCAAGTCCAAGGATGTCTTAAAATATCCTACTTTGATCCCATGCTTCCATTCTTACTTTTGGCAACTTGCAACCTTTTCATCACACCATCAAATTTTCATCCAATAGCCATCAAATTAGGGCTCACAAGACTAATATAGGGTGGCTTACACAAGATTAATTCGAAAATTTTGGCAATTTTGCTTAATTACACTTTTGCCCCAAAACTTTTAATATTTTCGATTTAACCCCTATAATTTCACATAATTACATTTTAACCCCAATTAGTCCTAACGAAAATTTTAACTTCTTAGCCTACATTAACCTTACATAACCTTATCATTTCCCATTTCATTTAGGCTAATTTGGGATATTATATAAAGCTTCAAAGGATGGGAATATGTCTTGGTTATTGGTTGTTGCTTATCTTAGAAGAAAGTTTGCTCCCTTTTAGTCTAACTTTGACTTCAAACGAACTTAACTTGTTTTCGTGATTCGAGAGGCGTAGGGGTTGTTTGTGTGTCCCTAAGCTCTTCCCACAGCTTCAAGGGATGAGAATATGTCTTGGTTATTCGTTGTTGTTTATCTTAGAGACAAAAGTTTGCTTCATTTTTGTCTACCTTTGACTTTAAGGTCAAACGGACAAACTTATCAAGTTTTCGTCATTCGAGAGGTCTAAACGATGTTTGTTTGATACGAAGCTCACCCTTAAGCATGAAGGGATGAGAATATGTTTTAGTTATTCGTTGTTGTTTCTCTTTGATAAAAGTTTGCTTCATTTTGGTTTAACTTTGACTTTATGGTCAAACGGATGAAACTTAGCAAGTTTTCGGGATTTGGTTGGCCTAGAGGATGTTTGTGTGACCCCAAGCACTCCTTAAATGTTTAAGGAATGAGAATATGTCTTGTTTATTCGTTGTTGTTTCTCTTAGACAAAAGTTTCTATCCTTTTTTATTATCTTTGACTTTTTAGTTAAATGGAGAAACTAGTGAGTTTTCGTGATTCAAGAGGCCTAGAGGATATTTGTGTGACCCCAAGCTCTCCCAAAACCTTGAAGGGATGAGAATATGTCTTGGTTGTTCGTTGTTATTTTTCTTAAACAAAAGTTTGCTTCCTTTCGCTCTATTATTGACTTTTTGCTCGAACGAACAAACCTAGCTAGTTTTTGTGATTCAAGAGGACTAGGGAATCTTTGTGTGACCCCATGCTCTACCCAAAGCTTCAATGGACGAGAATATGTCTTAGTTATTTGTTGTTATCTATCTTTAGCGAAAGTTTAGTTTCTTTTGGCCTATCTTTGACTTTTTGGTCAAACAGATAAACTTAGTGAGATTTCATGATTCGACAGTCTTAGAGGACGTTTGTGTGACCCCAAGCTCTCCCAAAAGTTTAAAGGGAAGAGAATATGTCTTGGTTATTCGTTGTTGTTTCTCTTACATGAAGGTTTGGTTCCTTTTTGTCTAACTTTGACTTTATGGTCAAATGGACGAACTTAGCAAGTTTTTGTGATTCAAGAGGCCTGGAGGATATTTGTGTGACCTCAAGCTCTCCCAAAAGTTTCAAGGGAAGAGAATATGTCTTGGTTATTCGTTATTGTTTCTCTTAGATGAAGGTTTGGTTCCTTTTTGTCTAACTTTGACTTTATGGTCAAATGGATGAACTTAGTAAGTTTTCGTGAGTCGAGAGGCCTGGAGGATGTTTGTGTGACGCCAAGCTCTCCCTATAGCTTAAAGGAATGACAATATATCTTTGTCATTTGTTGTTGTTTAACTTAGACAAAAGTTTGGTTCCTTTTGATCTATCTTTGACTTTTTTGGTCAAACGGGCAAACTTAGCGAGTTTTTGAGATTGACGTGGGCTGTCGAACTCACTCAAATTAACCAGGCTTATAAAGAAATTTGTAATATATAAGACAACCTGAATCGTCTCCCAAGGATTTTTGCATAGGACTAAATCACTCAATTGAAAATAGAATAATAAACAGGAGGGTTTTAATTCGATTGAAATTAAAGCAAGAGATAAAACGAAATTAACAATTTTAAAAGCAATCAACCCAGAATTGAGGTTTCAAGGACATCCGTCATTGGACAAAGAATTACTAAATTTCGTGGTTGACCTTAAACAAATCGGAATCCCTGCATTCATATAGGAACCCTCTCTACTAGATAATCACCTAGCCTTTAATCAAACACTTGGCGCGTTCACTCATGCTATCGCACAGTGTTCACTTCAACCTGTTTTGATTTTAAGTCCCTTGGGTTAATCAACCTAAATATTAAATCTAACATTTAATCCCTTCTCCTGGATGATCAAAATACAGAAATCATGGACAAACCTCATCCGCTCAGATCCAACATACACAATCGTGTTGCTCAATTCGAGTAAAGGGGAAAGAGAAACGGATTCAGCTCATAGAGAGCACGGGTCCTCTCGATTCAATAGCAGAATCCTCAATTGATGGGTTGATTGAATGGAAAGTTAGCCCACCATGGTTGGGCACAAACAGAAAACGAAAAAGAAAGGAAAAGAGGAACAAGATGAACAGAAGAGAGAAAAGAAGAGCGGTGTTTTTGATCCAAAATTTTTCCAAAATGTCAAACTGCCGCCGTCTTTCCCTAATCTGCTGTTTTAACCTAAACTAAACCGGGTCAGGGCCTCCAAAACCGACCCAAATTAAAACATAACTAATGGCTTTGGTCCCAGGTAATTTGGACTCCTAATTACAAAGTTACGCCTAATTAACTAAACATAGCTCTAGAATTCCATGACTGACTTTGGCTCCAATTTTGACTACCTTCTTATCCGAATTTGGCCTTCAAGCCTCTAATACCAATTGTAGCTCTTTGAGTTATCTGTAAAACGAAAAAGAATGAGGTTAATCGGATACCTAGAAGAAAAGTTATGATCAAAATACAGGAATAATGTAAATCTGGAAAATTTGCACGAAAATGAATTAAATCCAATTAAAACCCCAAAGTCCAATTTAGACCAAAAATCATTAATTACAAACTAAACAGCCCTAAAATCATTAATCAAATGCAGCAATTAAGTGTGAAGAAATTCAATTATCAAATGCCCCCACACTTATCCTTTTGCACTACTGGGAAAAATTAAAAACTCAAAACAAAAACTAAAGAAATGATAAAACAAAGATAAAGACTAAAAGATAAACCTCTCCTTTCTAACAATTGTCAAGAATGCAAAACTTGAACAAGGAACACAAAACTTCAAAAGATCAACCAATCATGACAGAAATTTCTTCATCTCAAATTATAAAACATGGCAACCTCTATTGATGATGCTAATCACGCAAAATGGCGTCTCAAGGTATGCTCTCTATCAATCTCTCAAGTGTATAGGGTAGCAAGTCTATCACTCAATTTCCACTCAAGAAAATTGTCCTAGCATAAGCTTGCTCAAATTCTACTTCTCCACTACTCAAAACACATGCATGCACAAAATGAAGAGGACTTATTATTCAAGGTTGTAATGGGGCTATGGTGAAGGCATGGACAAGTTTGGAAATGAAAGGCTAAGCACCCAAGAAATTTAAAAGAGCATTAGTCAAGAAACACAAAGGTTTGCTCAAAACCAACTAAGTGATGAAATGCACTTTTACAAACAAATCTCCTTTTTCAACAAAACTTTTTTCCTTCTCCAAAACTCATTATTACACCAAAATTTTCTCAAATTGACATTTTTTTTTATAACTTTTTTTTTCATATATATTTTTTTTCAAATTTTCTTCTTCTATTTTTTTTTTCAACAACTCCACAATTACTTATACAAACACATTGACCAAACTGATGCCAAATGACAATTAGCATTAAATACCTCCCTTCACACTTAAAATGTTGCACGCCCTGGGCAACTCCCACACTTAAACACAACGCTAAGGTGAAACCAATGCTGAACAAATTTTCAATGTGCGGAATAAAATGATTTTACACTTAGGCTTGTAATGTGGCTAAGACAAGGATGATACAAAAATACATGAAGGGGCTAACCAATGGGAATATAATGCAAGGGATGGCAGATGGCCAAAGTGGTAAATGAAAGAAAGAAGGCCTCTATCATATTTATGCATGCCAATGAAAAATGCAGTTTCAAAAAGAAAAAGGACAAGTTCTATAGAACAAAATCCTTAGCAGAAGCACACAAGAAAAGAAAGAATGGCAGAAAATAAATTCCATTCACACAGGCCCAAAATTTGACAAGGGTCAATACCAGCACGCAATCAGTATCACAAAATCAACTACCATGTCAGATAATCTAAGAGTTGAGAAATTCAGTCCAACCAGAATGATCCATCAAAAAAAAAATATCCAAGTTCAACACTATGTACATCTCAACAATTATCACAAGGAAGGTTCAGACTGTATTATTCACAGAATCCTGTTATCAACAATCAAAGTTGAAATTAAAAGTGCAAAGAAAAGAAAAATAGAGAAAAGAGGAAGAAGACTCCCCATCCTCCTTAGGGAGGGTACGTGGCATCAGTGAGCCTAATCTCTGCCTCCACAGGCTGTTGATGGAGTCCTTCATAAAAATGTTTAAGGCGATGTCTATTCACTATGAAAGTCCTCCTGGTCCGCTTATCACACAGTTCCACTGCACCAAAAGGAAAAACATTAGTAATCACAAAAGGACCATCCCATCTAGATCTAAGTTTACAAGGCATAAATTTGAGACATGAGTTAAATAAGAGGACTTTCTGGCCCACAACAAACTCTTTTCTTAGGATTTGCTTCTCATGGAATGCCTTTGTCTTTTCCTTGTATAAACGCAAACTCTCATAGGCATCCAACCTAAGCTCTTCCAGCTCTTGCAATTGCAGCTTCCTCTCCACCCCTGACTGGCCAAATCCATGTTCCACTGCTTAATGGCCCAATATGCCTGATGCTCCAACTCTACCGGAAGATGGCATGTCTTACCAAAGACAATCCGATAAGGAAACATCTCAATCGGAGTCTTGTAGGCAGTTCGATATGCCCACAAAGCGTCATCTAGCCTCTTGCTCCAATCTTTCCAGTTAGAGTTAACAGTCTTCTGAAAGATTTGCTTAATCTCTCTATTCGAGATTTCAGCTTGGCCAATGGTCTGTGGGTGGTATGCTGTGGTAATCTTGTGAATCACTCCATACCTCCGTAATAAAGCACCCATGCTTCTGTTACAAAAATGAGAGCCCTGGTCATTGATAATAGCTCTAGGAACACCAAACCTACAGAAAATGTGAGACCTGACAAAATCTACAACCACAGTAGAATCATCAGTCCGGATGGCTTTCGCCTAAATCCATTTTGAGACATAATCAATAGCCAGCAATATGTAAGTAAAACCATGGGAAACCAGAAATGGACCCATAAAATCAATATCCGAAACATCAAAAACTTCACAAAACAGTATAGGTTGCTGAGGCATCTCATGCCTACGGGAAATACTCCCTACCCTCTGGCAGTTCTCACATGACTTACAAAACAGATATGAATCATGAAACAAGGAAGGCGAAAATAAACCAGAATCTAACACTTTCCTAGCAGTTCTTTGGGGTCCAAAGTGACCACCACAGGCAGAAGCATGGTAAAAATGTAAAATGGAATGAAACTCATTATCAGGCACATATCTCCTAATTACTTGGTCATTACAGAATCTCCACAAATAAGGGCCATCCTAAACATAGTATTTAGATTCACTTTTCAATTTCAGAGTTTGGGCCCTAGTGGAATCAGCAGGTAAAACACCAGCAACCAAATAATTTACCAAGTCAGCATACCATGAAAGCTTACCTTGCAGCTGTAAAAGCTGCTCATTAGGAAAATCATCCCGAATGGGAGAGAGGTCAGAAGGATGGTGAGTGATCCGACTCAAGTGATCAGCTACCCAGTTCTCTGCTCCACTTCTATCTTTAATCTCAATGTCGAATTCTTAGAGCAACAACATCCACTGAATGAGTCGAGGCTTAGCATCTTCTTTTTTCAAAAGAAAAACTTCAAGGCTACATGGTCGGAAAAGACAATCACCCTAGTATCTAGCAGATATGACCTAAACTTATCAAGTGCAAAAAACTACAGCCAAAAGTTCTTTCTCAGTGGTTGTGTAATTAGACTAGGCAGAATCCGAAGTCTTGGAGGCATAGACAATGACATGAGGGGCCTTATTGACCCGCTGAGCAAGAACTGCACCAACAGCATAGTTGGAGGCATCGCACATCAGCTCAAATGGAAGAGACCAATCTGGCGACTGGATCACTTGAGTTGTGGTTTGGCAGCGCTTCAAATGATTAAAGGCCGACTTACACTCTCATCATCAAATACAAAATCCGTGTCATGCGCTACAGAAGGTTGGATAGGGGCCGGGGCAATCTTGCTGAAAGTTCTGGATGAAGCGCCGGTAAAATCCTTGCATGACCAAGAAAAGAACGCACTTCTCGCACAGACGTGGGGTAAGGTAAAGCAGAAATAACATCTATCTTAGCAGGATTTACCTTAATACCCTTTCTAGACACTATGTGTCCTAAAACTATCGCTGACTCAACCATGAAATGACATTTCTCAAAGTTCAACACAAGATTGGTCTCAATGCATTTATTCAAGACTCTAGCCAAAACTACCCAAGCATGCATCAAAAGAAGACCCATACACAGTAAAATCACCCATAAATACTTCTATGCAATCCTCTAAAAATTCAGAAAAGATGCTTACCATGCACCGCTGAAAGGTTCCAGGCATCCTTTTGTATGCAAATGTTCCAAAGGGGCATGTGAAGGTAGTCTTCTCTTGATCTTCAGGTTCAATATGGATTTGGAAGTAGCCTGAGTAGCCATCCAAGAAACAATAGTGAGACTTGCCATCCAACCGCTCCAACATCTGATCAATAAATGGTAAAAGATAGTGATCCTTGCGGGTGGCCTGGTTGAGCTTCCGGTAGTCTATGCAAACTCTCTAGCTATTCTGAGCTCTTGTGGGAATTAGCTCATTTTTCTGGTTGGCCACTACAGTCACTCCAGACTTTTTGGGAACTACCTGAACTGGGCTGACCCACTGGCTGTCAGAGATGGGGTAGATAATGCCAGCTTGCAGGAGCTTAGTTACTTCCTTCTTCACCACATCCAGAATAACGGGATTCAGGCGTCTCTGAGGTTGCCTCACTGGCTTAGCACCCTTTTCCAATGAAATTCGATGCATGCACATGGAAGGGCTAATGCCAACAATGTTAGCTAAAGTCCACCTAATCTTCTTCTTATTTTCCTTCAATAATCTCAGCTGCTGCTCCTCTTGATCAGGTAGAAGGTTTCTTGCCACAATGACTAGTAGCTGCTCATTCTCCTCCAGGAAGGCATATTTTAAGTGATCAGGCAGAGATTTCAGCTCCAACTTAGGCGGCTGCTCAGTAGAGGGAAGAAGCTTGGGGGGTTGCACCAATTCTGTAGCATGTACATCAGTTGAACCTGTAGTGCCTGAAAATAAATTCAAGAAAGCAGAACTTTGCCCGGACTGCACAATGTTCACATCAAAATTAACATCAGCAGGCAAGTCAGGATCACCAATTAAATCAGAATCACCATCACTATCTAGTGCATCACAAAAATTTGAAAAAGCATGAAAAATCAGTGCAAATAGGGCACCATTCATTATCAGTACAACCACAAACAACAATGTGATTAACCACATCATCAATCACATCAATGCACAAAACTGAATACTCATCCCTAGGATGTTTCATGGCATCAAAGATATTAAAATGCACAATACTATCACCAGATTCCATGGAAAGAGTACCAGAATGCATATTTATCTTAGTTCTAGCTGTTTTCAAGAAAGGCCTCCCGAGAATAATTGGGGTCCACTGCTAGGAGACTCCCCCTCCATATCTAAAATGTAAAAATCAGCAGGGAATATTAATTCATTTACTCTAACTAAAACATCCTCAATCAGACCAGTAGGGTGAGCATTACCCCTATTAGCTAACTGGATAACAACACCAGTAGCACGCAAAGGACCGAGACCAAGAGAATTATAAACAGATTCAGGCATGACATTTATGGAAGCACCTAAGTCTAACATGCAATCATCAAATTTACAATTTTCAATTATGTAAGGAATAGTAAACGTCCCTGGATCTTTGCACTTCTTAGGCATGGGTTGGATGAGTGCTGACACATTCTGGCTCAGCTCAAGCTCACTCGCTCATTCCCCTTTAGTCGCCTCTTGTTGGTACATAACTCCTTCAGAAATTTGGCATATTTGGGATCTGCTTGATCGCATCTAAGAGAGGGATGTTGACTTCAACTTTTCTGAATGTCTCTAGGATCTCCTTCTCTTGTGCTTTCTCTACCAACTTTTTTGGACTGAAGGGCTATTTGAGGGAAAGGTAGAGGGATGGGGGTTTCAGACTCATCATTGCCTTGCTTCAATGTTTCACTTTTCTTAGCATCAGTCTTCTCCTTTTCTAGGGTTGGTTCAGCCTCAACTGCAGCTTGCTTGGGCTCTTCTAGTTGCTTGCCAGACCTTAGGGTATAGCACTGACATTCCCTTTCAGATTAGGAATTGTCTGTGAAGGAAGAGAGTTGTTAGATCCCTGGGGTTGGAGCTGGTTTAGTGATGTTGCTAATTGCCCAATCTGAGTTTGCAAATTCTGAATGGAAGATTCAGTTCTCTGCTAGAATTGCAAATTGTTCGTTGCAAGCTACTTCACCAAATCTTCCAATGAAGGACCACTACCGGTCTGCTGTGTTGTGCTGGTGGCTGCTGTTGCACTGGCTGAGGAGGTGTAGACTATTGGAAATTCTGTTTGTGCTGTGGAAACTACCAATGTTGGTATTGTGGAAAATTTTGCGGGTTCTGGTTATGGTTCTGGTTCCACCTTAAGTTTGGATGATCTCTCGAGCCAGGATTATAAGTGTTTGAAAATGGATTATGTTGCTGCTGATACTGTAGCTTTCCAAGAAAGACTCCTGCTGCAGCTACTGATTGGTCTGGAGAGGTGCCCTCTTGCAGAGTTGGGCAAGCATCAGTGGGGTGGAGTGGATCAGAACGGATACCACATGGTCCGCTTATCTGTGGAGTGGGAGACTGCACTGTTTGGGTCACTGCCAATTGCCTTACTAATGAGGTCAATTCGTCTAGTCTATTTTCCAGTCTCTGGTGGTCTGCAATGGACACTACTGCTGGTTTCTGTGCACTGTAATATTGGACTGGGGGTGCTTTGAATTGAGAAAACACCCTACTGCTGGTTGCTCTAGTGCCGAATTGTTGGGAATTAGCTGCCATGTTTGCTATCAATTCTCTGGCCACAGTAGGTGTCTTATCAACTAAAGCTCCACCACTGGCTGCATCCACCATATTTCTGTCCATGGGTAACAAGCCTTCATAGAAGTATACTGACAGTAACTGATCAGATATCTGGTGGTGTGGACAGCTTGCACATAGCCTCTTGAACCTCTCCCAGTATTCATGCAAATTCTCTCCATTTGCTTGCCTTATGCCACATATCTCTTTTCTGATTGCAGTGGCTCTTGAGGCTAGGAAAAACTTCTTCAGAAATAATCTCTTCATGTCGTTCCAGCTTCCGATGGATGAGGGTTGAAGGTAGTACAAGCCAGTCCTTAGCTCATCTATCTAAAGGGAAAGGAAAAGCTCTTCAATTTAATCTGCTCCTCATCAATTCCTTGTGGTTTCATTGTGCTGCAAACCACATGGAACTCCTTCAAATGCTTATGTGGATCCTCACCTGCAAGACCATGAAACTTGGGATGCTGGATAAGACCAGATTTAAGCTCAAAGTCAGCATCAAGATCAGGATATTGGATGCACAAAGGTTGATAGTTAACGTCAGGTGCAGCCAATTCCTTTAAAGTTCTATTATCCATGCTCATAGAATTAATGAAACTACCACTAGAATAAGTAAAATCTACACTATTAGAAGAACTAGGAAAACTAACAGATGGAACAGAATCAGAATGCTGAATATGCTCAAACTCAGGATCAAGTTCAGTAACAATCCTAGTACTTAGCCTAAAAGCCCTTCTAGCAACATGCAATGCTCTCTCTCTATCTAAAGATCAAAAGAAAACAGGTCATGTGCATTGCTACTACTCCTAGTCATACAGCATAAGGCATAACAGGCAAAAACACTAACAGTATACAAAATATGTAAACTACACTAAGAAATTAGCCAAAATAAAATCAGAAACACTATCAATTGAATTGTAAAAATTATGGGACCACCACAGTAAAATTCTAAAATGTATTTTTGATTTTCTGTAATTTCTTGGAGATTTTTAAAAATCATGAAAATTAAAAAAAAATTGAAAAAGTGGTCTAAACGATAGAGTTTGGCAAAAAATAGGCCCCATCCAACGTGTAAGTCCTTAACTCAATGGTCTTTATCTATGAATTTTTTTCTATCTACTGACAAATTTTCAGGGCAATCGAAGATAGTTGACAGTGAAATGACCTAAATGCCCCTGACAAGAAAACTCATACCAGATGAAGGAATTTCAAGATTTTGACCGCAGATTAACCCTAAAAAAGCGTTAGTTTTGCTCAGGATGGTGGATAAAACTTTGGATACTAAGCCTCAGCACCTAACTCCACAGGTTAGTCTAATTATGCGACACTTGCGACACTTGCGACACTTTCTAAAGCTACTCTACTCTACTCAAGTGTGGAATAAGGAACAAAATAAAACGCTGCTACTCTACTCTAATCTACTGTTAATAAGCAATAATCGAGATCAAAAGAACAATGCAAAAACTCCCCGGCAACGGTGCCAAAAATTTGATGTGAACTGTCGAACTCACTCAAATTAACCAGGCTTATAAAGAAATCTGTAATATACGACAACCTGAATCGTCTCCCAAGGATTTTTGCATAGGATTAAATCACTCAATTGAAAACAAAACAATAAACAGGGGGTTTTAATTCGATTGAAATTAAAGCAAGAGATAAAACGAAATTAACAATTTAAAAGCAATCAACCCAGAATTGAGGTTTCAAGGACATCCGTCACTGAACAAAGAATTACTAAATTTTGTGGTTGACCCTAAACAAATCGGAATCCTTGCATTCATATAGGAACCCTCTCTACTAGACAATCACCAAGCATTTAATCAAACACTTGGCGCGTTCACTCATGCCATCACACAGTGTTCACTTTAACCTGTTTTGATTTTAAGTCCCTTGGGTTAATCAACCTAAATATTAAATCTAACATTTAATCCCTTCCCCTGGATGATCAAAATACAGAAATCATGGACAAAACCTCATCCACTCAGATTCAACGTACACAATCGTGTTGCTCAATTCGAGTAAAGGGGGGAGAAACGGATTCAGTTCATGGAGAGCACGGGTCCTCTAGATTCAATAGCAGAATCATCAACTCATTGGTTGATTGAATGAAAGTTAGCCTACCATGGCTAGGCACAAACAGAAAACGAAAAAAGAAAGAAAAAAAAATAAGATGAACAGAAGAGAGAAAAGAATAGAGGTGTTTTTGATCTAAAATTTTCCAAAATGTCAAGCTGCCGTCATCTTTCCCTAATTTTCTATTTTAACCTAAAACTAACTGGGTCAGGGGCTCCAAAACCGGCCCAAATTAAAACATAACTAATGGCTTTGGTCCCAGGTAATTTGGACTCCTAATTACAAAGTTACGCCTAATTAACTAAACATAGCTCCAGAATTTCGTGACTGACTTTGGCTCCAATTTTTTGACTACCTTTTATCCGGAATTTGGCCTTCAAAGCCTCTAATTACCAATTGTGCTCTTTGTTATCTTGAAAACGGAAAAAAATTAGGTAATCGGATAACTAGAAGCAAAAGTTATGATCAAAAGTACATGGAAAATTAATCTGAAAATTAGCACGAAATAGAATTAAATCCAATTAAAACCCCAAAGTTCCAATTTTAGGACCAAAAACCATTAAATTACAAACCTAAACATGCCTAAAATCATTAATCAAATGCAGCAAATTAAGTGTGAGAAATTCAAATTTATCAGATATTTTGACAGACCTAGAGGATATTTCTGTGCGCCAATCTCCCCAATGCTTTGAAGAGAATAGAATATGTCTTGGTTTGTTGTTTGTTTCTTTTCATTACGAAAGTTTTCGTTCTTTTTTGGTCTAATCTTTGACTTTTTGGGTCAAACAAACAAACTTAGCGAGTTTCTGTTATTCGAAGAACTAGAAGATGTTTGTATAGCTTTCCAAGCTCTCCAAAAGCTTGAAGGCGCAAGTGATGAATTAATATCGTTTGAGGTTGTGATTAGTTCGTTGGGTTCTCTCTTCAGATACAAAGGAGTTAGACTTCCAGATATATACTCTATCTTTGACTTTTTGGTCAAATGAGCAAGAACTCCTGCTAGTTTTTTGTTGATTTGAGAGGCGTAGAGCATGTTTGTGGTGACCCCAAGCTCTCCCAAGACTTCAAGGGATGCGAATATGTTTCTTTGGTTATTCGTTGCTGTTTATTCTTTGGGCAAAAGGATTGCTTTTCATTTAGTCTAAATTTGAAT